>BSAI01000012.1:17329029-17423542 GCA_036245035.1 Adrianichthys oophorus | reverse complement strand
GTAAATTAATCTTTGTGGTGTTTAAACATCTTATTTTATTTGTAATACTTTTTCCCCACACTATTTATGAATAAATTTGAATATATCCTGCAGGTAAGTGATGTGATGTTTAAAGTGCGTCTCTGATCATATTTAGTTTGTGCTAAAATTTCGCCAACTCTTATAGTTTCAGTGTTTTTGTCTTTCCTGACAGATGAATTCATCTTTACTTTGTCCATTTAATTTAAATGCTTGTAAACAGCTTTTGCACTGGGGACCACTTAGACATCTGTCTCACATTACGACTTGAAATAAATGAGTTTAAACGAGATGCTGAGAAGTGTTTGGGTTAATAATGACACTGATCCAGCCAATGGCTTTTGAACAGCAGATTATGTATTTGCTTTCTGGTGTAATTGTGAATATTATTAGTTTAAAAAAAAAAAAAAAACATTTATTCAAGGTACATTTTCTATTTGGGTCATTTTTCCTGGAAACTCGTTTGACAACAAGATTCGTCTGTAACAAAGCCATAACAGTCTCCGTGTAATTCAGGAAATTAGTTTGCTGACAACAATCATTGAGAGCTTCTCAGAAACCACAAAGTGCATGTCCTTGCATTTACGAAGTCTTACACAGATGAATGTTCACCACACTCAAACATTAATTAGATAAGAAATATTAATTACTTTCAGGATAAATTGTGAAAGGTGGAGCTGTTCCAGTTAAATGATTTTTAGTTGAGGTGAGGTGATGAAGCTCTGCTGCTGATTGGGGACCAAGAAAGGAAAAGACAAAAGATTGAAATGCCACGGATGAGGAGGATAAGACATGACCTCTCTAAAGCTACCTGTGGGGGGAACCGAAGGGAGGGCACACTGACATTTTGTAACACTGCAATTCGAAGTTGTTACACATGGAAATAGGATTTATCTAATGCAATTCTTTCCTTTTGAGGTCTTACACAATCTTATGCAACCACACGCTGAGCTCCACATTCAGTTTTTTTTGTTATGATTTGGAATTCACCTGTTTTTCATGTTTATATTTGTGCCTAGTCTCAGCTTGTTAAAAACCGATTGCTTCAGATTGGATATGTTTTGGTACCTTGAGTTAAAGGGCTGCATTTACATCCTTTTGACACTTATGTACACATCACAGGAGTTGCATTTTCAAAGTTGCAACAAATACTTAGTCATTGCCAAAATATTTTGGCACCCTTTCAATTCTGTCAGAAAATGAAATCCTTCTCTCAGAAGACTTGTCCAATTGCAAAAGTTTGTCTTTCCATGTTTGTTTGCACTAAAACAACACAAAAAGTGAGAAAAGTCAAATCTGACAAAAATTCACGACTCAAACAGACTAGATCAAAATTATTTTGGCACCTTGTCAAGATTGTAAGAAATAATTGATTTTCATTTTTGTCATGCTCCTTTATTTTTACTTAGATGCATCTGTGGCAAGGAACAGGTGTTGGAAATGGGTTCATCTAACTAGTTAAAATTGTAAAATGTATGACTTTGCTTTGTGTTGTGTGTGGGTTAGGGTTACCACGCTGAGCATGAAGAAAAAAAAAAGAAGCGTAAAAAGGTGTCCAGGCTTTTGAGAGATAATTGTTGTAGGAAAATACGGACAATTTTAAGACTACAAGTCAATGTCCAGAGATCTTTAGCTGATGTGTAGCTTACCTTCCCGGACTTGGATAGATGAGCAAAATAATGAAAATTTAAAACAACGGATTGTTGGAATGGAGATATGAGCCTTGATTAATCTCCAAGCATATTCAAGCTGATCTGCATACAAAGGGTACTAGTGTGACAACTTAGACTATTTTTCACCATCTCAATGAAAAGGGAAATGAAGGAGACCCGGCAGGCCACCACTGTTGATACAGAAGGGGAATTAAAACAGTTTTTTGAGAAACCCACAGTCCTCTTGGGAAAACATACTGTGGACAGATGAAACAAAAGTACGGCTTTTTGGGAGAGTACAGCATAGCATTGATTTAAAAAAAAAAAAAAAAAAGAAATTAAGCCTTGAAAGAAAATATTGATCTCCCTATAGTCAAATATACTGGAGATAAAAATATGATTTGTGGTTGCTTTGTTGCTTATATGTGAATGCTGCCATGAAACCTGATTATTACCAAAGAACTTTAGGGCACAAGGTTAGAAAGCTGCATCTCCAACAGAGGTCGAGGATCTTCCGTCAGGACAATAACCACTTCCAAAAGCTCTCAGAAATGGTTACAGAAAAGCACTGGAGTGTTTTGAAATGGCCAGCAATGAGTCTGAATCTCTTAAAATAAAAAGGACTGGGAGCAGTTTCTAAAAGTAGAGTGGTCTTAATTCTGGTAGAGAGGTTAAGAAAGCCATCCATGGTTACAGGAAGTGATTGACTTCAATTATTTTTTCGAAGGGAATGCTAAAAATTAAGTGAAGGGTGTCAACAAATTTGTCCATTTAATTTTTGAGTTCTGCGTGAATTTTTTATCAAGTTTAACAATAAAAACACATACATACCAAATAATTTACATTTGTAACAATTTTTAGTGGTAAGTTTATCATTTTTGACACAATTGCAAAGGTGCAGATAATTTTGGCCATGATGTAGTTAAGAACTTGGCGCCTGTCTGTCTTTGTTAACGGACTTAACGAATGGGACAAAACAAATATTTCGCTGTACTTAACAGTTCAAATGGAACTTTATCGGAATTTTATTTGCAAAAAAAAAAAAAAACAGTGTTGCTTTCTTTTGATGACTTTTGTTTTACAAAATTGTGCCTCTATGCTATTTTTTTAAGCCTCTAAAGCATTTTGCTTTACAGAGAAAATTCAGCTTCATTCTTTTTAGAATGCCATCATCTCTCATCAGCAGGAGGTTACAAAGATTATCTAAATCCTACCCTAAAAAGACAAACTTTTTTGGATTAAGGGTACTTGAAAGTTACTAATAAAGTTTGGCATTTCTATTTAGGGGTTTGCTCTAAGTCTGTGGATGTCAATCAATGTACTGAAACCCAACCTTTCCTTGTTGTCTTCGGGTCAAACACTTTGCTATAAATTCTATTAACATTTTTTGATTAAAGGCGTCTACAAAAAGACAAAATGTTGGAGCTAGTTCTTTTGTTTTTGCTTTTCATTATAACTTGGCTTTGGTTTATACACTTTTTTTTTTAAAATTAGATTGTGATTTATTTCATTCAACCACTGGAAGGAGTCTGGAGGGTGTGTACAGGTGGTAGTTCACTTTAGGGTTGGGTGACAGAATAACAGTTTTTACCACTCCATGATTTATTTTTTTGTTAAATTACAACTTATTTGTTAATAATAATACATTTTATTTATATGGCTCTTTTTTGGGCACCCAAAGACACCTTACAGGTAAAAAGCAAAGTTACAAGAATAAAACAGTAGTTAAATTCAAAAATTTGTTATTCTTTTATTTTCACACATTTTTGCAATGAACTTCAAAACAAGTAATGGTGTCTTTCTGTACACATCTGAACATCAGAATCATTTTAGGTTCTTAGTCATTTGAAATACAATTAGATCTTAATGTGGCATACTTAAGCTCATCACAAAGCCAGTAACAGTCAGTGATCCTTGGAACTGAATCGGTGGTCTGTTTAGATATTGATCAGACAGTGCGTTCCTGCTGAAAGTGTTTTACAATATTTATTAGCAAGGAAGAAGAAAATATATTTTCTGCTCGTCTTGAGGAGAGGAAACTGTTGTTGTGCCTTAAGTTAAACCACAGCATATGCATATCACCAAAATATGACAAAAAGTAGAAGAAAGAAGAAAGTCATACTTCCTTGTTTGGTCCACACCAGAGTTTGTCTTCTAGAACAGTCAGTTTTATGCTGTGAAGCAACTTTCACACCGGCTTTAGCAACGCAGCTTCAAGCGATCAATTTTAATGAAAAGTCCATGTAAAACTCTCGCATTCATTGTCCTCCTCTGTGGTTGAAGATCACAATCAGTCATCATTGACTTTTTACAGTGAAATTATCTCAATCTGAACTCTCTTTGTCACTGATTGTTCTTTGTCCAGGTTAAGCATTTCTCAATTTTTTTGTAATTTTACCTGCATTTCTGTGCAGTGCAGAAGCCAATATTTATATTTTCTTTTTGCTTCTGCTATCTAAGCCCACTCGGATTTTAGCCAAACCGACATCATGTCATCATTGTAAACAATAGCATTACACTACACTGCATGTATTAGTCTGTTCATGCTCAGTCCATTAATCACAGGGCGTGCAGAGACTTTTAAATGAGCTGCATTGTGCAGAAAAAAAGGTGAATTTTCCTGCTACAATTCAGTACAGTTGTTTGTTTTTTTTAGTTTGTGTTTTTACGGAGTTATGAAGTGACAGCCCATGTCTGTGGGCCGTGATGTTTTGAAAGGGCAGGGTGACCTGCTTAAGTAAAGGATATGTTCAGATGACACCCACCCTTTTTCACTGAATTTACTGGGGGAAAAAATGAAGTATTTACTTGACAGATAATTCATGTCCTCACTTGCTAAATTAATCAAGTCGCATAGCAATGCACTTGGTGCCCACCCTTATCAAAAGCATGAATAGCTCCAGCTTGTTTTCTAGACAAAATCAGTCTGTCAATGCACAAACGTTAATTGGTTTTACAGCGTTCTCTCTTACCTTTTGTCATTTACTTAGCATTCGTTTCTAGAATCTCTCTGGTATTGTGTTGACCATTTTTATGTTTATATTCACAGCACAAGCTTTCTCTGACTTTGCTTTTGCTCTCCTCCTGTGCTTTGTTGCTTTAAAAACAAATTCTGCAACAGGATAAATAACATTACTGCTATCTGACATTTAGGATGAATGTTGTTGGATTTGAAGCTTTTGTGTTGAAAACCGTAATAAGCCGTGAGCAGTTTTCTCGTTTTACAGCAACCTCGGTGGCCCTCCATCCTCCGCTTATCTTTTTCGAAAGGGCAACATTTCTGATTTTAACCTGCTCTGACCCACCAGCTCCAATCTATAAGGCTTGTACTGCCTTTTTGATCTTTATTGGTAGAGATGTACAACAATTTAACATTGGACCTCAGATATAAAGTGTAAAAAAAAAATAAGAGAGAAAATCAATCAGGTAGTCAATGTCAATTTCATGTGGCTGCTGTTTTTATTTTTATATTTTTCACCTCAGCTTTTTCCTTTTTCAAAGTTTTGACCAAATAAGTGTAATTCAGTTCAACTTTTTACCCATAGCTTTTCAGTTCAGCCTAAAAGAAATGAATTATTTGAAACCCTTTTCATCACATTATGGTGGGCCCTCTATGGACCCGTTTGCCCTGATTTTTTGAGGGCACTATCCTCTTTCTGTTAAATTGGTTGAGGTCAAGGTTCTTTGATTGTTCAGGTGCCCATGGCACCATCAAGTTTGTGCTTCTAAAATTCGTGGAGATCTAGAGTGGTTTTAGTTTTTTATTTTCCCCCTAAAGACTGACTTGACTCCTCTAAATTTTATCCTTTAAAGACGTACACCGATAGAAATCATGTTTAGGCTGATGTTATTTGCACGTATTTACTTGGGACCAGCACAAAAGTGAGGAAAATTCAATTTGGCCACACATAATACGTGCAGCCAAGATGCACATTGCTGCATTGACCGCATGTATTTTAAGTTTGTCCAAGGCTGAATTTTGTTGTTGGCTGCACGTATTTAAAATTAGTCCCATTAGCTGTCACGCACCTATGTATGTGAAATGTGTTCTCCGAATTTGATCCATCCCCTGGAGGAGCGGTGAACTGCAGAAACAACCGCACTAAGGAGCCATTTGGTGGTTTAACCCTAAGCGTAACCCGTAATCCTATCTTTAACCCTTCCTCTGGGTCCGTGTGGCCTAGAAAAAAGTTCAGCACTGGCTGCATGTATTTTGAAAATTACATTAAATTACATGGATTATTGTTTTTAATCCATGAAACTCTTCACTTTCCTCGTCCGAGCTGGAACCTGGCTCAAAACGACGATACGGCTGGACATTTCTGATGTTGCTTAACACTTTTTTGTTGCAGCGTTAAAGATTTTTACTAGGAAGACACAGCTATCATAAATAGAAAGGGGCGATCAAGGGCGAGGCTACTCAGCTCAGCACCAAAGGCCATGCCCATGTAAAGGAGATTTTGGAAACAGTGACTTCAGATAAACATGAAATATGGCTGTTTAGACATTTAAGTGGTGGGATTTTGGTTTAAAACTTCAGAATCATAATGAACACCACTGGAAACGTTTTAAAAATATTTCATATGGACTTTAAATTGAAGACATAAGGGTATTTGGCACAAAACTCTGCCAAAACACCTGCACGAATCAGTGAAAGCTGGTTCGCTGTGGTGACCCCTGACGGAATCGGCCGAAAGGTGAACAAGAACAAAGTGAAGATGTAAGCAGTTCTTGCTGTGCTCTGCAGATGTCTTGATATATTTTCTTCAGTGGTTTAAACATCAATGATAAGAAGAGGACTGACATAACTTTCTTAAATGGTGTCTGAAAAACCAGCCCCAGGAAAAACCAAAGAATATATTAGTCTACTGTGGTCTGAACAAACTTTGATGACTAAGGAGACTGTAGATCTTTGGTTGTAGTTGCATAAACCACCTTTTTTTTAATTTAATATATATATATATATTTTTTTAAATAGAGCTACAGCATCATAACCCTAGGGAGACAGAGAAAGAAACTTGATGTAGTCAATAGGAAGTCCTGTTTATTTCTGGCCCATACCTTGGACTCAGTAAGGAGGGGTGCTGTTACTTCAATGAAGAAGTGTTGGCTTTTAGATAACTTTTTTCCATTCTTCAACATTTGAACAATAGAGATTAAACTTTGGAGACCTTTTAAAAGCATTGCCAGTTGTCTTTTATTATTATTATTATTATTATTATTATTATTATTATTATTATCATTATCGTTCAGGTTTTAGTCAAAATAATAATTTTAAAAAACTGCATTGTTTCTAGAACATAGTTTTTAGGCAGTAGTTCGTTCAAAATTTGCCTCAGAGTTGTGGGCAGGACCGTTGTGTGCAGCAACCCTGTCTTCTTTCCCTTCCCCATGGCTGAAAGTCCTATGCAGGGAGCTTGTGGTCCACTCAGCGTTTTTTTAACATCAGGGGTCTATCTGGGCCTCTCAAGGACATTGACAGAGTTGTTCTGAAGCCACTCCTTCGATATCTTGGCGGTGTGTTTTGGATCATTGTCCTACTGAAAGAGGAACCGTCGCCCCAGTCTGAGGTCAAGAGCGCTATGGAGCAGATTTTCATCCAGGATGTCTCTGTACATTGTTGCAGTCAGCTTTCCCTCTATCCTGACAGGTCTTCCAGTTCCTGCTGCCTAAAAACATCCCCACAGCATGATCCTGCCATCACCATGCTTCACTGTAGAGATAGTATTGGCCTGGTGAGGAGCGGTGCCTGGTTTTCTCCAAGCATAACGCCTGCTATTCACTCCAAAAAGTTCTATTTTGGTCTCGTCAGACCACAGAATTTTGTTTCTCATGGTGTGAGAGTCATTCAGGTGCCTTTTGGCAAACTCCAGACGGGCTTCCATGCTTTTTAGTAAGAAGGGGCTTCTGTCTGGCCACTGCACCATACAGGCCTGATTGGTGTAGTGCTGCAGAGATGGTTGTCCTTCTGGAAGGTTCTTCTCTTTCCACAGAGGAACACTGGAGCTCTGACAGAGTGACCATTGTGTTATTGGTCACCTCCCTGACCAGGGCCCTTCTCCCCTGATCACTCAGCTTAGATGGCCGCCCAGATCTAGGAAGAGTCCTGCTGGTTCCAAACTTCTTCCACTTAGGGATGATGGAGGCCACTGTGAATTCTTATGTACCTTTCATTTTTTTTAATGTTTTTTCATTTTTTATAAATTTGCAACAATTTCAAAATAACTTTTTCAACATTGTCATAGATTTTTTCAGGAAGAAAACTGATTTAATCCATGTTGAAATAAGGCTGTAACATAATAAAATGTGGGAGAAGTGAGTCGCTGTAAATACTTTCTGGATGCATTGTATTTATTATGTGACACGTGAGTTTCCCTGTTTTTTTTCAGTTGCTGAATAAATCTCCATCAATTGCCAGTAGTGAACAGAATTCTTGACACTCAAATTTGGAGAATGGGACAAAATTTCATAATTAAAGGGTGCACAGAGAATGAAGGGTTTAATTGGCAGAAAACATCTTCTGGTCTGAGATTCTTTAAATTTGAGGATGATGACGTTGGTTCGTCTCTGATGATCCAGTTTGTTAATTGATGAAACTTCAGTTGTGATGAACAGATTTTCTTGCTTTTTTTTATTTTGACAGCTGGAAAAAACAAGTACTTTATTTTTATACAACCTTTGTTTTCCCCTCATATGTATTTGTTTGATTACTCAATTGTAGATGAGGAGTGGATGAGCTGCTCTACTCTAACAATTTCCACAATCAACTTCACAGATGGTTCTGTAGCAAAGCATCTGGTGCATCAGATTAGTTATCTGTGACCAATAAAACAAATGCTATTCACGTTATCAAAGAAGGAAAATCATCTGAATTTATTAATTTATTTATTTTCCATTCTCATGATATTTAAATTGTAGTACTAAAAATATCCTTGACATACAGAGACTGCTTTTCTTGTTAATTTTTGCCATGGCAACCTTTCCAAACCTAATCTAAAATATGCCAATTATTAGCCATACTAATGAATGCCTGATTAAGGTCAAAGCTAGTGGGGGAGGTGGTCTATGCTCAGGAATTTGAAGGTTCATTTCTACTTCAAGGACAAATCCTGTGTGCTGTAATGTCATTAGAAAACTCTGTTTTTATGCATCTGGTATAATCAGGCACTCTGTAATAGATCTCAAATCAAATATTACAGATTAGAAAGTCCAGAGTCTGCCCATGCAGAGAAATTGTACATTTAATTTTATTTTTTCCTGGTGGGATGAGATGAAAAAGTTAAAATGTCATTGGGGAAAACAATTATTTTGTGGCATGTTGAATTTAAGAAATGCTTGGCCCGTTTGAGTAAAAAAATAAAACATATTGTTATTTTTTTAAACCTGTTTAATAAAACAAAAAAATCTTTGTATTTCTGGTTTGAAATATTGATAATTTTTTTAATAACTACTATGTTCTCTGTGTATTTTGAAGGTTTTAAAAATATTAACCAAAAATCCAACTTTTTAAGAAATATATTTTAAAAGTTTTTCATTTTGTGTATGGCTCCAAATATGAGTCATATTTTGTGTCAAGATGGACAAGCTACACATCTGAACATCAGAATCATTTTAGGTTCTTAGTCATTTGGAATACAATTAGATCTTAATGTGGCATACTTAAGCTCATCACAAAGCCAATAACAGTCAGTGATCCTTGGAACTGAATCGGTGGTCTGTTTAGATATTGATCAGACAGTGCGTTCCTGCTGAAAGTGTTTTACAATATTTATTAGCAAGGAAGAAGAAAATATATTTTCTGCTCGTCTCGAGGAGAGGAAACTGTTGTTGTGCCTTAAGTTAAACCACAGCACTCCTTGTAGAAGCTTTAAGGAAGTCACATCTGGCAGTTTTACGGCTAACTTACCCCTTTAACTAACTCACATACTATACCAACATTAAATTATCTGTTAGAGTGAAGAGGAGGAAGAAAAAAAACTGTTAGAGTAAAGGAAATTAGTATTTCATCCCTTTCTGATTTTATAGCTTATCCAACTTAGAAAGAAATTGACATGCTAGGTTTATTTAAACCGTGAGAGATAAAAAGATTTAAAATTGACTTTAAAGATATATATATATATTTTTTTTTTTTTTTTAAATTTAGGAAAATAAGTATTTGTACTCTCTCGTCAGAAAGACTTAGTACTTTGTTGCAAAGCCCAAAGACGAGCACAGAGGTCAGACGTTTATTGTAGTTGATGAGTAGGTTTCTGCCCTTGTCAGAAAGAAGTTTGGTCCACTCTGCTACTTTTTTTAACATGTTCTTGCTAATCATTTTTTTCTTCATAGTATTTGTCTGTAGTGTAAGTTATTTAAGTTATAGACTGGGCAATTAGAGATGCCTCAAAAGTATGTAGTACCTGATGGCCCCCACGTCTAATGTTCAAAAAGTGGATTGACAGATTTCGTGTAGCTCTCTTTCAAGTAGTAGGGGTGTGGACTTCTAACAAACTCTGTCCTGATTGGTCAGAATGGTTCCAGAAACACAAATGAACGGGATTATATACAGTTTGAAACACATTCAATTTTTGTTGTCAAATAGATTAAAATTAATTCTAAATTTAATCAAAAACAATTTCTGTAAACATATTTTACTTAGAAATGTTCATTCCATTTGCAGAGTTCTAAAAAGAAAACTTTTGCCATGACACTACTTGTTCTTGTTTATGCTGGAGAACTTTAAATTGTAAAAAAAAATTGCTGCCAAAATCCGTAAAGCTAATTGTTTTTTGGAGTTTGGTCACTTTCTATTATAAGCTAGAAGCTTTTCATTTTTATCATTTTTGTTTGATTGCAACAAAAGTACACAAATACAACCTTCCTACATTGAATACTTTTGACAACAACTGTTTTGTGGTTGTTCAGAAAATCTTTTTTTTAAGTGTTTTTCTTCCATCCATCCATCCATCCATTTTCTTCCGCTTATCCGGGACCGGGTCGCGGGGGCAGCAGTCTAAGTAAAGATGCCCAGACTTCCCGCTCCCCAGCCACTTCCTCCAGCTCCTCTGGGGGGACCCCGAGTCGTTCCCAGGCCAGCCGAGAGACGTAGTCTCTCCAGCGTGTCCTGGGTCTTCCCCGGGGCCTCCTCCCAGTGGGACATGCCTGGAACACCTCCCTAGGGAGGCGTCCAGGGGGCATCCGAATTAAATGCCCGAGCCACCTCAACTGGCTCCTCTCGATGTGGAGGAGAAGCGGCTCTACTCCGAGTTCCTCCCGGGTAACCGAGCTTCTCACCCTATCTCTAAGTGAGCGCCCAGCCACCCTACGGAGGAAGCTCATTTCAGCCGCCTGGATCCGGGACCTCGTTCTTTCGGTCATGACCCAGAGCTCATGACCATAGGTGAGTATTGGGGCGTAGATCGACCGGTAAATTGAGAGCCTTGCTTTCTGGCTTAGCTCTCTCTTCACCACGACGGACCGGTACAGCGACCGCATAACGGTGGACGCAGCACCAATCCGCCTGTCGATCTCACGCTCCGATCTTCCCTCACTCGTGAACAAGACCCCAAGATACTTAAACTCCTCCACTTGGGGAAGGAGCACTCCACCCACCCAGAGAGTGTTTTTCTGTGCTCAGAAAAGCTTTTAGCACTGAGAACTTCAGGGCAGCTCACACAAGCTCCTCTTTTGAAGTTTTCCCACAGATTTCTGTTGACATTTAGGTCAGAGCGCTGTGAGGATCAATGCCAAACCTTAAGGTCCATTCTGGATTGTGATGTGCGTTTGAGGATCATTATCCTGATTTAGAAACCACCCCTCTTTTTTTTTTTCTTAAATCTCCCCATATTTGTACCATAATCCCAAAGCATAATCGATCCTTCTGCTAAGAAGCTTAAGAGTTCAAGGTGCTTTTTCTTTAAAACCTGCAACAAATGTGTTGCTTATCAATCACATTGCATCATGATTATTCAGACTTATTGAAAGGAGAGTTTGCAAATCAAATAGAAACTGTTTTGTTAATTAAAAATCTCTAATGATTGTACTTTTAAAACATGCTGTTAAATGCAGAAATTTTCTTTGTGTGTGACGTTACAGCAGCTGATGAGAGAACGTCAGCAGATGGCCAGCCGTCCTTTTGCCTCCGTTGCTGTTTCACTGGAAGCCAGAGGAGAGCTGACCGAAATGTTGCTCCCTGTAGTTGACGTGAGTGTTCTCTCTGACACATAAACACAGACACACAACTCTATTTGTTTTCACTTGAATGATTGGATTGACCAGCACATGGCCCTCTTTAGCCAAAGCTGACATTAGTTCTTTCTTTTAAAGATATCAAGAATGTTTTAGCACAACATAATCAGGGGTTATTAAGCCATCCACAGCCATATCGAGCCGCCTTTTTACAACATTGCTGCCTTTCATCCGGTCATCATGTCAAAACAAAATCTGTTGCCATGCAACCTACAATAAGTGTCCTGCTGAATGGCACTCATTGCACACTTTTTTTATGTTGTGGCTGTTAAATGCAGACAAGGAGGAAAACAAAGCTCCTCATCTCTTGGAGAGCCCTACACTGCTGCTCCTTCAAGGCAGACAAATCAGAACAACATGAAACGCATTGTCTTTTCTTTATTATAGTCAGTTAGTTTATGCTTTGTATGGTATTAGACTTCAGCTGCTACTTAATTTTTTCTTAAAGCAGTGGTTCTTGTAGGCTTCGCAGCTGTTAATGTTTTCATAAGAACATATAAAGCTGTTTTAAATATTTGCAGTTTTATGGTTGTTGGCCTTTCTAAATAAAGAACAAACTAGAGATAAGACTAGAGATTACCAAATGTGCTCGAATGCTTTGTTCATACTGGACACGATTCATGTGTCAAATTCATATTGGCCGCCGCTGTTTGAAAGCATGGTAATTTTGCTGCTTGTCCATTAATGTGTTGATAAACTACACGCCCCAGACAAGTGTGGGAGGAGCCTGAGCGCTACATGGAGCATTGTCTGTGTATATGTCATTTACAATACAAGACATGGATGATGTTTAGAGATCAGATGTATTTATTTTGAACTCTGGACGCACCACAACACTTTCAGTGGGCTCATAAAAATCTTAGAATTTTTAGATTTACAAATACTTTCAAATATTTTTTATATTTGAGGTGATCGGAAAGGTATCAACACCAATTTTTTTTATTTTTTATTTTTTACATTTATATAAATTTATTACAAAGTGACGTCCTGAATTTACAAGGGTTTGCCATGGTCCCTTGCTGAAATTTAGATGCATCTTCATTCGCCAGTAGATCAGTGTTTCTATTCTATCGTTCTCAGCTTTTTTTTCTAAAATGGTTTGAATTTAAAAAGTGTTTAAACAAAAGAGAAAAGTGTGGACATGTTAATGTCTGTCTGATAAAAATATATAGTTTGTAGTGAGGGGTTTTACAGCCTGAATAAACAGACTACTCTGCAGATTTCACCTATTGTGTAAACTGTGTTTTCAGAGTACAAGTCCCACAATAAACAAAGGAAAACTGTAATTAATTTCAGAATTGACTGTCTGCTGGAAAGATGAAAGAAAAATAAAACAAAAGCTTAAATTTTTAGAAAAAAGAACTAGTACCTAGTTAGCTCGAGTTGTTAGAGGAGGGCAGCATCTTTTTACAACAGTATTTTTTCCCATCAATACTTTTACCAAAGTATTGGTGTGGCTACTTTTTAACTCATTACCATCTCATTAAAGTCCAGATCTGTGCCCTCTTTTTTTAGTCACAGATTTTTTTTTTGATTCGTCAGTGATTATTGTTTACGTAATCTGATGTGCAATTTTTTTTTCATTTTTATATAAAAGTTGACAGCGCAGGTACTCTATCCGTAGAGGTTTGCGTAATGTATGGTACTGTTAATGCTCGGCATATGATACATTCACAGAAACTTTTAAAATTTGACATGTATAGTTAATGAATTTCAATTTCACCTTAAACAAGAAAAGTTTAAGGCCCCACAAACTACCTTGATGAAGACGTTGTGACGATAGTGAGGAAGACGCCAAGACCACGGGATGCTTCCTCTAGGTGCTTGTGCACGGCTGTTGTGCTGAAGTGAAATGTAAGATTGTATCTTTCTACTTTGTCTATGGTTAAGGAATGTCTATACCGCCTCTAAAACTTGCTGTTGTGCTTTGCGATCCAAATGACTTTGTGTGCTGGTGATTATTAGAATAATTTAAAATGACCAAGGGGAAAAAAAACAAAAAACGACACATTGACAAAACCAAATTAAATTAGCTTTGATAATTTTTTAAAGTCAATTAGCCGATGACGTCGACGACGAATCATTAACAGCCGTATTGCAGAGCAACTAAATTTGTATCTGGAACAACATAACATTTCAGATTTTTTCTAATTTTGTTTTTATTGTGTTTTAGCTTCCTGTTACGGTCTTTTCTTTTTGCTTGTCTGCAATATGTGTATGACTTGTTGTAATTTTCTGTGTTTTATACTTTTGTGAAGCACTTTGTGATTCTGGTAAAAGTGCGATAGAAATAAACATTTACTTGCATTATTTAAATATTATTTCACAGCTAAACAGTTCTTTTACCTGAGCACACAAACTTGGTAATATCTGATGAAATTGGTCTTAAAGACCCATTCTGATCAAAAATAGCATTTTTGGGGTTTTTAACCATGAATTTGTGACTTTTCTACTGATGGAGGGTGTATGTAAAGAAAATTAAGCTTAAAATTGCATTTCTGAGTATTTCTTATTTAAATTGTTGTGAATTGGGAGCAGACAAAAAAAATCTAGTTGGGGTGTGATGGGCTGTAAGTGTTTAAACAAAACAAAGGGGGGGGGGGTTAGGTTGCTCTGCACCAATGGTCCTGGCCACAACTCGGAGGCAAATTTCTAAGAAACTACTGCCGCTCTGCAGAAAGTATGCCCTTGAAAACATCACAGGTTTTTAATTTGGGCTTAAAACAGCATAATCATAATTAAAAGACCACTGGGAACACTTTAAAAATAGATCAAAAGATTATTAGAGTTGGACTTTAAAGACTTTTCTAAGCCTTAAAAAGTCTTGAAAATGTCTAAATGTGTGGGAACTTTTTAAGTATTTCACTTTAGTATGTTTTTTTGTTTTTAAAAAAGATTTGTTACCTTCAATAATGTTCTAGTCTTAATTCTAAACAAAGATGTTCATATTTTTGAAGCTTTCAAGTTTCAAGTTCAGAAATGTGTTTGATTTCCATCCCGAATCTACTTTTGTAAACAACCTATTTATCAATCCATGAACAATTGTGTTTAAATTGACTTTAACTTAGAATCCATTAGCTTTTGGACATGTGAAGCTTCTAAACAAATTAAAATATTTGGATGAAAAACAACCTGATTAATGGACCTTTTTTCCAGTTGGAGGTTAAACATTTGAAATGTGGCTAATTCTTTCATTTAAAATTAAATTTCCAGCATCTGTCACTGTTTGGAAACTATATGTTAATGTTTATTTTTTCCTTCAAATCAGACTCGGATGTGACTGATGCTGTTCTTCAAAGTCTAGCTTAACCTATTAAAGATCAGAACTCAGCTCAGAATTGTTGGTGTGTAAATTTTCCCGGTGGGGTTTAATCAAACTCCTATCTACCTATCTGGGAAACATGATCCAGATGGACTGCAGCAGCAGCAGAATAATCCCTTCATACCGGTTATACAATTATAAAAAGCCCATCTTTCTCTGCTGTCAGACAGATCTCTCTGCAATAGAAGCCTTTTTTACCAGATCCTCCATCTGGTATGCCACACAATGAGAGAAGGATTTGTAACCATTTCTTGTGTTTGGTTAGATTAAACATGAGTGTTAGTATTTAGAGTGGCCAAGAAAGCAGGATCTGCTGGACTGTTATTTCTGGCACAACACCACGGACCTAGATGGCTGGCACTCAACATATGGAAGCACTAACGAACGATTAGTATGATTGATGAGACCTGTCAGCGTGGAGAGAATGCAGTGTGTGTTTAGGAGCTCTGCTGCTTATAAGTGACCATAATAGCCTGATAAATGCATCATAAAAAACTGCGCAACAGATGAGATGAGACTTTTTGACACTGTTACAGATCATATTCACATCTGAACTATGCAGTCTGACCAGTTTTTTATTGTTTTAACCAAGTTTTTTCTGTTCTGCTGTCTAATTTCTAGGTTCTCTAGATGTGTTTTGTCATTTTTTGTTTGTTTGCAGCATCTTATCCATGGAAAAAAAAGTGTTTTTAGGTGTTTTAGATCTTTCCAAAAAGCTCAGCAAAACCCCTCACTTCAGACCTCAAAGAGCAGAATGGAAGGTCGCTGTTGGCATTTATTTGTCTCAGCATATTTTGTGACTCAGTCGCTCATTAGCTACTTCAAATGTTTCAGCATATGTGTTATCTTTTTGTCCATTGGCAGGACGATTCATTATCTCTGATAATGTTTTGCTCTGGTTCATACAAGTTTAGTTTGCCAATCAGCAGAAATCAGCATGAGACTTATAAAACATTATTAGCAGGATCACTTGAATTATCATGAAATAGCAGCGAAAAATTTTACTGAGTGTTAACAGCATTTGCCTTATTTACATCCAGAAAAAAAATCCACATATTTTTTATGTTAAATAGATGTTTTAGCTTTTGCTGTGTTTTGTCATTTTTCTTAAGCACTTGAATCATTTAAATGCTTAACTTTTTATTTTGAATTTATTGAAACTTTTGAAGTGTTTTAAACTCATGTTGCTTAGATTACTAAATAATCAAGTTTATACAACAGTCCATTATTTATCAAAATAAATATCTTAACTAGTTTGAAAACATTTTTAATCTACCCAACATCCTTCTTTGTTTTGGTTTATTTCTGTGATTTGTGAATGATCTGCTTAAGACACAGTTTGTGGTATTGTGCCGGACTCTAGGGTCTTACTCTGGTTTGGTTGGTGAATGAGGTCCGTCACAGTAATCCACAGCTTATATCCAGCTAATGCAACATACATTCTTGTGCTAAAACTCCTTTAACGTTTAACACCAGAGCTGTTGCCAGCAACAGCAAATTAACACATGCAGTTTGAACGACCATAACTCTTCAACTGTTTACACAATTAACAGAATTCTAGCAAAATTAGGTTAAAGTTAAAAATTAGGTTAACCTCAAAAGAGGTTAAAGTGTGACTACACCGCTGTTATATTAAGTCATGTCAGACTTATTATTTCCAAAACTAGTCCAAAGTTGTCTTCCATCACAAAAATGTATATATATATTTTACTTTTCCAAAAAATTCCTTTTAATAGTTTTTTTCTCATTGTGTTTTATCACATTATGATTATGTTTTTTACACTGCAGCCCCGGCTTTTTGATTGAGGTACATGCTCTACTGAACCATTCCCTATAAGACAGGTCTTTACTTAATACTCATTTAGTAGTGCCTATTTAAAACATACAGTTCAAAATTACTCTAAAACTAATAAATTTAGCAAAAAAAAGCTGCTAGCTGTTTAAACGTATACGTTTAAAATGCGACTTTAGCGAACATTGAGATATTTTCTAAAGTTTTTGGTTTATTCAATAATTTATTTTTTTCAGTTTAAAGTTAGGGTTTGTTTTTGTAAGTTCCAAGAAAGAAATGCTCTGAACTTGGTTAGCATGTGACATTGGTCAAGTTCGCATTAGCTTAAGAGATGAGCTGCCTACAACAAAATAATCCATACTGCCCTCTAGTGGATAAAAGTGTAACAGGAAGACCTGTTGCTGCACTTTCTGAAGATGACTGGATATGTTCTTGGATTGACAAAATTGACACTCATTATTTTAGGAACTTTTACTGAAGATCTATAGACTTGACTTTTTGACTCAAAGTTCCCAACAGGTTTTGTTTCACTTTCACATGAATCGAACCATATTTTAAATAAAACATGTAATTCCATATATTTGTTTTAGCTTTGGCTGTCTTACAGCAATGAGGATTGATACGACACATTACTATTACTTATGCCCAAATCTATAGTCAAGCATTTGAATGATTTTGTTCCGTTTAGCTGTCTTTATGTTCATTTTAAATTCAGCTACACAGAGAGGAAAAACAAGTTGGTGTCTGTCTGACATGCTCTTATTCCAAAGTTTGTCTTGCTTTCATTCAAAGTGAGCTGCAAAAAGGCTGACATTCGTTGTCAGGATGACATGTTTTCACGCTTTAGACGAGCAGTTTCAGCCATTAAGTCCAAGGGTAGGTCGTCGCCTCAGCATTCGGACTGTCTGTCAGAGACACAAGTGTTTTTGTTGTGACCAATCAAGCCATTTACCTCAGGAGACAGCTCCTTGTGCTGATATAAGTTACAAGTTATACGTTTTTTTCTGCGGGATCCAGAAAACACATTTCATCTTCTATTTTGCTGAAAATGAGATTAATTTAGGCTTAATTAAGAGATATTACTTATTTTAAAGCCTACTTAGCATTTCAGGTGACTCTTTGACATATTACTGCAACTATTAAAGATTTATCTGATACAGATTTTCTATTAACATATTTTACTGTAAGATATACTCACATATTTATTGACTTTGTGCTAGTATAACACTGACTCAGCTTCTTGTTTTTCTAAAGGGGGCACCTAAACCTATTGCAATTGAGCCGTGTTCTGGAGGGAAAGCAGCCGTGCTGACCGTGCTCATGCATCTCCCGTCTGGACTTTCAGCTTTACCGCCACCAGGACAGTCAGGTACCCACACAGCCAGCTCAACTTTCTGTCAAAAAATAATTCTTAAAAAGGCTGATTTTAAAAAAGCGTATAATTTAAAGCCTTTTTTAAAAATGTGTCCAAAAATGTGTTTTCTGTTTCTAAAATGTCAACTTGAATTAAAAACAAACCTGAATCCCCACTCTTTCACCGCTGGGATCAGATGTGATGTTTGTTTGGAAAATTTGCAGTTTCTCAGAAATTTGTAGTCTGATTTCAGGATGAAATCATGGAAACTTATTCTCTCTAAAAACTGCCCTGAATTGTCTTATTTTTCTGGAAAAACAATTCAGTAATCCACAATAAAACGTCTTTAATATTGTTAGAGTTCTATAAAACACAACAGTTTTTTTTTCATGCGTACTCATAATCTTAATTTCTGTAGCGATCCTAATGTGCATTGAGAGATAAGTTTCCCATTTTCATTCTTTGCCTTAGTTTAGATATAAATGCGTGGCTCTAGAGTGCATCTATTTTGGTCGACTGAATTTTTCAATGGTGCGCATGAAAAAAATCCATGGTCGCACCGGTGCTTGCTTTTTTTAAAGAAAAAAACATGTTTACTGTTGACTTCAAATCACAAAACTAGAATAAACACAACATAAAAATAACAACTGTAAACCAGTCTGTCACTGAAAGCACAAAGAAAAGAGCTCCTTTTAAACTAAAAAGAGATTTTAACTTAGAAAGAATGTGTTTGCATTAGTAATGGAGGAGTAGTTTCAGTTTTATTTAAAACGCTTTTCTCTCATTGCAGTTTAAAAGAGCAAAGTGGTGTTCACTTATCAAAAATGATGCCCATAAGTGTTCTTTGATGCTTTGTCTAACGTTTCTCATTTCCCCCTCTTTAGGAATAATTGTAGCCAGCGCGCTGATAGACATTTCCCAGCAAAAGGCGTCCGATTTTAAGGACAAGTCCCAGTCTTTGAAAAACCGAAAAGCCCTTCCTCCTGCGCACCAGGGGACCTGCGTCTGACTCCCTCAAAGCTTCAGTTGCTCCAGCAACATCTCAGGTCCCAGCTGGACGCCTTTCCATTCACATTACTTTTTTTCTCTTTTTTTTTTTTTTTAGAGGATTTTAATTTAGCTGTTAACTGCTGAAGTTCTCGCACTGAAGAGCTCAACCCTCGCTCCCTTTACATGCTCATTTTCCACTCCTCAACGGTGGAAATCCAATTCCAGCGAAGGCTGTGTCCGCCTGCCGCGTTTGAGAGAGAAAAACAAGGAATTGAACCATTTAAAGCCATGAAACCTAAAAACCATCCGTTCATTTAGTATGAAGATAAAACCGCGGTGACAGACGGCTTAAGTTTGTCGCCTTCCTTCCTTGTGACATTCTTTTTGCCTGAGGCATTTTTACGTTAAGCCTGACCCTTAATGCCTTTTCGGGAGGAGAAACATGCACTAAACCAGGGTGGCTTCGTCTCAGCATCTCCTGTACATACTGTATGAAACCTCCACGTCTGTTTCCTGTGGAATCCTTTTGTTTTTTTCCAGGCCTCAGATTTCTGCAGTGTTAGGAGAACACGGACCAACCGTGCATCTTCAAAGAAAGATTTTTCTACAGGCTGAGAAACAAACACAAAAAGGGAAGTCGCTGTAAGAAAACCAAAAAAAGAGTAAAAACACTTGCTGGTACTTTAAGGTCATTTGCATCTATTTGCTCTGTAACATTAAAGACATTGAAAGATCAGTCGGATCATTCTGGTGGATCAGTTTGTAACTAAACAAATCTTACACCCAGGATGTGGCACTTATCTGGCTGTTTACTTCTTTTTTTTTGGTACATTTTTGGTTGTTTTTGGAAGCTATCATTTTATTTTGAGTGTAAGAAAATACCTTTTTGTAATGCCTTTGCTTTCTGTGAACTCTCCCAGCAGAAAGGTGAGATTAAAGGAAAAAAAAGCTGTACAGTGTTTTGACAAGTGTTTTTGTTACTTTTGTTTTTGAGATTTCACATAATTTTTTGCAGGTTTTTAGGAGAAAACCTGCAAAAAAAGAAGTACCTGCTACTTTTCAACCTCATCACCAGATTTTCTTCTCTCTATAATAAATTGTCCTTTGGACATGTGAAGACAGAATTTATGTTTGTATTTTTTTTTATATTTAACAGATTCCTGTGTAATACCACCACCATATTGACTTTTTTTCATTGACTTGTCCACTTTTTATTTTCTTTTTTCTAATAGTGCCTCTGTACAGAATGTTTGGGCATTATGATTTTTCATAAAGTTATATTCCAGTAAATGTTTTTCTTTTGTATTGGTTCAATCCTATTTTTTAGTGTTAAGTAGTGTTTCTGCACAGGAGTCAACCCGCTCTACAACGGAAACAAATAAAAGCTGCATATCAATAAGTGTCGGTGTATTTGACAAACGACCAACATTAAAGAAAGTTGAAACATAAAATATTTTGTGTGAAGTTAGTTTTATTAAATGGTTTATTTAAACTTTCATTTTTGATGATTTTGCAAGCTTCCGTAAAAAAGAAAAATCCAACTTAACCATAATATTTTGAGTATTATTTGCAGCAAAATGCACTTTTTTTGATAACTGTTCTTTCAATTTGAATTCTAATATAAAGAACTTAAATGTTTTAAATATGTTGGTGTTTATGGACATTTAGAAACATTTCAAGCAGTTAGGTTTTCAAAAACAGGACATTTAAAGGGTAAAACTTCAAATTAACTTTTGTTTTGTCACTTTAAATGTTACATATGCCGTGCATATGTAAGGAATAATGCCCGATGAAGTGGGCATCATGAGAAATTAACGCACAACGCAGGAGCCATGAAGTGCGTTAATTACTGATGCATTACCATACAATCAAATTCATTTACACTGCAAAAACTGAATCTAAAATAAAAGGACCCTTTGTTTTTTGTTTTTGTCTGTCTTGCAAGAAAAATAATCTTATCAAAAAAAGTTTTCAAAAGAAAATTAATCTTGGTTTGAGAAAGCATGTCTTTTTCCTAAAATATGTTGGTTTTTCTTGTAAGACCATTTTTCTTACTCTTTTTTTTCTTTAAAAGAAGATTTTCCAATTAAGTAAAAATGTTGAACTTATTTCTAAGAGGTCTGTTTTTACAGTGTATTTTCTGCAGCTTCGTCATTGTTTTATGCTGTTTTTTTTAGTCAAATTAACAAAAAAATCTTAAGTAAGTTAATGTTTTAAAAACAACTTTAAACATTCAAGCTTTTAGAAAAAAGTCAGATCAAAACTTGATAAGTTGCAGCCTTTTATGTTAAGTGGTTTAAAGAAAAGTTCTCTGCATTTGTCTTTTTCAAGTTCCGTCCTTCAGAGCGCGAGCACCTTTAAGAGTGCTGGTTCTCCCGGCTCAAAATCACTGATGTATTGTTTTCATGAGGACGTTGGAAGGATACAGGCAGATGGCCAAATTGGATCCTCTTCACTTGTTCTTGGAAGAGTACTGAGGAGCTGAAGGTGCTTTGGAAAGCCACAAGCAGCCAAGGGGCTTTTCAGGAGTCACATTCATTCAAGTTCATCAAATAGGAAGGGCACATGTGGTCTTCTGTGCATCAAACCTTTAAAAGCTTCATGGTAATCTTTTTTGAGAAATGTCACCTTGCAGCATATTTGCAGAAAAGTGATGTTTTAAACTGAATCCCCCCCCCTTAAACCTGCATCTTCAAACCAGTGTTTTTGTGAAGTTAGATCAAAAACTTGCATTCCTTCAACAGCATAGTAATTCAAAGTATCAAAAAGATCCAGGAGAGAATAATATCTAACTCCGTGAAGCTCACTAAATCAAGGAATTGACAATATATATATATATATAATTGAAATTAGGATGGGTTTTAAACCCTTTAAGAGAATCCACATTTCGCAATATATATTTTTTATGAAATAAAGATGGAATCAATTATATGTTGGGTGTTTTATCAGTGACGTATCGTCAGGGTCTGCAAAGCCTTAAGTGAATGCCAAAAATTATCTGAAAAGAAGTATCTAAATCCCAGAGAAATGTTTATAAACCATATATATGTGACCAAAATATATTTGAGAGAATTCCAACTGTTCTGTGAGCTTCTCTCACAGTTCTACATCCCGGCTGCGCTGCTGTCAGACTGTTTTTTAACATGAAAGTTTCTAACCAATCATATTTTAGCCCTCACTTGTTGATAGGTTTATAAAAGTCTGCCTTACACTCAGTCAGTGCTTCTGCCCTCAACTTCTGGTTTTGCGGGCGACTTTCCATAAAAAACACTGCTGAATAAATGCACTGACGTTGATTCAACCAATCAGAATTTGAGCTAAAGTCTCTGAAGCTTCATGAAGGTAAATGACATAATCGCCTCTGATCGGATGGTCAAAGCTCAGAACTTCTATGCCGCCACTGAACGCACCACGGCCCCTCAGAGTGCATTGAGCTGCAGTGTCTCATTACCAGCAGTTTCATGTCAGGATTTCAGACAGTATCATTTCTTAGATGACAGTTTTCAAGACCATGAAAAACTAGTGCTTATCAGCCTCCATGACTCCCCAGAGATTTCGGGAGCACCAGAAAAACTTCCTTCTCGCATCTCTCTACAGCTTAGCACAGAGCTGCGGAGCGCTGTTTAATCTGTCTCGGCTCATAACTGACTGTCATTTACCATATATATATATATATATATATATATATGGTAATATGTATATATTAATGTATATTCATACAAATTATGACTAATAAACTTATCTCTCTCTCTCTATTTCTCTAAAACTTCAATTGACAACCTTTAGAAAAGACAAGTGGGATTTGAACCAAAACCTTTCTTTTAGTAAAAGCTAACATTCTACACTAGAAAAAATGTCCTTTTATTTTTTAAATTAGCTATAAACATTTATATTTCATGTTTTTGTTCTGGTAATTGGAAATATCATGTCTTAAAACAAGCTTGTATTGTTTAAAAAAAACTTCTTATATGCTTAAAGTAGCTACTTTGAGGCTAGATACATACTGGATATGCTATTAGCTCTTTCCCAAAAAGTATTCAATTTTAAGCGCAACAACTGAACAAATATACTTGTTTTTAGATTAATTAAAACAAGAAAAGAACATTTGAAATTAGGTAGGCAAAATTATAATTACATTATGAATAATGCACACTATTTAGTAGACGTAACATACGTAAAATAACGTTTTCTAGACCAAAGGACTACAAGATGCTCAAAATGTGCTGTTTAAAATGAATCGCTGAGTTTTTCTTAAAAGTAAGTTCGTCTTGTCTTATATTAAGCGCAAAACAATATTTAAACCAGAATCTAGACAAAAATGTTCATTAATATTTTGTGTTTTTGCAGTGCACTTTGCTAAAGACAAAAGAAATAAGCTTCAACTGAAATGTGAAGAATTCTAGTTATGTTTTTGTACAAAAAAGTTATATTTTCAGTGGGGTTTTTTTTGTTTTTTTTTTACGTTATGTACGTTTGGTCTCTACTAGTTAGGTATGCAGGTAAATGACCATGTGGTATTAAATTTATGACAGTAGAACAGTTTGAAAATCACACAGGCTGTCTTTATTTTCATGACCCTTAATGTTTGCTTGTTTGGCTACTTCTGGTGGCATCTAGAAGATGCAGCAGAGAACTTATGTAAACATCTGGAAGCAAATGTTAAACAGAGGACATGTTAAAATCAACAGAGTTTTTGACAAAAAAAGACTCCAAACAATCTAGGACAAGGAGCAAAGCCATGGAGAGGAATAAACAGATGATTTGTTTGTGATTTGTGCAGATAATGTGCAGTCTGAATGGGATTTGGCTGTCATTTCCAGCCTCCAAAGGTGTGTGTGGGAGTGTTGATTGCTGCGTTCACTTCTGAATTGTATTCCAGCATCTTAGGGGAAAAAAATCAGTATTTTCCCCCAGAGGCTGTCTTTACGCCTACATTTTTTTTTATTGTGGAATATTTTTTCCATATTTATTTATTTTCTTCCTCCAAGTAATCTTGGCAGGCTTTAAAGTTGTTTACTTCTAAATGCTCCAGCTTACCAGGAGGCTCTCGGTGCTCGTCCTGCATGTGAAAACGAGCTGTTTGGACAGTTTGTGAATCGTTGGTGCCCGTATTTGGAATTTCCAGAACCTGCTAATTGGCTCAGCGTCGGAAAAAGATCCGAGCAGGCACTAAAATCAGACGGCTTTTTGACCGAACGGGCTGGCAGCTGTTTGAACGTATGACCGGCTGTTATTTTTCAAAATGACAATTAGATGAGCAGAGGTCACTCTGCTGAGCCCCGGAGAGGGAGGCGCTGGTAACACACGAGTCACTGCTGGCAAACGCAGCCCGCTCCAACCAAATATTAAATTGAAAGTTTCATCCCTTTGACTTTGTTTAGCGGCTGCCATGTGTTCTGCTTTGTCATTTCTAAGCTAGTGCTGAGTCATGCAACAAAAAAAATCATTAAAAAAAAAAAATCAAAGTTTTTGGTCTGAAGTCAATTAAAATCATACATATTTAGATTTTTTTCACTGGTTGAACATTTTAAAATGCATAAATTTATTTTTATTTATTTAGGTTAAACGTGGGGGGAAAAGGGGGTATTAGCTATGGAAAAAGATAACACTGATGCTGGAGGTGGGTTGGAGATATCAACCATAATGTGGGAGTGACTTTCCACAATAAAAGCCTGGCTGCCCTGATGGAAGCATTGTTTACTTTTGTTAGACGCTTAACCTGATCATTTATTGTTCGTTTTTCCCTTTTGGATGCTCCCTATAACGATTGCCACAGTGATAATAACCCCACAGTTTGGTGATTTGGGTTCAGGAGACCTTTTCTGACCCAACTCTCTGCCTTTACCCAGACTTGAGACGGGCAAATGGAAACACTAAGGGCCTCAAATTTTAAGAGCTTTTTTAAGTTACTGTTTGAGTTACATTTTAACCTGTGGGTTTTGTTGGATCAAAATGAAAAATATATTTACTCTGAGAGACACAAAATTTAATGAACAATAAGTTTATATCAGTGCTAAAACATTACAACAAAAAAATCTCCTGAATAAGAATAAAATAAATTATAACCAAATCATTCCCGTTTTGTTTCTGAACATTTCAGCAGAATCAATTCAGACGTATTTCATCTGACAGATGGACACAATGGATGGATTTCAGGCTTGGGATTTGTCTCTTTTAAGGAACCCAACAGGCATCTGTGGTTCTTTCTGATGCTGCCATCCGCTCTGAGTGTGGAGTTTTTTGGAAATGTCGCACATCTGCATTCAGATCAGACCATGAATTTAATGTGTGAAGCAGACTGCAGATATCAGCAAGATAAGCAACATAAGCACTCAGCTGATCGTCATTGAAGGTATCATGTTGCGGTAATGATTAGCCACCATCTGGCTGCTCCGTGTACTCCCTTTTGCATGAAGGACAAAGCCACTTTGTCAAGGTTCTGGCTGCTGTCTGCAGCAGTGTCTGCAGCAATAAAACCTGTCTTTTGACTCAAAGCACTCAATGCTAAAATAAACCTGTATTTTTGAGGAGAACTGCAAAGATTCCAAAATGTTTATCATCTCAAATTTGAGCTCAAATGCAGTGGAATTGTGATTTTTTTTTCCAAGCAGGGTGGAAGTAAAAGACTGGTTTGGAAGCTTTTGTAATAAATGGAAGGTCGGTCACTTTAAAGGAAGCAATCTCCACCTGAGAGGCTGTGGTTTGATGAAGATCAGCTCATCACGGTTCCTTCAACGTTAGCCCATAAACACTGAACTTTGCATGGTTGCTGACATTTTCTGCAGTGGAGTCAATCAAGCTAAAGGTTTTATTTTAAAATTCTGATCCATCATCAATCATGTGAGGAAAAGCAAAAGTATCCTTGTTTATAATTTCAATTTGTCAAAATTGCCTCAACGTTTTCAATGCCTTAAAATAAAGAATCTAGCATCTTATGGAAAAGGATTAGGGCAATGGAAAGAGAGGTTTATTTTGAGGACTCTAACTTTAGTCACAAAATTCAGATTTTGTTCTCAGAATTCTGACCTTTATGTCCTTTTTCTCAGAATTCTGACTTGAATCTTGACGTCAAATTTCTGAGACTAAAATCAGAATTTCCCATTGCCCTTTTTTTTTTTTTTCTTTCTCCATGGTCTTAACCTTCTTGTGTATGATAATTGAAGCAGGAACTTCAATTTTCGCATCTAGCATAAAATTTCAGCTCTACTCTGCACACTTATTCTCAGATTAGATTTACCATTTAATCTTTAAAAATCTTTTTTTTTTAAATTTACAGCCAAGTTTTTGGCAAAACCTGAGACTCTGATCTGGTGGTCTGTTTTATATTGTTCAAAGCTGATATTTTAGCCGTTTCACTCAATCCTTGCATCTTCAGAACCCATTGTATCTCTGCCCAGGTCACAGGGTTGCTGCCAACCCAGCAGGGCCACACACTCACACATGCACACCTAGAGATTAGAACTCACAAGTTAAAGACCCACTCCAATGAAAATCCTGTTTTTGGTGTTTTTAACACTATTCTTGCCGCATTTCCCCACAATGGAGAACATGTATAGACGAATTTAAGATTAAAACTGTGTTTCTGGGTATTTCTTTATTCAAATTTTGATTAATTTGAGCAGGAACATATAAAAACACGTGCTTTAAAAAAGCTCAGGTTTGTGAAGCAGCAACTTCCCCGCTTCCCTGTTCCTCCTCCCTCCTCACGTACGTCTTCGTTTTCCTCATCTAAGCTGGGATCTGGCTCAAAACTGTACGGTTAGAGAGCTCCAATATTGCTCGCCTTTTTTTTTTTATTATTTTGGAATGCTAATGTTAGCTTAAGGCTATAAGCTTGCACGGGGGCACGCAAACAGATCTCTTAGTAGGACTTTAACCTATGAAGCATGTTTTTTTTTTACTTTGGCAGGAAGCAGGAGGGTCTGGAGAAAACCCACACATGCATGAGGAGAACATGCAAACTCCACAGAGAAGGTGTGGAGTTGAAATCCCAGCTGGGATTTGAACCAGTGCCTTCTCACTGTGAAGCAAGATTGCATCGTTATGCACTCAACTCTAGTCTTAAACCCGAGTGGTCCAGTCCACTCTAAAGGTAAAGTCTAAATGACTCCTCCCAGGGAACTATGAAATCTCTCGTCTCTGTTTAATTATCCAAAATGATACTTTTTTTTTTTTTTCTAAAAGTAAAAAGGAAATGCTCTGAAAACTACAGTGGCCCTGAAATTCAAATCCCATTAACAAAATAACTCGACGCAAAAACATTTTAAAGATCGCAAATAAAAAGAAAAACAAACATTTAAAAAAAACAGCATTGCATTTTATGAAGCAAAACAAAAATCCAGAAACCAAAACATGAATTGATAGTTCCTACCTTTTCCGGTTTCCCATTGAATTCTTTTTCTAACATTTCATTTTGTTTTCTGGAAATTACTTTTGCTTTTTGTTTTGTTTTTACCTTTTGATTTCTGGAATTTGTGTTCTTTTCTAAAATGTAATCCTGTTTTTTAAATATTTGTTTTGTTGTGATTTCTGTGTTTTTTCTTCGAGGGATTTGTTGATGTGATTTGCACCTCAGGGCCACTGTAGAAAACACAGGGGAACATGTTTCCAGTGACTAAAAACCACTAAAGTCACACCTCACTGGTAAATTATGTCTGCTCCATAAACACTGCTTTGATTCCATGTCAACAGCAGAACAATAGACATGATGAACTTTTTCAGAGTGGTGCTGATGGTGAATAACAGGCTTTCATTTGTTCAACCCTTCTTTAAAAATGTCTTTGACAAATAGGGCCATTTATGTGCTTTCATCTGTTCTTCCATTCCTATTAGACATAATTGCAAAGCAATTAATGCCTGTAGTTTTCTGTTTTGAACTTTGTTCTCATTTGTTTGCATGTATGCATTCTTTATGGATCTTGTTTTAAACTGTGCCCTTATATAAATGTAGAAAATGATTTTTAAAAAGTTCAAAAGAAGGACTTTTTAGCAATAAAAGACACTTTATGTTTCAGATATTTAACAGAAAATGTTGTTCGGGATATCGTTGTGCAACTTCCAGTGGACACAATTGCACAACAAAGTTGTATTTGTGATGCCGTGAAAAGAGAACAGTCACTTGTTGGTAATTTACAACATGAGGCTCCCACCTGCACAGACTTCAGAATATTACTGACAAATGATCACAATCTAACAGCAGCCTTACAGACACAGAGAGCACTCATGTAAGAAATGTACAAAATGTCCTTTAAGAGGTGATGTGATAAAGCCACACATCACCATGACAACAAACCCTACAAAACTGCTCTATTGCTACGACCAAACATGTAAAAGACATCGTTGTTTTCTTCGTCCTTTGTGGACATAAATTGGACTCCAAGGTGAGCTCAAATGGTGTTCAGTTTGTGTCAAATGCATGTTTTCTTGTCAAATTATTCTTAACTCCTTCTACAAGCCCTCAGCTGTGTGCTTTTTATTCAACTTAAGCAGGCATGTTACCACAACAGATCCAAACAAGCAATTAACTCGACACTCAAAACACTGTTCAGAACGTTGGCGTGACACTCGCTGCAAAAGAAATGAGATGATTCACATCAGAGGGAAGTTTTATCTCCAGGACATGAGTGCTCCCGAACAGTTTTTGGAAGTCAAATTGCTCTCACGGGGCACAGAAAGTAAATGAGCTGATGTCTGCGAAAGAGATTCTTCAAGTTTTCTGCAACAAGACATCCAAAAAATAGAATCCACAACAGCTTCTGATTTCACTGCTATGAAGACAAAAACCAACAACAACAACAAAAATGTTGCTGCACTTTGGGAAATCGTTGAAATGAAATGGGGTTCGATTACTTCTGGGGACAGGAGGGTCCATCGTCAGTTCTTCCCCTACAAGAGCAGGAAACCTTTGAGTTGTGACTCTGTGAGAGCGAAAGTGAAGGCCAGAGTGAGGAGCAGGACTGACGCCCGTGAGCAGAAGAGTTCTGCTGGTGAGCTTCTAGAAATGGCATTCAAAGTCCCGGACTCCCCCAGGTGATGGTTCTGGAAAAACAAAGAGGACAAAAAACTCACATTAGCAACATGTCCATGATACACTTTCCAATTTACATCCATCTTATGTTCGTAAGCAGCCATATCACTAAAGCCTGTCCAGGCTACTGTTGGATTAAAATCTCAAATTTGCTTAAAATAAAGTAGCATTTTATGTATCAACCCCTATGTTTTCTAAGAGAATCATGAACACATTCAAGCTAAAAAAAAAAATCTGTTTTGGTGCAAATAGTACACAGCTGATTTAATCTTAAAGTAAACTTTTGTGCAATGTGAAAAAGGACTTTTGATTTTCTGAGTGTCAAAAGCTCTCAGAGGGTTCCACCTTGAGATACCTCTTTTGTCAGGATTCTTTAAAGCATCTCTTAGCTATCATTTCTGTTTGAGAAAGCCCAGTAAACATTTTCTGGTGGAGAAAGTTTTTTTTTTTTTTTTTTTTTCCAAAATGCTGCCAGCTGTCAGATCTTCAGCAGAAACAGACTGAAAGGAAACTGAGAAACCGACGGTTGGCTCAGTGGGGTCTGCTCCGGAGCTGACTGTGCAATGAATACATGGCATTTGCATAATGCAATCAACAACACTGGTGCAACATGCATCATTTAGGTACTTGTAGTAAAGCTTAAATTTCAACTTCAGTTTTTCACTTCTTTAGGTACCAAAAGTTTCCATAAAATCTCCAATTGTCCTCAACTCCAAAACAGGCTTGGTTCTTTGGGTTTATTCAGATTGGACACATTTGTTTCACTTAAAGTGAACCAGACAGAGTTCATTCCCAGTTTTTCAGTTTTAATACACCCAAGCAAACCCTGGTCCGAGACCCCAGCACAGAGGGGCCCTCAAAAGAACAAGCCAAAATGGTGAAGAATAACAACTGCAATCATTTAATGCAAAAACAACTATTCATCTGTTTCTCCAAAGACTATTTAACCCTTTAACTCCATATATATGATATTTCATATGATTTTTTTTTATTTATATATTATATTTATATTCTACTTTTTTGCTTATTTTCATGACTTTGGGCACTTAGGTAAGAGTTATGTTGAATTTATAAGAAGTTTTTGTTCAATCCTAGCTAAATGTGCGCCAAATCCAAGTAATTAAATCTAGAGCCACAGATCTAGAGCCATAGAGCTGGATTAGAGAGGATAATGTTGGACTTACCAGACAAAGAGCTGTGTCCACTGTTTGATTTGACACCACTTTTTGGTCCTGAGGGGACAAGAAGAAGAAAGACAGCAAAAAGACATTAACTTTGATTCTTTTTGTAATTGAATTTGCCTGCAGTCAGACTAAAGGTGGTGAAAGACGATGCGTTTTCCTTCGATCTTAATTGTTTAGAAGTCGTGCACATGCATCTCTTTGGGTGACCAGTATTCTCACACAGATACAGATGCAGCAGTGGAGTACAGAAAATGATAAAGTGCATCTGTAGAGGTTTAAGGACACAGCAAATACTCCATGTGTTGATTCTTAAGTAGGAGGAAGCGTTTGAATCCGGCTTCAGAGAAAAAAAAGATGAATTGCTCCGTTGGAGGTCTTCCCTCCTAAAGATGTTTCACTGGTGATAAATCATGTTATCAACATTAAAAGCCAAAATGATAGATTGTCTCAGTTACAGTATTGTATGATATCATCTCATTTAAAAAATAACCCCCAAAATATTTAGCACAGGGGAAGAGCAGATATCTGGGGCGAGTTGGAAAGGTGTTTTTTTTTCTTTTACAAAAGTGTCTGAAATCATTAAAAAAAACAACTTCACACATTTAAACTAAAGTTCCAACACTTGGGCAGTCTAAAATGTAAATGTTTTTGGGTGTGTCTAATACATGAGATAGTTTATAAGTGTGTTGAAACTGTTAAAAGGAAAATATGAAAAAAAAATACTAGTATAAATCAGTGTTTCTTTTCAAATAGTACTTAGAAACTCTTCCATACTGTTATTTTATTTTGTTTAGTTTCTTATTATTACTTCTCAACTGTTTAAATATGTCTTCATCGATGTATTTTGCACAGCGTTTTGGATATTTATCTTTGAATAAGCAGTGTTTTGTTTAGTTGTGTGGAGAGGCTTTATAAAAAAAGTTGTGTCTTAGTTTAAAAAAAAGTCTAATTTTCTCTGGCTTTGTGTAGAACTTTTACGGTCTTCTATTGACATTTTTCTTACTAGAAGAAAAAAAAATTTGATTTTGTGGGAAATATACTTGATCTTATTTAAATAATCGATGTCCACAAAAAATAATTGTGGGAATTTAAATCGAAGCAGCACCACCCAACTGCACGCCAAAGCTTTCCCATAAATTGCAATACAAATATGCAGGATAAAAATGACATTAATTGTTGGAGTGACACTACCTACACAGTCACAGCTCTGATATCTCACTGCCGCACTTTGTGATGTTTTAGAGGCAACCAATTAGCTTTGACATGACAGCTTAGAAACTGACTCTCCTCTGACGGATCATCTTTCTGCCCGGGGGGGGGCATTTTGTGCATGCCATCATAAAATCCTCCTTGATCTATCATTGTGACAGAGACAGATGTCTGATGGCGCAAACACAAACTGGAAAGAACTCCTGATGTTTTTGCAAGTTGCATTTAACTAATTTCCTTTTGTAGGATTTGAAAGAATTTGAAAATAATTTATTAAAGATGGATTTTGTGATTCCAAAGGTGGTTCAAAATTCAACAGTCCCTTTTTCTCAAGACACAATTTCTTGTTGATTTGTTTTTTTCTTTGTGGCAAACAATTATTCTAATTCATTTAGGAATAAAACGTTTAAACATTGAACATACACTGACCTGACTGGAATCGATTCAGGAATCAAACAATACATCCCAGCCTGTTAGAATTGTTTCATACCTAACTCAACAAAAATCCAGGCTCTTTTATTCACTATTATTTTGTTTTAGGAATTTTATATCAACTGTTAGCATTACAAAAATCGGTTATATAATACATTTCAGCAGGAAACTTCTAAAGTGAAAAAAACCTGCAGTTAAAATGTTTTAAAAAGTTAAAGATCCACTCCAATAAAAATCTTGTGTTTGGTGTTTTTAAAGGGTTTAAATCATGCTTTTTAAGCCTTTCAGAGTAAACTAAATTTCATATACATACGGATACTTATAGTAATAGCAGCTTATTGGTTGTTTCCTTCCTACTCTGTTTACATCACGTAATGCCGGTGGCCGTTTTGGTCCAGTTGTTCCTCTCCAAGCACTTAGCCTATTCAGACTGAGGAAACTCAGAATGAACTGGAGCTCAGCCCCACTGGAACTGAACTGAGACCACCTTGAATGATGGTCTGTTCGGGTGTATTCATACCGAAAACGTGTTCGGGATTATCAGGGGAAATGAACTCTGGTTCTTTTTAACCAAACCAAATGTGTTCAGTCTGAATACACCATAAAGACCACTGGGAACACTTTTTAAAATAGATCCAACGATGACTGGAATGGGTCTTTAAAGAACAGCGTTAGATTTAAAATTGTGAATAGTTTCAGAATAGGCGCAGCGATTCTATCTTTAATACATCACCTGTAAGCTTTCACAGATGCTGTACAAGTCTTCTGTCAGATCCAGTTTGGCCACATTTGTCAGCGTGTCCAGGACGTTCTTTGATCGGGTTTTAGTTTTCTGACTTATACCCGACGCCACAGTCGGCTTCATTGAGGGTCGGGGTTGCCACACGCTGACGTCAGTACCATTGCCAAATGCATGAATGGCGTTACCTGCATGAAAGAAAGTATTGATTGGTATTGATTCCCCCAAACTGTATAATTAATTGTAGCATGTCGAGAAAAAGAAAATAGGATAGATAAATGAGCCAGTAAGCACCAAATGCCAGCTCTTTGATTAACTCGTATTACTTGTAATAGGATTTATTGACCACAATGTCCTTTCTGACCATTTTCAAAAGTGTTATTCAACTAAAAACTCTTATGAGCCTCTTTCTCACATGGTCAGTTCATAGAAATGCTCTGAATAGCACAGCTTTACAGCAGCTTGTCCTTCAACAAAAAGGCTTAAAATAAAAAACATGAGGTCAAACTGGGAGAAAAGAAAACAAAAAAACTGAAGTGTTACTTACGCAGGCAGCGATTGTTGGTGAAAAACTGAGCAAATTTCTCACAGTCTTGCTTGCTGTTTCCACTGCTGCTGCAGTCACACCACGGCGACAGGCTGATGCCAGCGGACTGCATGTAATTGGGTGTCATCACTGTCCCTGCAGAGGACAAAAGTTAGTCAGTGTTCGCTTCTGAAACTCTTCGTGCTGAAATGAAAATGTTCAGGTCAGCTTATGAGGCCACTTTTACCCTGCAGGAAATTAAGATAATTCATTAGAGAGATTTTACATGCTTTGACCGTGAAATCCATTAAATACGCGCTGCACTATGACCTCCAACATGGAGGATCGCTTCACCCATTCATCTACGCAGCTCAAACAAGTCCTCATGTCAACAAAGGTTACAAACAAAACTCCAGCAGCACTTATTCAGACATGTTTCACACTTATGTTTCAAGCCCAGCTGGGGCGTCTCATGCCTCATGTTTCAAAAGTTGCATTAAACTTTTCTTTGTTTTTGCTGTAACTGGAAAAAATGGCTGCCTTTGTGTAGTGATCATGAAGGCGGGTAGGCTGGAAGCTATTAGCTCTGCAAGATTTACATATTTTGGTGTGCGGACACAGAAAGGAGTGGAGGGGAGCCCATTAGAGGGAATAAGTGGTGTGAACCCTGTTATAAGTGGTGCAGATTAAAATGTCTGCCTGTTGAGATTGCAATTGGCCACTGTTGCACTGCAATTCAAATCTCATTTTGAAAACTCAGCGGGACATCACTTTTCCACTTCCCCTATGCACACACACACACACACGTCTATATGTGTATATATATACATACATATATATATATATATATATATATATGTGTGTTTTTACATTTTTATTGTCTAAAATGTTTTAGTTTATTAAGTGTCAACTCAGAAGTTTAATTCGAGCACAAAACACAACAATAAGTTAAGCAGAACTCTAAATACTTTAATGTTTGCAGTATTACTCTGAGAAAATAAAGATAGTGATACACAGCCATAAGACACAAACATTGTGCACGGGACAATGGTCCGGGTGAATACTCTATTCTGATTGGCTGCTGGTGTTCCAGTAGAAGTTCCGGTCACAATGTTCTATGTTCAGGCTTCTTCAAAACAAACGTTTCCTTCATAATCTGGACTAAACCAAGAGTAAGAGGGGAACTTTCTCTCTGAAATGATGCTTTTATTAACCTGTCCTGATGATTTGCATACATATCGCTTTACTTTGTTGCTGCAGTCGAGGTCTATCGGCCTCTGCAATGCATCGTCTTACCGTGACAACGGGCCGCATTACATATCAAATAGTCTGCCTTTTGTGAAAAAGTGATCTAAACCAAATAAATAAATAAAAAATAACAAGAATAAAGTTCCAAAAATTGATTGAATATTTATTTATTTTGTAAGTGATCATGTTATAAGCGGGATAGTGCCCGTCGAAGTGTGCATTCAGAATTTGACGCTTGCCGCAGAAGCCTGAACCGGTTGAAGACAGTTGCTTCACAGAGTGTAATTAATCAGCATTAATATATATTAACACATTCATTTTCAATTAATCGCGTGCTTCAACACGTTAATTAATGTTGACCGCCCTAATATACAGTACACATACATACATACATACATACATACATACATACATACATACATACATACATACATACATACATACATACATACATACATACATACATACATACATATATATATATATATATATATATGTAGAGAGAGAGAGAATTTTTTTATTGTCTAAAATGTTTAAATGTATTAAGTGTTAAAATATTATATTCTCACTGTAGAGATGACCATTTAAGCTATCATCTATCATCAAGCTGTTAGTGGCTTATTCCTGTAAAATGTAGAAATACACAAACCTGACAACTGTCTTCTGTGCATTGTTATTTGAATTGAGTTGTGTGTTGTTCAAGTTCGCACATAACTGTAGTAAAGAAAGTTATTATTTAATGTAAGCCTGAGTTTCGTCCACAAGTATTGTGATTCACTGGAGACAAATAGTTTTGACAACATTATGTTTAGTAAATTCTGATAAAAACCCATTTCATTCAATTTATCCTTCAAAACATGAAAAACATAATTGAATGACTAATAAGCAGGGCTGTAACAAGTATCCGAGCACTCAAATACTCGCGATCTGTACCCGTAAATTTGACAACAAATATTTGTTCAAGATCGCTGATTCGCACTCTTTATAAATATAATGGAGTGTAGTAAAAATAAAATTCAGGCACGATGTATTTATTGCTCTAAAATGAAGAATGTTGCATTTTAAGTTTATAAAAATGTGCAGTGCTATTGAAACTGGAAGTAAACAAATCTTCAAAATATAGTATCGGTGAAGCTTCCCATTTTCCAAGTAAAGCTATCGACTATCGACTATCGTAAAACTTTTTTATAGTGGAAAAAATGTTCAGTTTACTGACACAAAATCTGGAAAAACCGTATTTGCTTTAATACCACAGCTTTAGCTTCAGTGTTTACATTTCTTTTGATTCTGGTAACTCTTCAATCACAATTAACGTAATTCCAGCAAATTCTGAAGCAGGTCTATCTGAGAAAAGTGTATAAGGTGTGTAGTGAGGGACTTCACAGCCCTAAAACATCTGTAATCCTACTTCATGGAAGTCATCTATTGTGGGTAATTTTTACAATGTAACTCCTGCTATGAACGAGGGAACACTGTAGATGCAGATTAATATGATATGTGCATTTCATATTTTCTTACATAAAAATGTTCTTTTGAGCATAGGAGCTGTGGAGTTTTTTTAGTACAACTAGAGGTCAACATAATCTTACCAATGAGACGAGAGTACGCTAGCAGGCAGTCAGCATAGTTCTCTGTGAGGCAGCCGGATATGGAATGAACCTCAGGTTGACAGTTGCTGGTAAAGTCCAATAGTCTTGACCTTCAAAAAAATAAAAAATAAATACACATCTTTCACAAAATAGTCAAGAGAACCATTAAATAAAGTTGTTCTTGTATCACGGTGCCCATTAGGGATGCCCCAATTTTCGGTTTAAAACTAAACCGCATAACACGCTACTGAACCGAATCGTGGGGGAAAGTGAACCGCAGCATCCCTAATGTCCGTCATTTTTTCTGTACTTTCTATTTCTATTTCTATTTCTATTCAGACAACATTGAAAATGATAAAATTAATCTTCCTCTAAATACTGGATTTAATCTTGATACATGAATATTAAACTAGGATGTTTGTTCTGTCATTAAGAATTCTACTGAAAAAGACAGGTTTAAAGCTTGTATTTGGTCTCTGAGACTTTGAGAATTTTGGTCATTTATTTATTTTTATTAAAAGATGCAAAACTTAATCAGACAACAGGTAAGTTGTTTAATTTTGTTTTTCAGCTTCAGACAAGATGGGTGTCATCCACAAATAGTAATTATTGAAAATTGGAAAAAAAGAAATGGGAAAAAAAGGGAGCCCATATCAGCTCCCTGAGGGACACCATTTGTAATCTTAATGCTTGTTGCAGTACAGTTCGGAATCTGAACGTTTAAAATGTTTTGGTTTAAAAGAAATGATTGCATCATACATCCGGTGAAAGTCTAACCTGCATATGTAATTGGTTTTGCAAGTGTTCTGCAGCGACAGACAGTTGGGCTTGTCTTTGTCTTCATAGGAGCAGACGGGAACGATGGTTTGTCGTCTGCGTTCTGCACATGCCTTCTGATCCTCTGCTGGACAGGAGCAAAACAGCATCCCATAGCTGTATTTACTTGGAACCTTGATTTTGAAGAGAAAATACAATTTTCCTTATTTCATGCAACCAAAGCAGAACATAAAAGTACCATTAAAAAAAATTGGACAAAGGAATGAAAAACCTGCACGGACGTCACAATTTGGACAGAGGTGAAAATAAAGTTAGAAATGGAACCTTTTTTTCCACTGTTTCCAGTCAGGCACAATGGTCTAAGCATCAACCTCAAAGGCTTTAAAGCTTGGCGTGTCTAATTACCTTGTCAAAGAACTCTCGCAGGGCCTTGTGACATTTGCGCTTGTTGCACACCTCAGAGGCAGACACCCTGCTGGTACAGGAGTTGATGTAAGTCGAGCGGTACTTCTTACAAGTGTCATTCAGGTTACAGGCCTTGGCAGCATTCAGACAGTTGTTTTCCTTCGCAGATGCAGGTTCAACTAAGACAAAAAAGAGAGGAGTGCATGTTCTGGAGATCACATTGTAAGACTTGCTGCTTTTTTGCAAGAAATAGTGTCAGTTAAAAGGGAAAAAGAGAGCTGCAAAGTAACCAATGATTGCCTAAAGTCCCATTCCAATCATCTTTTAATGTATTTTAAAAGAGATCTTTTCATTATGCGGTTTTTAGCCGAAATCAAAAACTGTTTTCTGGGACATTATTTCAATTTTTTTGTGAAACAATTTGGATAAAGAAATACAATTTTAAGCTTTATTTTGTTTATATATGCTTATATATGTCCTCCTTCATCCAAAAAATGCTACAAGAACACCAATTTTTGTTTTGTTTATAACATCTTTCTAACACCCCTCATTTCACAGCCTTTTTTTTTACATATCTTGATTACATTAAATGTGGCTGAAGTGTATGAAACATTAGTAAAATATAATAAATGCTTCTGTCAAAATACGTTACCGTTTGTGCAAAAATCCGCTTTACTCCCCTATTTTGTGGGTGTCACCAGACTTCATGGTTGACACTCCGATCTGAGTCTGTGATCTCCCACTACCCTCCAAAAACGAAGCTCAATAAATGACATTTTCTGCTTTTCTCCTCAAGAAAGAACTCATTAAATACCCTCTTAGGCAATGTGTAAAATTCAATGTAATATATTCTGAACAGAGAATTTTGTCCCTCTCATCCAAATGACAGAGGAAGGAACTTATCCCTGTGTCACAACGCGAGTGAGGCTTTAAATGATGTCTAAAATTGTCTCCCTGACAGCCTTTTATGTGTCTAAGACCAACTTCTTTTACGTTTAGACCTAATCATACCAGAATGGCTTCAAAGTAGCAGGAAAGCTCAGAGCAGTTTTTGGGGAAAAAAAAACATTGAACAAATTTTGTCCATTTCAGCTCGTGAAATCTTGAAATCAATATTTGAGAAATAAAAAAAAACACTTTTAACCCTTTCACATCTGACTTGATTTCCAATTATATAAAAAATAATTTTCAGTTAAATGAAAATTAGTGCTTTTAACATGGTCTTGTGGCATTTTTCTGATTATACATACAGTAGGAAAAATTAAGCTTAAAATAGCATTTCTGAGTATTTCTTTATCCAAATTGCTGTGAATCAGGCCACAATCTCCCTGGTCCGCTCTATTCCGATGTTATTCTCTTGCAGATGTCTAGACCCATGCACGTCTTCATTTTCGTTGGCACAGAGGGTCAAAGAATGAATTCTCACTCTCACACTTGTCTAGACATTTGTGGCGTGCCTGATCTCCTCCTTCCTGCTCGGCAGTTTAGTCATCAAATTTTATGACAGGTCTTTTTTTTTGCAGCTGTCGACTTTTCACTGTGATCGAAGCAGCTTTCTCATAGACAACACAGTAAAACATTTTATTTTTTTGAGAAGTCACATCGACTAAACAATTTGTAAAGTTTTGTTAAAACGATGCTGCATGAGATTGTCTGGCAGTGTTATCCACAGCACAGACTGATGCCTCCGTTTTTACAATTTAGTTCCATAGAAGAGGAAGAAATGCAGAAAGCTTGTGTGAAGAGGACTGCCACTCAACCTTACTGAATTTAAGTTTTTAAAACTTGCATCATCCACACTAAAAATAGAATATTTGGAATGTTTTCTATAAAAACTGGCAATTTTTACAAATTCTGTGTGAATGCAATTCTTCCTTTTTTGTGATTCCATTACTAATCTTTATCAAATAAAAACTGAAAACATCCGTTACTCAGTGGACAATTGATGTTGAAATGACGTCAAATCAACATCAAAGCTCCACATTAAATTGAGGTCAAAAACAAGTTGAATGTGCAAATCAAACTGACATCAAAACTTTAGTGCCATTTGACATCATCCCTTTTTGATGTCATGTGAAATTAAAATTTTGACCAATAAAATAATAAAACTAATAACAGAAGTATAAAACATAAAATAAATGGTTTATTAGTATTACACACACATACGTATATACTCACAAAAATCAATTGTTGGGTGAACATAAGAAACTTTGGAAAGTCTTTTCCATCCAAATCAAATGTGTTAATTTAACAATAAACACTTGTGTCGAGAGATCTGAATGCAGACATGTTGGTGAAACAGAATTTTTTATTGCTGATGTAACATGATTGCAGCAGATGACATGACCCTGCTGCTAGTGTCAAGGAATGGTGGAGAAGGACCCAAAATGCAGGAAACCAAGCTGGATGGCAGAAACTAAATAACATAAAATTTATGGCAAATAAAAAAATATAAATAAAAAAAAGAACACTGAACCATGCCAAACCCATGGAGAACTTAAAAAGGTGGTAAGGCAAAACAGATGAGCTGAAAACCAGACACTTAAATACACTGAGGTTGATTAAATAAATGAGGACAGCTGTGGAGGATTAACCTGAAACTGCTGTGACTGACAAGAACAACTTAGAACATGACCACAGATAACAAAATCCAAACTAAACCACATAATCCTCATAATTGTGTTCTTAAATAATTGGTTAAAGTAATCTTGATGTCATTTGTGGTTTATTAATTTCCATGACAGGAGTTGTACTTTTAAAAAAAAAAGTGATGCAAAAAAAACAAAAAAGGTAAATATCTCAGAACTGATGATTGTCTCAAAAATTGGGATTTTAATCATTTCAAAGGACCTGTGGACCCGTCCTGCTCCCAGCATTGTGATCACAAGATTTAAAAAAAAATATTTTCACACTCAAGGTGATCCAGTGTTATTTCAGCCTGGTTTGTGTTTTCTCTTAGACACCAGATGGAGTTGAACTGAAGTTATGTTTAAATGACTGAAAATTAATTATTTCATGAATGTTTTTCACATTAATAAAGCATACTATTGGAATTTAAAGTGTTTCTGATTTTTAAACCAACTTGGTTTTTCTGGGTCAGCATGAATTATTTAAATTTTCATTTTGAGGAGTACCTAGAATTAACACCTAACATTAAAATTCAAGTTGAAATAACAACAAGATTATGTCAGATTTGTCTAGCTTTGTTACCATAACTTATACAAATCTGGTTAAACTGCCTCTTGATCATCATGTTACAGTAACATTAATAAATTATGTTGCACCAACATAAATGCATTCAGATCTCCTGACACGAATGTTTATTGTTATATTAACACATTTGATTTAGATGGAAATACTTTCCAAAATGTTGCTATGTTCACCCAACGGATGATTTCTTTTGAGTATATAAAGGCGCCCGCTGGGTATGTACGGTACCCTGAAGTGCAAATCACTCAACGCAAAATGTATTAAGAATCACAACAATTAAAAAAGCAAAACAAATATTAAAGAGATAACATTGAAATCGAAACAAAATTCAAAATCTAAATCGTAAAAAATAAATTAAGTAACAAAAGAATTATTGAAAAAAATAAATAAATAAGAAATTGGAAAAGGTAGGTATGGAACATCACTGATTGATGACCTTTGAGATTTGAAGAAGTAGGAAAGCAGAAGGATCCTTTGCCAGAACTGTGGTAAAGAATTGATTGAGCAATCGCCAAACTTGTGCATTGGGTGTGGCTAGAAGCTAAAAGAAATTTTGGCCAAATTCCTTCTCTAGTCACTACTTAGTGCACTAAATAGTGCGTTTACCATTTTGTAGTGTTGTCCAAATCTACAATTCCACAATCAAAAGCCGTAGAAACTTCCTAAAAGTCTCTGTGAAAAATGAGTGTCCATCGATGCTCACCAGATTGGCAAATATAGATCACAATGCATTGCGTTTAAACAATTTTTGCAAAAAAAAAAAAAATGTTTAAATGTATTTTTTAAAAAACATTTTCATCATAAGAACACAGCGTATTTCTAAATAGTCGTCGTAAAACGCTCAAGCTGATTAGATTTTAACCTTTTCAAATCAGTGACGTCATATTCACTGTAAAAAAAAAAAAAAAGGAGTGAACATGGTGTTGAATTGCTTTAAAATCCAGGGCAGTCCCTAGATAGGAGGATATTGCCATGTTAAAAAACTTCCAGTTGAAAAGGTGAATTAAGGTCATCATCTAATAAGTGATGCTCCATAATGCCTACCTGTTCCAAATTTGTATTTAGATTCATTTTTTAATTCATTTCTGGAAATTACTTTTATTTTACAAAAAAATCCTTTTAATTTTGTTTTATATTCTGGAATTTAGTTTTATGATTTTGGAATAAACTTTTCTAGTTTCTGGAATTTTGTTTTTTAAAATGTAATGTCTTTTTATTAATTGTTTTTTTTATTGTTGTTGTGATCTGTAATTTGCTTTTGTGTTGAGTTATTTTTTAAATGTGATTTGGACTTCAAGGCCACCGTACTTACAAACAGAAACAAATCTACTTATCTTTTAGTCTTCTGTCTTAACAACAAAAGTTAATTTATTCTCCTCGTTATACATTTTTTTGTATCTTTCTTTCATTTCCTAATATCAAAGTGTTTCCTAAATGAGAATCCTTCAACTTTACCTTTTCAGGTGAAAAGCTCGTTTCTGCATCACCCACTGAGCTGTGACCAAATCTAGATGCTTTCTTGAACTTGGGGTAATCCCACATCACAAAACCCATTACTTACATCTGACATGTGCTAGCAGATGTGAGCTCTGATCCTTGACAGGTGTGACAGTTTTACCTAATTTAGAGTGACCCAGAGGCAAAACTGTGCGCCGAGGTCAGTTTAAAAACACATTTAAAAAAAGAGTTAGACTTTAAATTCCCCGTCTGAACTCTAGTTTTGCATGAATAGGACGTTTGAACAAGTAGGAAACTGTAGGTGAGCCAATGAGCAAAAATAAACAGTTTCTATAAAAAGCATGTTTGCATTTAACAAGCTCATTCCAGCGTTATATTTGCTGATTGTGTTCCGAGTAAGTCATTTTACTTTGTCATTGAATTACATAAACAGGCGGTCAGGAGTCGTTTTAATTGTCTTTGCTCAGAGCGATGTGCACTTCACTGCACTCATGTCTTACTTCAATAAAAAGCCCAATCTGCTCCTGTTTTTGCCTTGTCATGACTATGATGAAGAATTTACTGCTATATATAAAAACATACTGAGGATCTAAAAAAAAACCAGCTTGTTCTTTACTTTTTACACTGCTTCAGGTTATAGTGATACTAGTGAACAACAGAGACACTGCTCCACTCAAAGACCCACTCTGATGAAAATTGCGTTTTGGGTGTTTTTAACATGTTCTAGTGGCTTTTTTTTCTACAGGAGAAAAGAAAATTAAGCTCAAAATGGCATTTCTTTAGTCAAATCGTTGTGAAATCAGACCCAAACGATTGAACGAGTTTGAAAAAGATTGGATTTGTGACATAAAAAGTATGCTGCAGGGCTCCGCTCCATTCTGATGCATCCACGTGCAGACAAACAGATCCATGTACGTCTTTGTTTTCCTTATCTGGCATCTAGATCAAAACTGTACAGCTGGATAGCTCTGATATTGCTCACCATTTTTTGTTACACCAATGATGTTACCTCAAAGGTGTGAAGGGCTGTAAACTAGCATGTGGTAAACAGATGGATGATGGGAAATGGGGGCAGGCTTACTCTATGCCAACAGTCCCGCCCACAACTTAGAGACAAATTTCTAATTAACTTCTGCCACTGCAGAAACTATGTCCTAGAAAACAATACAGGTTTTTGGATTTGGGCTAAAAAATAATTAAAAGACCACTGGGAAGTGGGAACGCTTTTAAAATAGATCACTAGATAATTGGAGTGGGTATTTAAGAGAGACCGCAGTGGCAAAAAACTCTGATACTTTGACATGATGTCAGTCAGGAAGGTGGAGCCAAAAACATCTATTGTGTCCTGTAATCACTTTCACATTGAAGGTAAGACAAGGAGAAATGCACTCTCCAAACTACCCATATCACAATAAAATATGAATGTATAAAATGCTCAAGAAATCACAAATGCATGTATCCACAAAGTATTTATAGCTGTGAACAAAAATAGCAAAACTCACTCCAAAGGTTATGATGTGTTTACCCATCTATCCCTTTTCTATACAGACTTGTTTACATTTTGGAAATAATAATATTAATAATAAATGTTGCTGGAGCCTATCCAGCGTCTGTCAAGAAAGGGGGTGTTTTATCTGGACATAGCAGATCCACATTTTGACCTCAATCCCAAAATCTTTTGGTCCACTGCTGCAACATAACTGTTCTCTTCTTTTTGATAATCATTTATTCCTTTAAAAGGCTTTTCAAATTATATTCTCACTTTACAAAAGACAAGAAAAAAATGTCAACTCTTTCTACAAAATAAATATTTGTTTGTTGAAATGACTTAAACTAAAGGGCTTTATCATACAAAATCAACTTTTTTTAGCTTTTCAGTGTATCATAATGTTAAAAACAGCCCCAAAGCGGAATTTTGATCCATTCACGCATTTCTGAGTGTTCTTCTAAAACCCTGCACCAGCCCCTCCATGTCCACAAAAAACACCTTCACTGGGACAGACTCTGTCAACCCTGTGACCCCGAAAAGGATAAAGCGGGTTAACAAAATGAATGGATGAAAACAGAAAAAAAAACAAAACAAATCTTTGTACTATGAGACAGGAATGCAGGAGCTTGTCTTTGGGGGATTTTCAGAAATTTGAAAAAGTTTATGAACTACTTTCCCTACTTGGGTTTTCTGTTGTCTGCATACAGTGGCTTAAAAAAAATAATGTTATACTTTTGGATGCAACAACAAATAAACAAATGGTTAGTTATTGTTAGTTTTGACAGCCTAAAGGCAGAAATGATTCTTACTTATAATAAAAAACACAAAAACCAACTTCTAAGATTTTGAAAAAAGGATTATTTTAATCTATAAGATAAAAAGTATTTTGATCCAATCAATGTTATGAACTTTATCTCAAATAGGTTTAAAATATCTATATATTTTTTATGTTCTCCAAATGCTTCTAAAGACAAATATGTTTCATCAAAGTGGAAAAAACTTCAAGAGAAAAATTGAAACTTTTTTTTCTTGTGCCAACCCCTTATATAAATGATTCAAAGAAAAGTATGTTTCTTTCACTTAACAAACTTAAAACAACCACTGCAGAAAATATTTGAAAACACATGTTCTTCTGAGTGTGCTGGCATGCGCAGCAGCTTATTAGCATTTGAATGCTGCTCCTCTGCAGCAGTCTGGCACAGCGTTTTCATAATTATCTGTCACTGCACACGTTTGCGAAGTTTGCAGCCCGGGTGTGGTTCCTCACACACGAAGTATTTTGACGCCTGTCTTAAACCACTATCCTATGTTCCCTGCAGCACACAGTGTTTGATTTCCTTATCTCAAAGCTATGATTAGCCACTGACTGCAACCCTTGCATTTGCATACCCACTTGGCTCCCTGCGCACCGCCTGTCATGGCTTAGCCATCAGGTACATTCATCTTGGTGAGAAAGTTCTGTGTTTGCAGACATTTAACGGTACCTTCTTCTTCCAGCAGCATTCATATGTGTCAGGGCGGCTCAGAGTGCTAAAAGTAAGTAATTCCAAATCTTTATGTGTGTGTGTGTTTATGTGCTTGTAAATGTAATTGAGGAAAGGTCTTATTTGATCAATGGTATTCTTGGCAGAACTCATCTAAAATGTTTTTGCTTTGCATTAATTAGCAGTAATATACATTCATTTATATACCACTGTTAATTCATGCAAAGCACAAATATTTTAAAGAATTTCTGCCAAGATTGTTACGGAACACATAGAAGTAGGGGTGTATTTTTTTTCCTTTTTTTGTTTGAGACTATATACATGTTAGTAGTCATCATTTAGGCATTGGAAAGTAGAAGCATTTTTTAAACCAGACAGATATATGTATCATTATTAATTTTTTTTTAACTATAGGAGGGTCAGCGGAGGCAGGTGAAGCTCACTTTTCATCATACTCCCATGCCATCATGTATACTAATATATTAGTATACTAATAATAAAATAAAGTACAGATTAAAGCCCTAATCTGTGCTATACACTCAATATGCATGTTTGATTCTAATCATTTTATTTGTTTTTATCCTCAAAGATAAAATCACCATATTTTGCGGATGTCCTGTTAAATTACAGCGAATACTGCCAAGTAAGGCAGCACCAAACTTTTCCTCACATTAGATTGAGCAATCCCATGCAAACTGATTGTGTGCTTGTAGCTTACTCGGCGTGAGCTAATATTATGTCTATGTTCTAGTCATTGACTTTATAATAGAACTGGACTGAGGAAGTGTGATGACACTCCCAGAAAACAGTTTACTCATGGCTTCAGTGAAATGAAGTCCATTCAAATGCCATTTTTCTATGATTCAAGCGCTGCCATTTGGAGCCAGACGACGTTGGTAAGCAGTAATTGGTCTGAATCAGCCTGAGTCAGCCTTTGGCAACTACTGTCGCCAATCAGAAGTGAGTTTGTTGGAAGTCCCCTCCCCTTCCACTGAAAACGGGCTCGGGGGAGTCCATCAATCAAACATTTCGAACATTCAAGGTGGGGACCAACAGGCACCACATGCTTTTATCGAGGAATCTGATTGGCCAGTTTATAACCCTGAAAAAATTGTAACAAACGAAATAATATCATGAAGAAAAATTAGGACTAACAAGAACATGCTAAAAAAGGTATCAGAGCAAGAATGTTTATTCTGACAAATAGAATGTCTAACAGCTGTTTATCTCTCAATAGAGGTCTGTGGGATTTTGGTTTCACTGAACCAGCAGGAATTTCCTGCTTGGAACACAAGCACTCAGTCCAAATCCCATTTACAGTCAATGGCTCTAGTATGTCTGTCGCATCTACCATGGTCGGTTTTTTTTTTGGGAGTCATGCTGAACAGCTATTATATATTATACATTTTTCGTTGGCCCTGTATGCACCTGCTGTGCTTATAAAAAGAATGATGATAAAAGATCCATTCATCCATCTTCTTCCGCTTATCTGGGACCGGGTCCCGGGGGCAGCAGACTAAGCAAAGATGTCCAGATTTCCCTCTTCCCAGCCACTTCCATCTCCTCTGGGTGGATCCCAAGGCGTTCCAAGGCCAGCCGAGAGATATAGTCTCTCCAGCTTGTCCTGGGCCATCTCTAAGGCCTCCGCCCAGTAGGACAAGCGCGATTCCTGAACCAGATGCCCAAACCACCTCAATTGGCTCCTCTAGATGGCTCTATTACGAGCTCTCTTTGGGTGACTGAGCTTCTCACTCTAAGGGAGTTCCCAGCCACACTACAAAGGAAGCTTATTTCAGCTGCTTGTATCCATGACCCCGTTCTTTTGGTCACAACCCACAGCTCCCAACCGTAGGTAAGTATTGGAGAGCAGATAAACCAGTAATATGAGAGCTTTGCTTTCTGGCTTAGCTCTCTCTTCACTACAACAGACCAGTGAAGTGACCACATAATGGCGGACGCCCGCACCAATCCACCTGTCAATCTCACGCTCCAATCTGTCCTCACTCGTTGTTGGAGCCAAATTAATTGTTTTCCATTTAATAATGATCTAGTTGAAAGTAAATATATTAAAATTAAAGTTTAAGCTTTCATATGGATATTAAGGCATATGTTGACAAGATGCATAATTTAAAGACTTTAAGTTTGAATGGTCCATGTTCTGCTTCCAATTAATTGATATTACGTCACAGAGAGGATTACGTATTTAGATAGAAGCCTGAGAGGTTGGAAGCGATACCGTTTTTTGACCGTGTGAGTTGAATAATTTTGATTTTTGAATAAAACACAGAAAGAAAATCACTTCTCACTTGTGTATCAAATAACAATTGCTGGACAGACTTTAAATGGTGGTACAGAAGATGAAAAGTGCAGAGTGCCACTACACTCGTAAAGACCCCAAGATACCTAAACTCCACCCACCCAGAAAGGGCAAACTACTTTTTTTCACACTCGGCTACAAAATGTACTGATGCATGCTCAAGGTTCTGATTCGATTAAGCCAACAGGACAACATCATCTGCATAGGGCAGAGAGGACATTCTGTGGTTCCCAAACCAGACTGCTTATATGTTGATGTATTTTTGCTTGTACTTCAATTTATGCCGTTCTTCTACGAAACAGATCAAAGATGCTTGATTTTTGACATCATTCCTGTGCCCTCCCTCGTGTGTTTTTTATGGGCGATTAGCGTCGGCAGTGGCAGCTGCCCACCGCCGGGCAATATGTACGTCTGCATGTGTTGCCCACCTGGAATTTCCCCATTGTGGGAAGAACAAGGGATTATTTTATTTTATCTAATCTAATCTATTCATTTTTAATCTAATCTATTCACCATCATTTACAGTCGAATGTATGAAAATATTTAGAATTTGACAAAGACATGTGACCATACAGTGAGAAGAATGTTCTAATAATGTTCAATTAGTATTATTTTTATGTGGAAAAACAACAGTGGGTGGAAATTTATGAAACTAAAATGTGAATGAATTTGACATACATTTTTTGTTTACTAGTTGGTTTGTATTTAATTTACACATGACTGTCTTGCAAGAAAGACAAGGAATCTTTCTTGCAAGGAATCTGGAAAACTTCAACTGCACTGTTCAGAATCCAGGTATTTATCTCTGAGTGACACTGGTTGAAGTTTCAGTTAAAGATGTCCTGGATCGATTTTAAAACAGAGCAGAAAATCTGCAGAAAATCTGCAGCTGAATATAAAATGTTACCATTTTACATTTGACAAAAAGGAAGTTTACACACATGCACAGCAGTCCATCCTGATTTGAACCATAAATCAGACCATCGTGTATCTCAGGATCAATTCTCACTAGCACCTTTTTTCACATTCAATTCCCAAGTTCTAAATGTCGGTTAGGGCGATTTATCTTTTGGCCTCCTCCATATCAACCTGAGTTTTGTCTTTCTCAACAACATTTAAGAATACTTCATAACAAAATATTGGTAAAATATTTAAAGTGAGTGTTCAGATTCCTACCAAAATACTAATAGAAGGAATTTAGTAAATCTGTTTTTATATGAAGCAGAACCAAAACAAGGATCAATAATTTCTCAGAATAGTTCACTTTAAAACCTTTTTGCAAATTGAAGTGTTGTTTTTGTGCAAACATTTTGTATTGAGCTTGAATCCAGGCCATCATATATTATGATCTGGATGAGGGTAATCCATTTTTTTCTTTTTCAGCTGCAGAGATTAAACAGGTGAAAAAAGGGGCGGTCAGACAAATCTGAACTTTTTTTTTTATGTACACATGTGCAACCATTTGATTACCTCAAAGAACAAACCTCCCCAAGATCTCCTTTTGCTTTAAATTATTACTGTACATTAGCTGTCGGACATCTAAAGTTTAATTGTTTCATCTACTGAAGGCAGCAGTGGATGCTAAGCAGAAGCGTTTTCATCTCATGCACAGTTCACAGGCAGAGGATGAGCGCAACTGATGATAAATGTGTCGCTTCTGGCATCTTAATGCACTGAAATATTCTTGTGACCCTTGCAATGACAAATCATCGCGTCAAACTTCATTTTTTGCTCACTGGACTGAATCTGCAGACAGACAGCTGATGGGATGGAATGACAGATCGGAGGAAGAAAAGGGAGAATCAGGGAGAGGTTTCACAGCTGCCATAAGCTAAACATATCCTTAAAATTATAAGTTTACTTAAAAAATGTTTTTTTTTCTTTTAAAATGAATAGATTTATTTGAGAAATTAAGATAAGATGCGATGAGATTATATGAAATACAATCAGATAAGAGAGGATGAGATAAGATGCGATACAATGAGATGAGATAAGATGCAAATGTTGCGATATGACGAAATGAGGTTAGATACAATTTTATACAATACAAGACAAGAGTGGAGGGCTTGAGATGAGACAGATAAAAGATAAGATGAGATTAGATGAAATAAGATAAAATACGATGAGATAAGATTAGATTAGATGCAACACAATGAGATGAGTTAAGAAGTTATATGCTGAGATATAATGAGATTAAGTTAAATAAAATGTGATATGATGAGATGATGAGATGAGTTCTTTGTTAGTCTCAAAAACCAAGATTAGGATTACCCAAAATGAAGTCACTAAGGTAGTCCACAAGCTCCTCGGTAGCAAGGCACCAGGAGTGGATGAGGTCCCACTGAGTACCTCAAGCCTCTAGAGGCAGTGGGAGTGTCTTGGCTGACACATCTCTGCAGCATCGCGTGACAATCGGGAACTGTACCAGTGGACTGGCAGACAGGGGTGGTGGTTCCCCTTTTCAAGAAGAAGGAGCTGGAGGGTGTGTTCTAACTACACTCCTCAGCCTCCCTGGGAAAGTCTATGCCACGGTACCGGGGAGGAGAGTCCGTCTGAAAGTCGACCTCAGATCCAGGCAACCACAGGATTTTTCTGTGTTCTTTGCAGACAATTTTTTTTTGTTGAATTTATCAAGTCGGGAACTTTAGTATGCATTGAAATGGTTTGCAGCCCAGTGTGAAGCAGCTGGGATGAGGGTCAGCACTGCTGTCTGAGGGTATGGTTCTTGACCAGACAAAGGTTGTTTGTCCTCTCTGGGTGGGTGGAGTGCTCCCGCCCCAGGTGGAGGAGTTTATGTATCTTGAGTGAGGGAAGATCAGAACGTGAGATTGACAGATGGAGTGGTGCAGCATCCGCCGTTATGTGGTTGCTGTACCTGTCCGGTTTGGTGAAAAGAGAGCTGAGCCATATAGCAAAGCTCTCAATTTACCGGTTGATCTTCATTCCAGTGCGCTCCTGTGGTCATGAGCTCTGGGTCATGATAGAAAGAGCGAGATCCCAAATACAAGTGGCCGAAATTAGCTTCCTCCGTGGGGTGGCTGGGTGCCAGGGATGTCGTACCAAAACTAGTACCATTTAGTACCGGTTCCCCGTCATCAATTTTTCCTGGACCGATATGTTTTAGCCTTATCGGTGTTGCTTAACTGTGCTAGCGTAGTGGCGTGGCAACAGCGCAAACAGACACAGCATGCACTACTTTGTTTCGATGTGGCTTAAAAAGACAGCCCATCTCTCCGTCTCTCTCTCACTTCTTTTCCTTTCCTGCTCTAGTGCGAAAGGAAGGAGCTATCCACACACCCTTACTCAGACACGCGTGTGTTCCCCTGCTGACGAGTGACAACAAATACAAGTGGATGGCAGGTCCAAAGTGTGGATGTATTTTTTCCAAAATAGATGTAGACAGTGTGTGCTGTCTCAGATGTAACAAAAACATGGTTGTAATGTAACGTTGTAAAGGTTGTAACCTGTCCCAACGCCGCACTAAAATACACCAGATTCCAGCAAAGAGGTGCGCAGTGTTTGACCATCCAATTGAGACATCTAGTAGCGTTATTGTTTATACACACGTGTATGCTAGCGGTACACACATGGAGCATGTGACTAAAGTGTTGTTTATCAAAGATAAGGGCATTCAATTTGAAGAAAAGGAGGTGAAATGAATACGTCTACCAGCACTGTAAAAAAAGCCCTTGATCATATAAAATTCACAGGCTAAAAGTTTACATTGTGCCTCAATAATAATAAATTACCTGTAATAAAATGTACAATTAATTCTAACATTATATGTATTTGTATTTCCACTGTTATTGTTCTTTGTTGGTAAGTCAGTTTTACCATTTGATATATTGCTCTGCATCTGCCACTGCATTCTCTGTGTACGTGTATCAATAAACCTGGTTGCACGTGGATCTAAACGCCTCCAACTCTGCGTCACATAGTGACTCTGGTTCAGCCAATTTTTCTTGTAATGTTTTTTTAGATGCAGTCAAAAGAAGCTGTAACAATTTCATTTTTGATTTTGCATTTCAGAAATAGTGCAAAACCAGGGCATATAACCCTAAAGGAAAAGGTGACAAATCTTAATCCTATTTTTGACTCCAGGACATCAGAATCAGATGCAACAAAAGAAGGTCTCTTATAAAATCTTGTTCTTTTATTTGTGAAGCTTCCATTTGTGGTAATAAAACCTTCCTCAACTGACGCAGCTGTATTAGGTTGCATCCCAGAAAGACCCTTTTCACGGATTGATCAACTTTATTGATTTCTAAATGATGCCACATTTAATTTCAGCCGTTGTGAGGAGCATCCCAGTAGCTAATGGCCTCGGTGTCACGCCTTTCACATTGAATTATTAATTTTAATAACACGTCATGAATCAAAATGAACAGGAGACACTTTGATAGATCAACTGGGGCAGTGTGAAAATAAATGTTTGTGTTGTTTTTGATTGAAGCTTTGGCCTCATGTCAAACCCAAATGGAGCGCTGTAAATCCTGCAGGTTCCTTTGGGTATAAGCAGATGTGGGTGATGTCCTGACACTGTTACTGGGTCTGAAATTCAATACCACGTCTTAAATAATAATGTCAATCTATATAATGGTATGAATTACACGTTTTGTGGGTAAGCTGATAAGCTACATGCGTAAAAAAACAACAAAAAAAACCCAGATGTAATTTCAGAAAACAAAAACACTTCAAAGATCCACTCTGATGAATTTTTTTTAACATGTTCTTGTGACATTTTTCTGATCGTGTAGGACATTTATGAGGACATATATGAATGACAAATGACATATATCAAGAAAATTAGGCTCAAAACTGCATTTCTGAGTATTTCTCTGTTCAAATTGCTGTGAATCAGGAGCAGACAAAAAAAATACAGTTTGAAAAAGAGCGCAGAAAATAGTCTGGGCAGGCATCAAGCTCCCTGCTTCACACAGCAATGGGAATGGGAGACGTTTCTATGGTCCACAACTCAAGAGTCAAATTTCTGAACTACTGCCGCTCTGCAGAAATTATGTTGCAGAAAACAACACTGTTTTTTTTTTTTATTTTAGCTAAAAACTGCATAGTTATAATTAAAAGACCACTGGGATTGCTTTATAAATAGATCAGAAGATGATCAGAGTGGGACTTTAAGAGTTGGATAAAACTAGAAGAATCCATCCTATTTCTGGTCTTTTTATTTTACAATATTTTATGTCCCATTCAAAAAAAATTTATTTCTTGTACTAAAACATACATGTTATTCACATTAGGAGTGCAAAGAGCTAAAAACTGTATTCAGATTTATAATGTTAAAACTAGTTATAAAATTCTATTGACCTTGATTTTAGAAATAAACAATAGCATGTTTAACATAAATCAACTTGTTGTAAGAAAATATCTGTTTCCTTTCTTATTTGGTTTGTAAAAATAGTCACTATACGTACCTGCAAGACAAGACAAAAAATTTCCAAGCCAGATTTAAAGACTATAAAATGTCCCTATTTAAGAAAATGTTAAATGTTTTTTTCTTTGGAACAAGTGTCACATACACATATCATTGAACAGCTCATAAAATATTAACAGGAGTTTTTTACTACATAAACATCATCATTATATTTTATCAAAACCTACACACTGTTGATTGTATGATTAAGGATGTTTTCAGCATTTACAGACTCAGTTGCTTGAGAAAGAGTAGGTACAGCAAATTCATAGGGTTTCTATTAAAACCCAGAGTTTCAGAAAGCTGGTGTTCAAAGCAAGGCCTCACAACAAAACAATTTAAACAATTTAAGTACAAAAGAAGTTTCATTTGCAGAAATGATAATCAGGCCTTTCACAGATATATTTGTATTTGTTACTATTGGGAACAAGCGTCGTCACTCTAAAACTCTGTGACCTTTGTTCTAACATATACCTAGCAGATCATCCATGAAATGACCTCTGAAATGGGACCCAACCACAGGGTTCTCTCATAAATGACACATGGTTTTTGCTGACTGTCTTTTATCTATGTTTTTATTCATGTTTTAGACAGTAAATATCTTCTCTGTGACCTGGCCTTTTGAGTTTTCATCAGACTCTACAGAAAACCAACACTCTTATTTGCAATTTTGATCAGGAACAGCACAGACCAACTATGGGTGATAACTTCTCACTCATAATTGGGGTCTATCAAGTATTTCTTTTCAAACAATTCACTTTCTTTATCTTATTTTCCCATTTTGAATGCTTGTGTGGAACTCCTTGTTTCTAAAGTTTGACATGTTATTATTAGATTTCTTGTTAAGTGAAAATAACTTCCTACATGAAGAGATCATTTTACGACTTTTCTAATAATTTTTTAACTAAAAATTAATATTCTTTTCCTATTTTTAGGACTTTATTTATACTAATGCATTTAAGTCCTACCATTTTAGCACTTTAACTTTTCAATTTTTCAGTTTAAGCAAATAAAAACTAAGCTTTTCTATTTTTTATAAAAACATATTTGTGTTTCTATAGAAGTAAAGCAGTTTGGGGATAAAATTTCATTGGAAAATAAAATTCAGATGATATTTTTAAGAAAGATCTTTTTTTGGTCTGTCTGGTCATGAGAAGGCTGCAACATTTTTAGAAATATCTGTACATGAACATTAGTCAGTGCTAACGTTCCAAATATGGGTTGTTTTTATCAGGCAAACATGAAGCATCACATCCCTGCAGCTGACCCATGAGATCCAGTAAAGGCCACTCCATCCCAACTCACACGTGCAATTTAAAAAAAACTTTTTTGTGCTGCTGCCCTGGGCCTGGCTTAGTTTCAGGCAGGAATGAGGTCACTTATGGTAAATGGAGTCCTGATATCTGAACATTAAATCATTCATATTCCCCCAGAGGGCCCTGTAGCTGTTGATACACAGCTTTTCGATAAAATGGCTACTCAGCTTGAGCTCCATTTCTGCATCTTACATAATCCAGGTAATCACAGACGCTTCTCGTCAAAGCCGGAAAGCCGTGATTCCTGCAGTTAGGGAATGTTTATATAACGCTTTCAGACGAGAGAAATGGGATTTATGGCAGCATTTCCTCTCTTGTGCGTTTGAAATGATGCAGTAAGTGAGAGTGAGAGTCAGAAATGAAGACGGCCAGAGAGGAAGGAAGACAAACAAATGACCATTTTAACACCCTCCCCCCTTCCTCACTTTTCTGAAATAGTAGCTGGCCGGTTGAGCAGCCGGCCCTCTTCAGCCAGAGAGCGCACTTGTTCTATCAGTCCCTCTAAATGCAGACAGATGGTTAATTGCTCTTCTCTGTGAACGAGTCTGCGGGATCTCACCAGATCTAAATCCAGACCAGACTAAATGTCTGCTCTCCAGTCTAACTCTGACATTTGTGGACACGTGTGGCATTTATTGTGACAATGGCGAACCAACCCTGTTGTTTCAAATTCGGGCATTCAACTTTAACAGGAGGGCTGCACGGTGGCGCAGTGGTTAGCGCTCCTGCCTCACAGCAAGAAGGTTCCCGGTTCAAGTCCTGGCTGGGGGACCTTTCTGTGTGGAGTTTGCATGTTCTCCCTGTGCATGCGTGGGTTTTCTCCGGGTACTCCGGCTTCCTCCCACCGTCCAAAAACATGCTTCATAGGTTAATTGGTCACTGTAAATTGTCCCTAGGTGTGGGTGTGCATGTGAGTGTGCATGGGTGTGTGTTTAACAGGCTCCTGGAGCTCAGACAAAACAAACCTTCCTCTAAAAGGATGATTAATTCTAAACTAGCAGAACTGCGCTGATGGAAAAACACGCAGACCTCTCATCATTGCTTTGAGGGCTGAAAGTAAAATAAACTAAATGACTCTGCTTTGTGTACTGTGGGTCGCAGTGGCAGATAAAAGCTTTTGTGATGGATAATGGGTGCTGAGAGCTGCAGCCTCAAACCAGACGACGATAGAAAAGAGTGGCTGTCAAAAAACAGTGGCAGATCTGTTCCATGTGATGTGGTGACTGAGAAATATCAGTCATGTATACAGGGACTTAACACAGTCGAGTGTTCCGATTGGAACCTTTAGGGAACATCAGGGGAACTCTTACCAGCTATGATGGGAGCCAAGCGGAAGATGTCTGAGAGCCGGCTATTGACTGGCTCGTACGGGGAGTATTCCAGCAAATCATTACCTGCAGGGCAAAACACAAACTGTCAACAATGACTGTTTAAAGTCCTCCATGTGTCTGTTTTGGAAGAGCCAATTAGGTTAATTTTTCAGACAAATCATGCAACAAATTTGGCATGGATGTACCTTAGAATCCCTTATTTCAGAAAAGTACGTTGACCACAAAATGTATATATATATATATATATCTTTACAAATAGTAGCCATTTGAAGCTGGTAGCTTCTTGTCCAAGTCTCAACAATGTGGGTTATTTATGCACAAAAGGCAGTCTTAAAAGACCAACTCCTATGAAAATCGTGCTTTTGTTGTTTTTAACACATTCTTGTGGCATTTTTCCCATGATGGAGTACATGTATAGTAGAATTTAAAATTAAAACTGCATTTTTGAGTATTTCTTATTTAAATTGTGTTGGATCAGGAGCAGATGAAAGCTGGGGTTTGAAAAAGCTCGGGTTTGTGATGCAGCAACTGCCTTGTGTGGGCCAAAGTTTCCCTTCTCCACTCCAGTTTTGATCCATCCACTTGCAATTAGACCCATTAGTTTCTTCATTTTGGCTCTAAACTGTATGGCTGGATAGCTCTGATACGGCTCGTCTTTTTTTTTTTTTTTTGCTACATTAATGTTAGCTTGGGGACTTGTGAGGTGCTATAAGCTAGCAGGAGAGAGTTTAAACAAAGGGTTGATGGGAAATTAATGGAGGTTAACTTTCATGCCAACAGTCCTGCCCACAACTAAGAGGTGAATTGCTAATGTGCTCCTGCTGTTCTGCAGAAAATATGTCCCAAAAAACGACATAGGCATTTGATTTTTTTTCTGAAAACTGCATGATCGTGGTTAAAACACCACTGGGGACAAAAAAATATTGTTGGAGTGGGACTTTAGACTTGAGTGGTACCTACATAATGCTATTATTTGTATATTATACAATATTTTTTTTAATCTTAGATTTTCTTGTGCTTTTCTTAAAGAGAGGATCCTAAGCTACATCCATGCCAAATTTGGTCCTTCTACCACAACTAACAAGATTATTTGTAATAACCGGCTCCGTTATTTGCCCTACATTGCCAACAAAATTATGTAAGAAGATTCTGTCAGATGTGCCACAACAGTGTCCCTATTGCTCATTATTATTCATATTTATGTTAGTGTAAAAAGGCTTCTTAAGAAAAAGTCAAAACTCTTCTTCCATTGATTGTTTTTAAATAAGCACAAAAACAAACATAAAAAAATCTGCCAAAGGGGTGAGAAAAATGGTCTTACCAAGAATTCCTATATTAAGAAAAAAATCTGATCATTAATTTCCCAAACTAAGATTATTTTGCTGTTGAAAATCTTTTTTGATCTTTGAACAAGTTCCTTTTTACTTTCTTAAGATTCATTTTTTGCATTGTATTTACAGTAATACCACTGTCAAAGGATTTAAAATAAAAAATGATAGCAGAAATCTGCAAAGAAATTGGCTCTTTTGGAGACACGAAGCACAGAAAAAAACAGTATATATAATGTCAAATACATAAATAAAACCAGTTGAAGAACTGCTTCTAGATCACCGTTAAATTGTTTATATTTTTGATATTAAAGTTGCTTTAATTGCATTTTTGGTCATCTTTAGAGTAAGTGCAAATGTACTAATAATAAAGTAATAATAACTAATAAAACTAATTTCTACTTAATTGGAACAAACAAACTGAGGCGATTAATTGAGAAAATACATTTTTATCTGTTTAAGAAAATAAGAACTTTTTGGTGATTAGTACTTTCAAAGTAAAATAAGAAGAACTTCCTTCTGTTGCGACCTGTTAGTGATCAGTTTGGTCATGTTTTTGTTGTGTTTTTGTCAGTTATTGTATCAATACATATTTTTGTGTGTATGTGTGAATGACACCACTTACATTGCTTATATTTTATGAATGGCTGGATAAAAGTGGCATATAAAAAATGTGATTTGAATAGGATTAGTTATTAAATGGTCACATTTAATAAGTGGCTTGATTTAAAGTTTTGATAGTAATTTTAAAAAGCTGCCAAAAATACATTATTAACTAGATCATTATGAATGAAAATATATACTGGTAAGCCACCTAATATAAAATATTAAAGTTTATTTTATTTATAATTTCTCAAAAGTAGCTGAAACTCCAACAATGGCTCTTTTTAGCTAAACAAATGCATTTTAATCTATAAATACAAATGGTTCTTTGCATTGTCTTGTGTCTCACAATATTTAGGCCTTGCACTCATGATCAAAGCCACAAAAATGCCTTTTATACATCAGTAAGACGTCTAAAATCTGCTAGGTATATGTGCCAAGCGAAAGTAACTCCCAAATATCTGTGACAGAAAATGATTAATGCAGGAAAGTCAGCCTTTAAAGCATCACAGTTTGTCTTGTAGTTTTTTCCACATTTGTAACAACATGCTGCAAAGTCATCCATGCTGTGCTGTGAAAAAGACACTCCTGGCTATTCAAAATGAAGCATTGGTCTTCAAAAAAATCCATACAAATTTTGAAAGAAATTAATATTTTATGTCTTATACTGGTTTTTAAACTCAAGCAATTTAAACGATCAACATTAATCAAAAAGTTATATAGAATAAAAAAAGAACCCATGTTTGCACTTGATTTTGCCTAAAAAAAACAAAAGTTTTATGAATTGTTGTGGTATAAAATATCAAATACCTTATCAGTTCCTTAAGTTTGAAGTTTTTCAACTTCTAGCACTGATAAAATCAAGACATAGACTAAAATTTAACATTTTGATTATATTTCTGAACTTTTGTTTGATATTCTGCTTGTTCTTCCACTTGGAGTGAATACGGGGTGTCAAGCCTACCATGCAAGCTCTGAAACAAGCTCCAAAAGATCCTGAGGCAGTTCTTCTCCTTCTTCATGCCTCTCCTGCACCTGCAGTTGTATAGGGGGCTCTGCTTCATGGCATCTATGGCGCTCAGGCACTCTCCCTGCGCCTCAGGACCGGTGACCGCGCTGAAGTTGCTTTCCCTCCCTTTTACGCACTGCCTCATCGTCCGGTACTTGGTGCTGCACGAGTTCTCCTTCAGGCATTGTTTGCTGGCCTTTACGCAGTCCAGCCGAGCTGAGCCGTGGTCATCCTTCAAGGTGAAAACCGAATCTACAATCAAGACAAGTCCTGTGCGTTAATTGAGAACCATTTACGCGCAATCTGCGCGTCTCAGATGTAATTGGAAGCATTTTATTTTGAAATAAAAACACGCACAATATGAATTCTGACTTTTTTTGCGATCAAGACAATTGCTGCTAAGTAAGGGGAAAAAGGTTCATTTAAATGCAACCAAAATAAGCCCTAAAAACCCAAGATGCCCTTGGGAATCAAAGGGATTCACTTACCCGTGAAGGACAAAACGATCACAAAAGTTAAAATCATTGCGCCCCCAAATGAACAGGTGTTTTCCCAGTTAAAGCAAACTTGTCAGACCGGTCCACTCTTCCTCGTGGTGCATATTTGAGGAATCAGGCGGAGATGCATTCTGCGGAGATGGAACTGACAAATCCACGCATCCTCCAGCTCAAACCGCGCCGCACTTTTTGTATGATGGACAAAACGGATGGGAACATGAGGCAGCGCGCCTTCAGGCTGACTGTCCCCACTTCTCTTTGTTCCGTCTGCGTAATCCGACAGTGTCTGGATCTCTCTGACGGATGAAACTTAAAAAATAAATTAAATAAAAGCGCTCGGAAATATTTAAATGAAGTTTAATATTTTGGAGAAAAAATAAAGTCTGAAGGGGAACAATTCGGTGCTCCAAAACCTGGAAAATACATCCCGTGAAGCAGGTGGAGGAACAGTTGGATCAGGACTGTCCAACAGTGTTAGGACGCGGAGCAGAGAAGCGCAAGGTGCTGCGCGCGGGGCTGTGACGTCATGTGCGCGATGATAATTTCATAAAAAAGCCAATTAACAGCTTATGAACGGAAAACAGGGAAAACGGTGGATTTCAGAGTGTATGGTAAACTCCAGAGTCCACTCATTGACTCCCCGGAAAATCAACACTTTAAGTCAATGATAGCTAATTAACCAATCCACAGGGCGCCATGGCTGTTACCTGAGATAGTTTACATCTTTCTGAATTAAAGCTGATTTACAGCTTTTTTTAAATTATGGTGTAAAATCTGAAGGTTGTTGTTAATTTTCATCTTTAACTTGTGGGAGAACACATGTCTGTCTCACATGTCTTCGATGGTTATCATGTTTATTGATTTATTTCCCCTATTTATTTGATGAAAACAACGCAGAACTAAACCATTTTACCATTTTTCACACTATGTAAATGGCAAATCAATATTTTTGGGTTATTATTTCTACATTTAAAGACAAGTTTCTTGATAAAACTATAGATTTTCTGCAAAGAAAAATAAATTAAAGCATATTTGAACCATTGACTATATATGTGAACTGGACTAAGTAACCCCTCCCCCTTTGCGTTCCAAACAGGAAGTACCAGGTGGCTTAAAGAAGCCAAAACTCCCTAGACTTCTATAGAGAAATAAACATCTATTACTAAGTCGTTCTATTTGTTAGAATAACCCTTCTTGTTCTGCTACCTTTTGTAAAAATATGTTCTTGCTTAGGTGGGCTGCATGGTGGCATAGTGGTTAGCGCTCCTGCCTCAAGCCCTGGCTGGGGGACCTTTCTGTGTGGAGTTTGCATGTTCTCCCCGTGCATGCGTGGGTTTTCTCCGGGTACTCCGGCTTCCTCCCACCGTCCAAAAACATGCTTCATAGGTTAATTGGTTACTCTAAATTGTCCGTAGGTGTGAATGTGTGTGATTGTGGCCCCTGCGACAGACTGGCGACCAGTCCAGGGGTGTACCCTGCCTTCGCCCATGAGTAGCCGGGTTAGGCTCCGGCAACCCCGTGACCCCGAAAGGGATAAAGCGGATTGGAAAATGAATGAATGAATGTTCTTGCTTATTTTAAATTTCTTTCTTATATTTTTTTGTAGTGCAAGCTATTCAAGTTATAAACTGACCAATCAGATGCCTCGATTAAAGTAGGTGGTCTTACGTCAAACCTTCAAAAATGTTGGTTGACAGGTTCTCCCAAGCCTTCTTTTAAGTGGTAGGAGTGTGCACTTCCAACAAGCTCACTCCTGATTGGCGGGAGTGGTTGTCAGGAAAGTTGACTCAAACTGACCAGGACCTGCTTATGACTTTGTCATTCTTCAACATGGCAGCATTTGTATTGTGGCCACTGAATTGACTTCATTGGGTTGGAACCAGAAAAAAAGTCATTTTCCATGGGTGACGTCACACTCACTCGGCCCAGTTCTCATATAAAGTTAATGATTTGAACAATCACCTTATTCAATGCGGCCACAAGGGGGTGCAATCCAGTGCTTTTGTGTGCCCTTTCCAAGTCCAGATAAAGCAAAGGGTTGTATCAGGAACGTGGGGCCAATTTAAAATAATCATGTGAATCTCAAACAGAACTTTCATTCAAGGTTAAGAGAAAAACGGCAAAACATAAGTGAAGGACTTAAAGTAAGAACTTAAAATGTACACAACTTTAAACTGACAGGAAGAGCTAGAGTTGGTGGACACGGTGAAAAGAAGAAATGAGAAGCAGAAATTCTGAAGGCAGATGGATGAGGAGATCCAATAATCTCTAAAGAGTGATTGAGATCATCTTAACAGACATGAGTGAGAAAAAGAAAAGGAATGAGGAAATGATGGAGATGTTCATGTTCAGGACAGGGATGGAGAAGGGCCGATGGTGGTGGACTTTGCTAAAAGAATGGAAATGGCAGTGGTGAAGACATTTTTCCAGAAAAGAGAAGCACATAGGGAGACATTTAAGCATAAAAGGAGGAGCACACAAGTTGATGGAAGTTGAAAAAGGAACAGTGCTGTGCGGCTTTTAGGGAAAAGGTGAAACAAGCTTTGGGAGATCAGGAAATTCCCCAGATGACTGGGCAGCTACAGCTAAAGTGATCAGTGAGTCTGAGATGAAGGTACTCAGGGTATCATCTGGTATGATGAAAGCAAAGATGGGTCTTTACAGACTGACAAAGATGGAAGGATGGGCAGCAGGTTTGGAGGACCAAGGAAAGGAAAACCTGTATTGACAAGTTTCACAAGTGTGATGGATAGATAGAAGAAGAGCTGATGAATGTAGAAAATGTTAGAGAGCTAGAGGAGAAGAGGAAAATGTTGTGGAGGAGGACATAACAAAGATCAGTAAGGATGAAGCGAGGAAGACAATGAAGAGTCCTGACGACACACATGTGGAGGGGTGGAAGTGTTCAGGAAAGGTGACAGTATTCTGATGGGATTATTTAACAAGATTTTGAGAGGATGCCATGAGGGATAGAAAAATGTCCTGGTTTCATTTTTGAAGAAGAAGGGAGATGAGCAGATTTATGGAAACTAAAACGATTGAGTCACAATGAAGTCATGGGAAAGATTAGTGGAAGCTTGACTGAGGTCAGAAGTGAACATTTCTCAGCAACAGTGTGATTTCATGCAGAGACAGAGAACCACAGATGCAACATTTGCTTTGAGGAGGCTGCTGAGAAAAACAGAAATGGATGGATCTTTGATCTTTGACATAGATCTTTGTAGATTTAGAGAAAGTCTATGACATGATACAAGAGAAACTCTGAAGTAGCACTGAATTACCTTGGACTAGTTTAGGATATGTAGAGCTGTAAGAGAATGGTGAGATGTGCTGTGGGTCTGACAGAATAATTTGAGGTGGAATTGCACCAAGGATCAGCTTTGAATCCCTTCTTGTTTGCTGGACAGATTGACAGATGAGGTTAGACAAGAATCTCCATGATAATGACGTTTGCAGATGACAGTGTGATCTATAGTGAGAGCAGGGAGCAGGTAAAGGAACATCTAGAGAGGCGGAGGTTTGCTTTGGAAAGAGAAAAATGAAGGTCAGCAGCAGCAAGACAGGGTATCTGTGTGTATAAATAACTAAAGTATTCTAGATTTTTCACTGCAAAAACACAAAATCTTACCAAGTATTTTGTCTAGTTTCTAGTTTGAGTATTTTATGACTTTTAAGGCAAAACTAACTTTCAGTATGACGTAATGGCTTGTTTAATACAAGCACTGTTGTAGTCCCTAATTTGGGGGGTTTGGGGGGTTTTATATACATACCTATAAAAAAATTACCGGCAAACTTTATGAACAATAAATGTTTACTTTAAGACATAATATTTCCAATTACCAGAGCAATATACCTAAAAATGAGTGTAGCACCAATTTTTAAGATTAACTTTAGTTTCAATAGGGCAGAATATCACACTTTTTCAAAAGAAATCTTACCAAGGCAAATTTTACTAGTTCTATTGGCATTTTTTTTTATTTTAAAAAGGGATACACATACTATATTGTATTTTTTGTACTTGTTTTGAGAAGAACATTAATAGAATATCTATTTTTATCGCATTTTTTAAAGAAAGAATCGCAAAGTGCTTTTTTTTTTAAAAAGACACCATGCAATCAAAACCAAACACAGAAGGAATAATTAATGCTGACAATACAAAAAGTCATAAGAAAAAATTAAATAATTGACTAAAATCAACTAAAAGCTCTTCTTGATCTATAAAGATCAAGACGTTCCTTGAGAAGGACATTTATTACCTTATGGAGGCTTGAAAGTTAGTATCAAATGGTTAGATTTATAAACTTGAATTATTTTTATTTTTTAACAGCCAGTTTTCAATATGATTCACCTCACTAAGTCAAAGGACCTTCCCCGCTTTTAGTTAAAAGTCACATTATAAATATTAAGCTGTTTTAACAAAGTTTCCAAAAAATGTAGTTTCACGTTACACCATTTTAATTAGCTTACATACTTCTAACAGCCATTTTTATTGGTCAGTTTGCATCCAAATGTATTATTAATGACCTGTTCACATCTCTTTTATAATTCAAAGAAAGAGAGGGTCTCTCATAATGGCTTTCAAAGCAATAGGTCAAGGTCCATCAGCAGAGCCTGACCCGTTTAAGTGCTCATCCAGGCCTGATCATTAAGTATCTTTAGCATTACGACGTGCGCTGCCATCGCTGAAGTGGACGTCAGCTCTCTTTGATGTCTCCGCTGAGTTTAAAAAAGTTGAAAGATTAATGAGCAAGTTGGCAGAAAAGGACGTATGATTTCTACCTTTGCAATAACTTGGTGTTTTTATATTCTTATAAATCAAGTTCCATTTAAAGCAAGTGAGGTAACATTTGTTTGTGACAGTCTATATGGGGTTCTTTGTAGATACACATCCTCTAACAGGGATGGCGTTTGAATCAGCAGTAACATGCTTGGCTCCTGGCTCCTTTGCTTCTCATTACTTTGCAAAATCGCAGTTTCAGCATTGTGTTTTTTTGTCCCAGCTTTTTACGATAATCCTTCATTTGATTTGTCCTGCGCAAACTGAAGCATTTTTCTTCTCAGCTGCATTAAACAAAGTAGGATTTATGCGAGAAGGATCGATATCATTTGAGTACACCACAATTTTCTGCCACTCTGACTCACTTCCTTCTCAGATGAACTAATATGGATCTGTTGGTTGTTTTTAAATCGAGGAGTTCAGTTAGATACTTTCGGCAGCTATAGATGCACAAAAATGTGAAAATTCCTGTTTGTGATCCTCATTATGCTATTTATGTTTATACTCAGAGCACCTTCTGCTGCTACACCAAAAAAAGCCCAGTAATTCAGTAAAGAAATAGCTTCTCACTGAACTAGCTGATTTTAAATTCTTCTTTTAACTTCATAAACTACTACTTTAAAAGTAATGTAAGCTTTTCTAATAAAATGACACATTTTGTAATTTCTGATGTTAATTTTTGATGGATTCATAATCCTTTTGACTTGTCCTTTTGTAAGTAAAGAATTTTTTTTGAAAGATTAATACATTTGGATCAATTAAAAAAAATAATAAAATCCCGGAGAAATTTAAACATTTGACTTTTCCAAAGGCCCCTGCGACAGACTGGCGACCAGTCCAGGGGTGTACCCTGCCTTCGCCCATGAGTAGCCGGGTTAGGCTCCGGCAACCCCGTGACCCCGAAAGGGATAAAGCGGATTGGAAAATGAATGAATGAATGACTTTTCCAAAGAAATAGTTTGGTAAAAAAGGGGTTTTATAGGATGAAGCCCCAAAAGATGAAACAAGAAGTATTACAATGCCATCTAGTGGAAAATATGACACCTTCATGTCCATGTTATTTTAACTGTCCATGAAAATATCAGCTTTCATACCTGAGATGAGTTACATCATAAATCTGTCATTTGAATGTTTTTTTTGTTTAAATGAAATGTTTTTTTAAAAAACATTTTTGATTGAATTGAGAATTCATCTCAAAGCACAATGACAACAGACTAATTTTGCTTTTAGGCCATGTTTTCTTGACAAAAAAATCATAAATATCTACAAAATTACAATTTCCCACAAGCGTTTCCCCTTTTTTAGTGATTTTTTATCTTTGTTTAACATATTTGTAATGTTTTTTTTTCTTCTTTTTCAGCCCAATTCTCTTGTTAGATTATTTTTGAAGGAAAAACTGCATCTTTTTCCTGTTTCTCCTTCTTTTTCCTCCTGTGAGCAAATAAAGCAACTCAAAGTCTGGTTTAGAAAGCTTTATTTTGACATGTTGAACAGATTCTTTTTTCCTTTCCTGATAAACTTTTGAGTCCAAGACAGAAACTCCCCACTTTCATGTTGGGTTGAAGAACAAATGATCTGATCAGAATTTTGGGAGTACCTTTGCTTCATGTATTTGCATATCACAGATACATGTTGGGAGGAAGACAGGTCATTAAGCAGCTACAGCACCTCATGTTTAAATCACAGCTTCCCAGAGGCAAGCATAAAGTCAGTTTGGTTGTGATTAGCATCTGCAAAAGGTTACTTTGATAAGCTACAATAATGGGAGCATTAGACAGAAAGAGGTTAGGCAGCAGCAGCAAGCACATCTGTCTAGACACGACAAGGTGAGACATGAATCCCAGAGCTGTAAAACTAAGCTCCTCTGTGACCCAGTAAAGCCGTGTTTGTGATGCCATGTTTTTGTGCTGAGGTGGTAATGGGGAATATGGAGGGAGACACGCTCGTCTCACTTACAGGTGGCAAAGAGAGCAAATACAACCTCAGCGATAAAACATGTGAGCGAAAATGGGGCTGCAGTTCTCAGGCGAACATGTGTTCATGCTGGCGTTCCCCACACGGCCAGCTCAGGACTTGTGTCAGTTCGAACACATCCATCTCTTCAGTAGTAGGCATGTATTTTTGATAGAGCTGGAAATGTACTTTGCCTGCACTCCCTCATTCCTCGTCAGCTTCTGCTTGGGAAAGCAGAGGCTTTTATGTGAGGGGATCTAAGGAGAGGAAATGGATGGAGATAGAGCCAAGATTTGCTTTAACATGAATTTTATTGGTGCTTGGCATAACATTACAAGAAATCCGGAAAAAATGGATATAAAAACATAAAAATCTAATTGCACTGGAAACCCTATTTAATGAAAAAAGTGTGCATTTCATCAAGAAAAAGGAGTTTCTAATGAGTTTTTTGGTCTCTTTGGAGTCATTGCTTTCATTATATATATATTAGATTAGATATATAATTTACTGCAAAACCCTCTAACCCTATATAACGTGTTCAAAGACCCCTATCTCATTAGCATGATCAAAAATTTCCTTATAAACCCATGGTATACAACTTGGTCCATGTTTTCTGCCCTGTAGTGCATTATTATCCCACTAAAATGCGAGGATCAAACTTGAGACAGTGGGTAAAAATGGTACTACCCCCCCCAAAAAAAGACTCCTATCAACATTTTGTACCTTAAAGTAACATTGTTTTAAGCAGAAACTTATGAAATCACCCAATGTATCATAACTGATGCTACTAATATCTAAAAAAAGGATTACAACATTTTTTTTCTGGAATTTATTTAAAGAATAAAAAAAAAAAAACGTATTTACCCAAAATTTGAATTTTCTGTCAATTCTTTTATCTACAGACCCACTCCAATGCAAAGTGTGTTTTTGGTGTTTTTAACATGTTCTTGTGGGATTTTTCTGATGGTTGAGGGCATATTTAAAAAACAAATTAAGCTAGTTCTACTTCTTTGCAATTTCGAAGTATTTTTCATTTAAATCATTGTGAATCAGGAGCAGACGACAGAAATTTTTTTGAAAAAGAGTATATTTGTGATGTAGAAAATATGCAGGGCAGGCCAGACCACAAGCGTCCTGCTCCGCTCCATTCTGATGTATCCACTTGTAGACAAACAGATCCATGAACGTCTTTGTTTCCCTCGTCTGAGCTGGTATCTTTTTCAAAACTATACATCTGGATAGCTCCAAATTGCTTGCCATTTTTGTTGATGTTAGCTTAGGGTTGCGAGAAGCTGTAAGTTAGTGGGAGAGAATGTAAACAGAGAGCTCTCAGCAACATAGAGGGGACGGGGGTTTTGCACCATGCAAACGCTCACACCCACAACTTAGAGGCAAATTTGAACTACATGAACTACAGTCATTCTACAGAAATTATATCCTAGAAAACAACCTTTTTTAAAAATTTTTATTTTGGCTAAAAACATCATACTTATAATTAGAAAACCACTGGGAAAGCTTTTAAAATAGATCAAAAGGTGGTCTGAGTGGGACTTTAAGAGGAGTCAATGTCTGGAGCAAATAAAAATGTGTACTGTAAATAGATTTGTGGCACGTGTCAGCAAAAGGTATTTATTGCTCTGCAAAACCACAGCAGCTCCTACTTTATGGACCACAGCAGACTGCATGAATGTGAGCTGCTGCTCATCGCTCCGCCACCAGGGGGCAATGTTGTTTTATCAGATTGCAAAAGCTTGCCGTGAAGATTGCTCTTTATTTCATAACAATACAGTGGGGGTAATCTTAAAAATAGTGCTGAATGTTGCTGTGCCACTGTCTGATCGTCTCAAGAGAGAGGAGGAGGAGAATTTCCCCTTTCCCGTTACACTGAACAAAACCGACAGTTTGGGTGACAGAGTTGCTGGTGTGGAACAGTTCATTCTATTTTTTTTCTCATAAGCCCAGTATTTATGGGCTTCTTTATACATGCAGACTGTGTGTGGGCAGTCACAGTCCTGGAGGAACATGACAAGCTCGCTTCACGATTGTAAAATAGGCATCCAGTAGAATTTCACAGTCCTATCACATTCTGTGTTAATTTTAGTCCAGTTCCGTGTTGTGCTATTCTTTTTTACTTTAATCCTGAGGGGTTATCCTTTTGTGAAGAGAATCTGCATCCAGTTTAACAGCCTCCACTTACTACATACCTTGAAGTCTGAGATGGTTTGGCTTCCAGCAGAATTGAATCAGGCAATGTTTGTTTTTTGACTTGAACTGAACATTTACAATAGGTAAAGAATTTCTTCGATTAAGGAAGGTTTAAAAGTACACGTTAGAAATTTGCTCTAAGGTTGAGCAATAATCTTTTTAATGTCTGTTCTTTTAAAACACACAACTGCACCTGTGTTTAATGTGAGAACATCAAATTTACTATAATTTGGAGCAAATTCTGTTCCTTTTCCATGTTTTATCCTGGAAAATAATAAATAGAGAACAGAAGCAGGGTATTTCAATAGTAATACAGCTTCACATTATTAGTCAAACCTTTTGAACACTAATATTCTAATCCAGGGGTCTGCAACCTTCAGTACTTAAAGAGCTTTTAGGAACCACAAAGTCCTACTTCCACCTTTAGAAAAATATGCCACTGATTTGTGGGGGGCAGAGGAGGTGTCCAGGAGTCATCCAGACCAAATACCCTAGCAATCTTCACAGAACCGGTGATAAAGGGCAGTCTTGCTGGTCCAACATGGCACAGGTCTGACTTGAAGCCGGCCATGTGAACCAAGCTCCTGCTCTGGTCATACAAAGATTAGACAGCCCTCAGTAAGGCTTCCCGAACCCCATACTCCTGGAGCACAACTATTTCAAAGTTATCGAGTAAATATTGAGCCATACAGGAAATAACAGAAAATGAAAATGGGTCATTCTGGACAGATGTTGTGTTGTGTGTCAAGTAGTGATACAAAAACAGTTACTACGGTATTAAAAAAGTAAGAAATGAAAAAAGAAAATAATCATATGTGATGGTTTGAAACAAGCTAATTGAGTAATACCTTGACTACTGACTGATAATATTAATTAATTGCAAAGAAATCAAAAATAAAAACTCAGCCGGGTCACTTTTGACCCATGTTGTGCATCAAAGGGCTAACCAGAGACCCACAATGGAAGGATAAAAGAACTACATGTGGCTCGTAGCCTCCGAGCCTCTGGATCTAATCCAACCTCATGCATTGAAATAATGCTTCAAAATGCAGAATTAACAGAGGTGTGATTAAAAAAATAAGATTGAAGATTAATTTCCATTTTAATTTTATCCCCAAAAGCTGTTTTGTTTGTGACATTTTCTTTTGAGGGTTTTGCTGCAACACTGGTGCACTCTCTGATGTGTGCGTAGTTGGTCGGAGTTAAATACTGCAGCAAGATGACCCCAAACATGCCAGAAAAAAAGAACAAGATGAGGAAACCTGAAAACAGGGATTATCCAGTGTCCAGACCTGAAGCCCAAACAGCCAGTTTGAGATAAACTGGTGTGGAGAACAACCTTCAAAACAACCTTCATGTGCCTCACATGTATGTGAGCAACAGAGGAAAAGGAAAAGTTTTAATGAATATTTGACTTTTGCTGTCGATAAAGAGTGCTTCAAGTCTGCTCAGATGGTATATGGGGATCTACTTCCAAAAGTCAAAACCTTAGAATGCACCTGGGTTCATGCATTTACTGAATAATTTATCGTTCAGCTGATTTCTTAAATAATAGTTGGTTTTTAGAGCTCAGAAATGCAATAAATTGCAAAATTTTCACTATAAAGCTCAAGAAATTGTGATATTTTTTTTCTTTGATAGAAGTGACCTATACTGCAGTGAAAGTGAAATATACAGTAGAAATAAAAAATTTGGGCACCCCAGGTAAAACGTTATACTATTTTTCTCTGTTATTTTGAAAGGGTAAATAATGGAAAATAAGCCTAATTTTTTTTACATATTAAAAGAATGTCTCATCTGTACGCTGATGCCTTCAGAAAATGTTATAATCTTTCCTTGGGTTTTTTTAATGCACAACAATATACAGTTTTACCCAGGGTGCCCAAACTTTCTATCCCTACTGTATTTCTATAGCACACTTTTAAATAAAAACTCAGTTTATTAAAATACTCTACAGTCAGCTAGTCATGCTCACCCCCTTAAATGACTAAACCACAAAAACAATTAAAAATGGTTGAATCAACTGAAACACAAACTAAAAAAGATGAACAAAAAGACTATAAAATACATTGAATTTAAACAAAAAGTTTGATAAATGTATAAGATATGGATATATAATAAAAGCAGACCTTTGGAGCTATCTTGAGTTATGTCAGGCTAAAAAATTAAAACTCAACAAAAAACCCGAATCAAAAGGAGTTCAGTGTAACTGTAAAATGGTAAATACTTGGAAAGCACTTTACTGCCTTCTTAAAAAGCCCAAAGCGCTTTACAGTCGCAGTCCCGTTCACACATTGATGGCGGCTTCGCTGCCGAAGACTGGCGCCAACCAATAACCACCAGGAGCAACATGGGGTTCAGTGTCTTGCCCAAGGACACTTCGACACATGGATAGGCAGAGTGGGAATTGAACCTGCAATCTCCTGATTAGATGTCAACCACTCTACGTCTGCACCACCGCAAAAAAGGTAACTTTTTAACCCACTGAGCATGAAACAAAAACTTTCTAACAGATGTGTGGGGAATAACATTTTTAAAGAGTTAAAAACACTTAAAGAAGTTTAAGTCATTTGACACCTGTCATGTTCATCCCATTCCTATTAGTATTTAGTTTTTGGCTTAAGCTTTAGTCACATACACTTGGAAGGGGGTGGTGCAAGTTCTTGGGTTGTCGTAGAGAAGAGTGGTTGGATCTTAAAGTGAGCACAGGTATCTTTCCATTTCCTTGAGGCTCTTGTGCCACCTTCAGGGACGTCATGAAAGTGGAACTGATGTGCATGTGGTAAGTGTATGCTGTCCTTAACGCTGCTCTCAGTCGTTGTTAAAAAGTGAGTTGTTACTGGCTCTTTACTGAGCGCGTGCAAATGCTGCACACAGACTGTGCATGTGAAACATAATTGCTCGAAGGATGCGGATGCAAGATGCAGGTTTGTCAATTTTTTGCCTGCAGACAGCCCGTACACAAGGGCAGTTGGGACTAAGGCCTTAAAAAGTATAATTAGAGATGAACTGGTTTTGTCAGACTTATTGTAAAAGTTTAGATATCTGATGTGTACTTTTTATGTAATTAATCAATTTAAAACTACTCTTTATGAAAAAAAGTATGATGCATAGCTATAGTAAGGATTACAGTTGGAGTCAAAGTGCTTGGTTTTCCATACAAAATCAATCATTTTTCATGCAAAACAAAATTATTTCAAGTGTTTTTGAGCTCCTGAACTATTAAAATTTATAAGAAGTTGAAATTGTTCATAAAAAAGTGTTCATAAGTTGCAAGTCTGTCATCTTAAGCTCCTGCTTCATTAGTTACGACAATAAAATCTCGTTTAAATTGTTCTTACTTTCTGGCATGAATGATGTTCTTTAATAATAATATTCATACTCAAACTTGATAGCAGAACTCGTCGTACTTTTGCTTCAGGGACTCCTTTAAAAACCTCTGCCATCCATGAACAAAATAGAGAATGAAAAGAGACTGAGTTGAGTTTTACAGGATTCTTAACAATCTCTGGGTCAGTCTGTGTCTGTCTAAGAGGAGAACATGTATAAAGATAAATTAAGCTCAACATTGCATTTCTGAGTAGTTATTTTTTAAATCACTGTGAAACAGGAGCAGACGGTGGGCCACACTGCTACACTCCATTCTGAAACATACACTTGCAGACAGATAGATCCATGCACACCGCCATTTTTGTTGCACTGTTAATGTTAGGTTGAGAGTGTGAGAGGCTTTATTTGTGAGGGGTGAATTTCTATTGAACTACTGCTGCTCGGCAGAAACTATGTCCTAGAAAATTATACTTTTTATTTCTTTATTTTGGCTCAAACAACATTATCTATCACCACTTTTCCAATGGATCAAAAAATAACCGGAGTGGGACTTTAAACTTTTATTTAAAAGAGTATATAACTTTTATTTAATCTGACGCCTAGATCAGAGTCCTATCAGCATGCTGATCATGTTTCATAGTCATTTGTTTTTCACTGTACTGTTTTCTTTCCTTCTCCTTTTGTCCTCAGCCGGTGTTTGGTATTCCATGCCTTGTTTCCAATTATCCTTGATGTAAAAACAGCTATAATTTGACACACTGGGGTAAACCATGACTCTGTCTAAGAACAGATCTCCCGTGAACCAACTCCTCCCTACTGCATGCAGTAACAAGGGAGTCTACTCCCACTGGATCCTCCTTTACAAATGTTTTAGTGTTTTGAAAACATGAGAGAAAAACAGATATTTTTTGCATTTCTAACCTATGAGAAACGAATTACTTCCATTTAAAGCTGAAAAGAAGTTACGGTTGTTGCTTAAGTAATAACAAGTTATGCTATAAAAAAATAATTTACTTTTCAGCTGGAAATGAGACATTTTTCCCAAAACAGAACACAACTATAGAAACAATTAAGTATTTAAAATATGCTAATATGCAGGGCCAGCCCTGGGCATAGGTGACCTAGGCTGTCTTGGGTGCCGTCTGCTGGAGGGGGCACCAAATGACAATGATCAGACTACGTTTTATTTATTTTTTTTCTTAAGTTTATGATTTTTTTTACAAACTAAACACACCACTCATTTAGTTTAAAAATAAAAAAAGTAGTTAAAACAATAAAAAAAAAAACTCAAAAGTTTGATATAATCAATAACTTTGCCTGGTGCAGCGCCCCTCCCAACCTGAAGCTGCCTTGCTTGGAATAAACCAATTCAAATGTTCTATTCACCCTTGTTGATTTTGATAATTTCCTGACAATTAAGTATCTATCTTAAGCATGTTTAGTTCACCTTTATTGGATGTTCCAGGGCCATTCTGTGTTTTACTTTGTCTTTTTTTAAGGTTTTTTTTAAATTATTTTTATTTCTGCATTAGTTGATTCAAAACACAATAAAATAGTTTGTCAAATTATTTCTGGTCTTCATAAACTCACATAATTTAAAACAAGCACTTTAGAATTACTTTTATTTATTCTGAAAGACAATACATCTTTTTTTTAAATCAAATTAACTATTCAAAAACCCATGGTTTTAGCACTTTTGTTTTCAATGTACTGAAGTCAAAGAGCTTAGAACTGTAGCAGTGAGTAACATAACAAATTACAAAAAGTATTTTTTTCTTCAGCAACATCCAGCAAGAAGTACAGAATGTCAGAAGTCTGACAGTAGCTTTGGGCTGCCGCTCATTAACATAATTTTTTTATAATTTAAAGTGCAATTTTAGTGATTCCCACACACACACATACACAACAAAACAAAACAAACAAAAAAAAAAATGGATGACTACTTTCATTAATGTATGATCTATTTCACCGGCATCTTGTGTGACAAACCAAAAGGCAGAAATGCTTCTTCATCTTTGTGTGGCTCGTTTCCTAAAGAGGGAAATGAGTGAAACCTTTGCAGATTTCATGTAGGTTGGAGATGTGCCACTTTATGGAGGGGGTGTGAGTGAGGAGACGAGCATTGCCTCTGTTCTGTAGTGCTCACACCTTCCAGGACGATGTGTACATCCTGTCCTCTGAGCAAGGCCTTTTATGTGATTCATCAGGAGAAAAGAATGAAAAACATGTGTCGCTGGAGTTTTTTCCACAAAAAAAAAGTGTTTTATTTTCTTTCAGGCTTGATAAAGTATTTATCTAGGCACTGCAAATATTCCTAATTCTACAATCAATTAAAAAAAATCCAACTTAGATGTGATTAATGTGGGGAAAATTTTGGATTATGCTACTATAAAACAGTAATGACTAATATTCGAATAGGAAAGCAAAGGAAAACAGCCATAGTGCAAGCACGTTACACCTTCATTTATTAAAATTTATATTTTTATTTATATTTTATTTTAGTAGGAATTGTAAAAAAAAAGGAATTCAAATTGACTGGATGTGAAAAATAATTGATGAAATTGAAGTTTTTTCCAATATTATTGATGTGATGCAACTTGAAACTGTAACTAAGTAAATGGAGAAACTTGAAATCCTTTCAGAAAAAATGTTTAAATTCAAAACAAGGTCATTTTACTGTAGCACTGTTCTCCCTCTTGATGTAGACTCTGTGTTTCTCCTTTTTTATTAAAATATGCATCTTTTCAACATGCATTAATCTAAACATGCTTCTTTAGTGGCAGCGACACACAGTTTTGTCCCCCTTCACTTTCCCTTTAACTTAAATACACTTTTTCTCACAGTAGTACTAAATTACATAACTTAACTTGTACTCCAATCTCCTGGGTATTTCATCTCATTACTTTTTAAAATGAAGCTTCTCTATCATCTTGTTGTTAAAAAATGGAGAGAAAAGTCAAACTTAGTCAAGAAAACTTAATACTACTTTTGAGTTTTAAGCCATTTCTGTTGTTTTTCCATTTAAATGTTTTTTTTTTTATCTTGAATTTTGCATTTAAGATAAAAATGTTTGTTCTGACAAAATTCAAAATTACACATTTTTCCATTTAGAACATTACAATAAAAATTACAACAACACAATAAAAATTAAGGAAATATAAGGAAAAATGTTCCCTCTGATCTTTTTTTTTTGTTCAAAAGCCATATTGTTGTATAAATTGTACCTAGTAAAATATTGTGAATAAACAGAACACAATCAAAATGTGTGATTAATCTGATCAGTTTTTTAATTGATTGACAGCAGTACTAAAATATTAATAGTGTTAAAAATAAACAGATTTTTCTTTTCTGTTTTGATACAACTAAATTAAATGTTAAGTAAATGCTGGGACTGTTCATTTTGTTGGAAGCCACCTTTCATTTCAGAAAATTTTAACCAGATTGCAATCATGAAATTAGTGCTTTTTAATTTCCATTGAACCTTTTTTCCTTCTCTGTGTGTGTTTTGCTTTATTGTGTTCTCTTTTTGTATAGTTGTTTGGCTAAAGTTGATTTTAAACTTGAAAAAAAACCCCAGAATGGCTGTTGTGTATTTAATTATTTTTATTGTAGAACAAAAGCAAAGACTTTACATAAATAAAAGTTCTAATTGATTTATGTCATTGCATAGTAAAAATATGAATCACTTTTTCATGTTGTCGTTCTTTTCTTCAGTTTAAAACTGAAGATGCTTTGTTTCACAGTAAAGAATCAAGGGGAAAGCAGTTCAGCGCCATACAACCTTCAACTAAAGATAAAAACTGAAAGTCATTGACCACAGAAACAGAGGAACAACTTAATAAACACCACTTTGTTTTGGTATTTGGAGTTGAAATACTAAATCTTTTCTTCTAAATGTATCATAATCAACATAAACATACACATTTTATATTTTATTTTACAAAAAATTGGACGTAAAAATTGGTTTCTGACATTAAAAATACTAGAAATTTTGAGACTGTAGTGTCTATAAAACATTGTAGAACCTTTTGGTAAAGGTAGTTTCTTGGAAATGTTTAAGAATAGAAAAAAACGGAGTTCTAAAGCAATCAATGATAAATTATGAAACATGTTTTAGGAGTTTAATTTCATATTCTTAAATCAAAGCTTTTGCAGTTCTCTTTGTAGATGGAATATCACTTGTTTGAAATTTACCACATTTTAATTTTTAAAAAGTGTATTAAAAACAAACACAAGTCTCGTCTGAACCCAACTGCTCACAGTTTCAAAAGCTTAATTCATTCCATTGTCTCAGATTTAAACAAAACCTAATATTTCATTGGTTATTTATGCATTTACAAATGACTGCTCTTTCTCCATTCATCATTGGAGTCAGGGAGTGAGCTGTCCCTTCAAGTGCTCCCTGTAGCCCCCACGCCTTCCTGCCTCCTCATCCAGAACCCTGACGTTTGTGTTTCTTTTTTGTCAACTGTTGTTTCTTCTGAACAGATTCAGGAGACGAAGAAAAGCTAAAAACATGATTCATGAAAAAGGCCAACCAGACTCATCTCCATATTTCTCTGTTGTTTGCACAACCAGTAATTACAGAACATTCTTTGTATATTTTTAGTTTAGCATAAATTAACATAATTAAAAATCCTCATGATGCAACCAATATAATATAATATAATATAATATAATATAATATAATTTTTTAAAGACTTCGAATATCTTTTTTGTTTTGACCGTCATGTTGAAGTACAGCCCTCCATGCAGCCTTGCTCACTTCACCTTTACAGACACTTTCTGATGAGCTCCATTGACACAGTGAAGGCTAAAAGGAAATGATGTCGCCTGCCTGAATTCCATTTGCATGTTATGCTGAAGTGCAGCTGACAATCTTACCTTTGTATCCTGAAAATATGTCTGAAGCGATCCTCGCAGGTGTCCTTTCCAAGGTGTTTGCTACATTTCAGCCAATGGCAGCGGAGATGAGCTCCCGCCTCCCCACAACCCTGAAGAAGATTAAGCAGATCCTCAAGATGAATGGACTGATGTCTGAACCATCGCATTTTAGATTCTTATTTCTAGGTCGCAATGTGAAATTCTCTCAATAGCGTCAGAAAACTACAAAATAAAAAACGTTTTTGGCCACAAAACATTATTAAATTAATGCCAAGTCCCAGACAAATCTGGAAAAATTGTCTGACCTTAAACTTCTTCAAACTTTTATTACATAGTTATTGAAGTATATTTACTTAGAAAAGTATGATTTCATTTTTGATAACTTCAGTACATTTAAGTATACTTTTCTGCCAACTCTGAGAGCTAAAGAGATTTAACCCGTTAACTCCTGAAATGTTGCTGGCGACACCTAAATAACATACACTCTTTGGCATACCAAAACTCTTTGACTGTTTACACAATCAACATGTATCAGATGATTCTGACATGGAGAACAGCAGCTTTTCATTTTGTCTTTGTGATGAAATGCAACACATTACGTTAGGCTGCTTGCTCTGTGACAGCATCAGATGATTTACATTGATTGCATTAGAACTTCACTACGTAAAGAGTTGCATTTCAGCACAGGGCTGCTTCTCTCCACTTATGAATTCTCTGGAATTTTATTAACTATGTTTACGATTGAAAAGTTATGTTAGTTCAAAGACTGTAGACACTAAAGCTCTGGTGGTAAAGGGTTTTAAATGTATTTCCCCCTGAAACTCAAGGTTCACATTACTTTAAAAAGTTCAAAAAGCACCAAATCTAATGAAAAAACTGTCAATAATTTATTTGCACCTCAGGTCAGTGGCTTTCTTTTTTAATAATTCTTTAAATATCATTAAAATTTGAGACAGGAAAGACCTTAGTCACACAAACCCATACGGGATTGACCAGCACAGGTTCTGCAGGTTTTTGGTTTGTCCAGACCCACTGAAGGGTGTAGACAAGAGTGGTTAGTAAGGTGTGAGTACTGGCTACTTACTGACTCTGTGAAAAATGCTGCACGCACAGGGTGTGCAGATGACATGTAAATGCCGATAGAACGCTCATAGGAGCACTAACAGGCTCCTTGCACAGTGCACGAGATTTGGAGGGTTTAAAAAGTGAAAAATCCATACAACATGCCATCGTCTCATCCATTTCACCCCTTACTTTACCATTTCAAACTGTATTAGTATGACCTATGACCTGTCGCCCTCAACATGCTTGTAGAATAAATGTCATCAATAGTTTGGTTCAGCAGGCTCACTGAGCGCCCTGCGACTGATATTTCAAGCGGGCCATGCTTCATGCTTGGCCATTTTTTACAATTTTTTGCCTGTAAGGGCAGTTGTGAATACGGGTTAAAATTGAGCTGGTTGGAGTTGTTTGACCTGAGATAGTTCCTTCACTTGATTTAATTGATCTGATTCTGCTCTGTGTTAGCAGCATTTTCTGTATGTCTTACTGGATCTATTAACTGTGTTCTTGTGTAAAGGCCTCTGTAATCACAGTCCAACATCAATCGGCATTATTTGGATTTGTGTTAAGAGGTACTTCAGTGTCAAAGTTTAATGAGGAGTTATTGTAATTATGCAGAAGTTAAGATATGGGTGGTCATGTTTAGCTGATGTGGGGTAAACTGCAGTTTCTTTGTTCTGGCTGTACAGATAACACTGAGTTTAGCTTTAGGTGATGCACCATTAAGACTCTCACCGGCCACTTTATTTAAAAAAAAAAAAAAAGTTTGTTGAATAAATTCTGACCCTACCATCCGAATGTCGCAACTGTTGACTGTAATGCACGTAGAGATGGACACAGCCGGGTGTGACGTCACTCATAGAAAATGCCTTACGTCTGGCTCCAGCGAAACAAAGCTAATTCAATTGCCATTTATTTATGATACTGTCACCACCATTTGCCTTTCTATTAGCTGGAACTCAGTCTGTCCATTCTCCTTTGAGATGTCTTTAGAACGTCTTACCTGGCATCAACGAGGATACTGGATATTTTCTTTTTTTCTGACCATCCTCTGTAAACCCTAGTGATGGTTGTGAGTTTAAATCCCAGTAGATCAGCAGTTTCTGAAAGACTCAGACCATATTGTCTGGCACCAATAACCCATGCCATGTTGAAAGTCACTTTAGTCACCTTTCTTCCTCATTCTGATGCTTAGTTTGAAATGCACCAGATCATCTTGACCATGTCTTCATATCTCAATGCATTGAGTTGCCGCCATGTGATTGGCTAATTAGAAATTTGCGCTAACGAGCAGTTGCACAGGTGTGCCTAATAAAGTGGCCAGTGAGTGTCCATTAGATTGACAGAAGCTGAAAAGGAACTTGACCTGTTAAGGAGGAAGAAGCTGAGAGCAGGCAGGTCAAAAGCACAGGGATCCGTTCTCCCTTTTGTTTTCAATTTGGCCATGATAAGAGGTAATTGTTGACAGTAAAAAATGGGAAAAGCTGCTTTTGGACACAAAGATCTTGACAGGTTTAAGCTTCAACTCGTTCACAATGCATTTGGACGTTGCAGGCACTTTTATTTTCTAAAGAAAAGGTAATAAATCCATGCAAAATAAAATATGGGCATGAAAGACAAAAAAAAAAAAAACCTTGAATTCTCCATCAAAACTTTAGTCCTAATAGTTTATGTAAACCTGGAGTACGTTTGAAGTATTCTTTTATGAGCACCTTTTACATACACATTAGAAAGAGCCGACTGCTTCTAGTTACTGGTTATCTGAGACTTTCATCTTTCTGGTTAGGATGTCTAATAACATCTTATCGTGCGAGTGATCAGATGTGGCAGAACAGTCAGGATTGCAGTGAAAGTTGTGTATTCATCATCTAAGAACCAAACTATGAAATTGCAGGTTTGGAAACCCTCTGTTGGCTCTGACATAATAAGATATGACAATAACTCTAAAAGACTTTCTATTATGATTGTAATTCTTTGAAAGACTCATTCATCTCCTCATTTTCTTCAGATGCCAATTGGCAGCAAAAAACGCCGCCTCGGGCTGATTATGCAACCTCCAAGGAATGTGCAAGTGATCAATTTCTTTGGAATAATCTTAATTGTTTTGAAAATTGTTGAAAGCAACAACCACAGACTGACAAATAGAACAAAACCAGAGCGGGCGACGTTTAGGAGTAGAGGTCTGGAGAGGATTGATTTGCATTGATTTAGTGATGATGCCTGGATGAGCCGTTTGTACTTATTTCAATTGCTTAAGAGTTCTCGCCTTTTAAAAAAGTCCACGATGAAAGTTAATGAACAGGATGCAGCCGTGCAGTCCGCAGATAAATCAGAGGACCCACAAAAGAGATGAAACCTTTGGAGTTTAGCCGATGAGTCCTGCTACTTTTTCAAAGAGGGCAGCACGCCATATAATACAGTTGAAGGGCTGTTTTATATTATTTGCACGCACAGTTTCATTGCACACAAACTGGGCTCTAACTGAAATTAAAACAAGTTCAGAAAAAGAGAAAAGAAAACCTGGCTCCCATACCCAGAGGACATTAAGCTGTTTCACAGCATTGGCATTATATTTAAAATATGCTAATTAAATTAAACAAACATAACTGCCAAACAGAGCTCAGTGGTTTCTACAGTACACACCTGTTCACTTTGGATGGACCGTTCGGTTATTTTGAAGCCATTTGGCTCCACGGTTACATCTGTCAAAAGCACTCTTTTGTCTCCTGACAATTACATTTCTGTTTAACTGTTTTCCTGCAGGGGGTGACTGAGGAGCAGGAGCTGTCTGCTTGAGAATTGGGGGTTCGATTCCTGGCAAAAAAAAAAACCAAACAAACCTCAAAGCACATTTGGTTTTCCTCGTCTGAGCTGGCAACTGGATCAAAACTGTATGTCTGGATAGCTCTAATATTGATCGCAATTTTTTTGGACTGCAAATGTTAGATTGAGGTTGTGAGGGGCTGCAAGCTATTGGCAAAGGGACGATGGGAAATAAAGTCAGGCTTAACCCATGCCAACAGTCCCGCCCACAACTCAGAGGCAAATTTCTGATGAACTGCCGCTCTGCCGAAACTATGTCCTAGAAAACGACACAGGGAACGCTTTTAAGATAGATCAATAGATGATTGGAGTGGGATTTTGAGGTGAAATCATTGATTTATAAATTCCATAAGGTCTTAAAATCAAGACATAACAAATTTATGGACAAGAAAGCTGCAATGCTTACAAATGCAGGAAAATGCGATTATCTGGATTTTTTGATTTTTTTTTTTTTTTTTTTTTTGTAAATTGGCTAAAATTTGAAGATTTCAATTATTTCCCAGTGTTATTTATACTTCAAATTTTAAGGCAGCTGGAAAATACTCATGTTCTTGCCAAAATTGTAAACATATGTTGAATGGAATAATAAATAAACATAAGCACAATAGCTGAAATGCAAATTAAACAAATAACCACAAAACCTTCACTTTCTTGTGTGGAAATTCTGTCTCACTTCATTAGAATCACATCATCCTATAAGAGCTAAACATGAATATGTTTTTTTGTTCAGCATGGCTGTTATTAACAACTACTTTAGTGTTCACTCATGGTTATCCATCCTTTCCATTTACTTCCACTTCGTTTCATTTCTGCGGTAACAGTCTTGATATAAAGTCATGCAGACTTGTTTCTGTTTAGAGGAAACATAAGTTGTTTGTTTGCTTTAACATCGATCTGCACAGTATGTCGGAGCTTTTGTTTTAAAAGTGTCTTAAATATGTGAGCTTAAATGTTATGACTTTGATATATTTTGTAGACTTGCTTTCTTTTCAGTTTCTAAATGTTAAATAATTTTTTTTAACATCTTCTTTTTGAACTTCTAGATGTCATGGTTCGAGGCAAGGCGGACCCAAATGCTGCTTACCCAGAAGCATAACAACAAGCTGATGGAGATGAGAAAGGATTTTATTGTCCGATGGATGACTGATGACTGTACCTGGAGCCTGGACTAGGCTTGTGGCGATGTGGAAGCCGGGGCCGGAGCGGTGGAACTAAGAGCTTGGAGGTGAGTGTTGTGATTGATGGCGCTGCGTTTGCATGAGGGTCGGTAGAGGCGATGGATCCAGGTCGGCACATGAACTGTAGATCTGGAGATGAGAACAGCAGATGAGTAGAGCGAAGGAGACGTGACATAGGCGGCAACAAACAGAGTATGTGGCCAAAGTACTGTACCAGAGTAGATAACGAACTGGTGAAGAATGCTGGAGGAGGCCCATCTAAAGTAGCGGTCAGGAGTTGATGAGACGAGAGCCGACAGCTGAGTCCAATAAGGAGGAGCCACGGGGCACCATGACACTAAAGGCCTTAAGAGGGATTTTTTTACTTATCATGAAGGCTGAAGGGAATGCCGCAAACAAACAGGAAGCAGCACGACCACCAAAATAAAACTCTTCACCCAAAACTTTCTCAAAGAAACAATGAAATAAAAGTAACGAAGGAGATTTTGGTGAAATTAACAAAACAAAGACCACATGGGCTACACTAGTAACAGGTGACAAAAACACAGTCCAACACAGCTACATGTTAGCTGCGTTAGCATATTTGCAAGTTTGTTTGCAACTTGTAAAGAAAAAAAAAACAGACTGACATTTTGTCAGAGTCCTGTGTACCTTGCAAAATAGCTTCAACAGTATAATTATAAGGCACATTGTAGTTTTTTGAAAAAAAAAAAAAAATCCACTTTTAAATGTGAATTATAAATCCTTAACCATAACAAAAACAGTACAAAGAAGTTTAGGCTAAATTTTATTGCTAGAATTTGGAATCCATTTGATTTATAATGCAATTCAATTGAAAAAAAACAAATTTTACACAAAAAATGATGAACGATAAACAAGTTAGAATGATTAATTAATTAAATGATTAATTCTTTCACTGAAAAAAACATACAACTAATAGTTAATGATAATTGGATTCTTGGATTTTATTAAACAACATTGATTTTAGAGGAAATAATGAGTATGCAAAGTGTTAAATTTTTCAAATTGAGACCTAAAAAAGCAAATAACAATAGAACGTACCCTTTATTTTTGTGTATTTAGGCTTTTATAACTCTCTTGCAATAGCCATTTTTGTCAGTTTACTTAAGTTTAAAAAATATTTTCCAGTGAGTTATATAAAGGCCCTCTGACGCCAGAGAGTGAAGGTTTTTTTTTTATCTTGTGGCCACAAAAAATAGCTTCTGTGCCAAGATAAGTTGTGAACACAGATAGTTAGATAAAAAAGGGAATTCATCTTAAAACACATAAGCTGACAAAGCAAAACAGAACATACCGCCATGCTATCTGGGATTCACAGATATTTCAGTGTTTGTTTAAAGCTTGTGGTACCGTTTAACTTAAACTCAACCAAACTGAAAAATGAACAGATGAGTGAATTTTTTTCTTCAGATTTGGTGGAAAAAAAAAAAAAAAAAAATGTGGATACAAAGAAGTGAAAAACACTGAACATTTTAAATTTTCACGTCTTTTCATGTTCTGACTTCAGAACTTGACCAAGACTTTTTTTTTTCTACAGTTTTGTCGATTCAGTGTTGGATGATTTGTAACTGGTTTCTTTAATGTTTTTAGTTCCTATTAAGCTAGAAATGTATGCCTGCATTCCAGCAATTCCAACAATAGGCTAGAACCAAAAGAGACTTCCTGCTTTTTAAGATGCTAAACATGCAACAAAACTGGACATCAAAAGCAAAGCAGAGGTTCATATGTTCCAGGTCTTTTCCGATAGCCCGACCTGAGTCTAAGTCTGTCTATTTTCTTTAGTGTTTCATGTTATTACATTGTGTGGCATGTACAGGGATCAGCTATAGATTCCAGCAGTATGGTCTATTTTCATTGCAGTGAGCACATCTTTCACCACTCTCCATCTGCCTGAGCACTGTCTTTCCCAGGGGAGCCAGCTTGATTTCGAGCTGCAGATTCTTCTTGCTTTCTTTGCAAAATCCTCCTCACATTGTATTTAAACTGACCTGATAAAATGTGGAGAGATCTGTCATCATTCAATAAATCTTTGAAAACAATCTGATTTTTCTATATTTTTCTGATGAAATTCAGTAAAAAATGTTAGGTTTGGTTTTTCCAACAAATGCTATGATTTCAGTTTCTGGAGCATCAGGGAACAGCTTCTGCTGAAAAACTATAAACCTTCCAATAAAGTTGGATTAAATTATGAAGCAATAAGCAAATATTGAATAATTAATCAATTTTAAAACTGATGGTAAACATACAGTATAAATAATGTAGAATAATGTTGTTTAATAGGGATACATTATTATTATTATTATTAAACATTTGTGATCAAAATTAAGACTATTTATTGGTATTTATCAGTTTATTTTATATTTATATATTCCTGTACGTGATAATTGTTATAAGTGATCATAAACGTTTTTAGAAAGTTGATTTATTTTTGGACAAGACATAATTTGTGGTTTGGAAGCCACTATACTAGTCAGTCATATTTTTTGTCCTAAAAGTTGTTTTTTCCAGAAAAGAAGGTGTTGATCCTGTTTTGTGACTACTTCTATCCTCAAAATAGAGTTGCTATGGTTACTCTGATTTACCAGGTTCATAACACCTTGCTTTATTTTATTTATCACAGTTTAGACTTAACAGAAAAAATAGACCTACAGCAACAAGAATGCTAGGCTTGCCGGGTTTGCAAGACAAAACGGAACAGAGTAATGTGAATTAAAAAAATCACTTCAGTTAAAAAAATCCACCACAAAAAAATGTAAATTTGTCATTTTTTTTGAATTCTTATTTTTAATTTTATGATATTTATTTAATAATCAGTGTGACTATTGTTAGTTCTTTATTATTAACAAGTGCAATGCCACATCATTCAGTGGTCACCAGTACAGCTGATTATTATCCCATGGTAACACTAGATGTAGCAGGTTTGACATATTTTAGATTGTTTTATATTTTCTATATAAAATTGATTTTATTTCTAATCTTGATTTCTATAGATTTCTTTTAAACACCTAAGAATAAAATCTTTCTGATTCTTCTTATTAATTATGATAGTTTCTACTCTCCATAATTAATTACCATGAAAGTAAATAGATCTCTGTTGAACTGAAAACAATATTTTAAACAAGAAAAAGTAATTGTTTCAAAATGTGCCTATATATCTATATATAGATATATGGATGTAATATATATTAGATAACATGTAAAAGTGGCTTATGCTTGTCAGATAAGACACGGGACATGTCCAAGTTTACATTCACATCCCATTCCGACTGACAAAGAAATTCTGGAAAGAATAATGTTATCAATAACTTGTTTACTTGTGTTGCAACAGCAAAAATATTTTTATATTTACTCTGCACATTTAGAAAAAAAACGTCTGTCAGTGGCAGCTGATGCCATGACACCATGCATTTTTTATTAGGAAACTTTTTTTCCTCCCAGTTTCAGCTGTTAAAATAAGAACAAAAAAAAGTAAAGAAAAAAACTGAGCCCAGTAGGGAGATGACCACTGTCTTTTACAAACAAGCTCCTTTTTTTTTTTAGAGATAAAAAACTACAAGACATGTTCTTTAGTTACTGCACTAAAGTTCAGATAAAGTGTAAAAACACAGGCCGGAGATGAAATTTTACCAGAAAATGGAATTGCCTTGTACCCATGAAAAAAAAGTTAATTATATTGGAATTAATTATTTAAAAGCCTAAATATTTAAACAAAATCCAGACTTGACCTTTGTTAATCAAGGCACTTGTTTATTGTATTTCAAGACCCACTCTGATCCTTAAATTATGATTTTGCAGTTTTTAGCCAAAACCAAAAAAACCTGTGCCGTTTTCTAGGACATATTTTCTGCAGAGCAGCATTTCATTAGAAATTCACCTTTGAATTGTGGGCGGGACCATTGGTGCAGAGCAACCCTGCCCCCCTTTCTGTCCCCGTTGCTGAGAGCTCTCTGTAGTCCCTCACATCCTCACTGTAACATTATTGGTGCAACAAAACTGGTGAGCAATACTGGGGCTATCCAGCCGTACAGTTTTGAGCCAGATGCCAGCTTGGATGAGGAAAATAAAGACGTATGTGGATCTAGTCATCAGAATAGAGAAGAGCAGGAAGCGCGTGGCCTGCTCAGTGTATTTTCTACATCACAAAAAAATCTTTTTCAAACACTATTTTTTTGTCTGTTCCTGATTCACAACAATTTGAATTAAAACATACTTTAAAATTCAATTTTAAGCTTAGTTTTCTTTAAATATGTCCTGAATCATCAGAAAAATGCAACAAGAACATGTTAAAAAAATCAAGGGCAAAATTGTCATTGAATGTGTTTTTAAAAATGTTTCCAATTACACTAATGTACAAAAAGATTGTTGTTGCACATTTAGTCTGTTTTTTGCTTAAGCATCCAAGGTTCATTTAATCCAAATACACATTAAAAAAAAAGTTTTTGAAAGGAAAATCCACCCAATTTCCTGCAGTAAAAATAAAAGTCATTTTTAATATTTTTTATATCTATATCTATATTTTTATATATATATATATTTGGATTTTACATCCTTAGAGCATTGGAGGTTATGTGCTGAACAGCTAAGATTCAATAACCTCCTTTTTCCAGCTTAGATGAAGTCTGTACGTTTATCCCACAGTTAAAATGAGCCCATTTTGCATAGCTATGTTTTATGTTGCCTCAGGTCACAGCTCCACTTTTGATCATAAAGATGAAACTCCTTAACAAGGTGATTCCTGCCTTCAAATTTGAAGCCACCAGGTGTGCTTCTATAACAGTGAAAACCTCCAGCACACAGCGGGAACTGGAATTAAAAAACTCCATCTAACAGATCGTTGCAGATATAGAGGAAAAAGTTGGCATTTTAAGATCAAAGTATGCAGTTTTCAGAGGCATTAGACAAGACAATAACTTAGCTATGAAGACGTCAAATTTGACTGCTGCAGCAGTTCTGCCACGTTCTGCAAAAACTTGAATTATTTGTCCCATTTCTTATTACATTTTATGTAAGATAAAACACTATGAACTTAAAGTCTACAGGGTAAGATCATTTGTCTTTGTTTCCAATACGACTTTTCTTTGTCTTGAATACGAAATTTCCAGTAACAGGGGTTGCAGGCATATCGAGTCACAAAACATCGATTCTACAAAGTGCGCATGCGTACTGAGGCTCATTTATTTAACAAAAGGTGTATTCATACTGGAGAAATCATTTGGTTCAGACCTAGACTGCTTATTTGGTCTGGATTGAGTCCTGAACCTTGTGTTTGGTATGTATTCAGACTGCAGTCAAGCCGACTTTCCTGTTTTGAACTAAAGCTTGTAAACGAAATCATGTTACTACAGATTTCTTCACTCATTGGTCAGGAACGATGAGGGCAGGGCAAAGCAACAAGAGGCAGAAATTGTGGTCCTGCTCTTTGCAGTCCTTGTTGGGATGTTTCATTTATTCAAACTTTATATTTCGGTTACCATGGCATTCGGTTACCATAACCACCAGTTATATTTTGAACATATGTTTCAAAGTCATGTACAACACTTTTTACTGCTCCTTTGGTAAAGCTGTAAGGCACTTACTGGCAAGTCAAGAGGGAAGGTAAGCTGTTAAGTGTTTACAACAGAGATTGTCAGGAGAACAGTGAGAAGAATGTGTATCATGTTAAAATGTGTTTTTAAGAGCCTGCATTCATCCGACTACATAACAATTAAGGAGTTAAACCATTTTTTCTGTTTCACGACACAACAATCGCTGCTTTACCTTTGACCGTGGTTCATTCTTTGCGATATTCCTACTCTGTTTACATCATGTGACCTTTGATGGCCGTTTTGGTCCAATTATTCTACTCAGAGAACTGATTGTTTCAGGCTGAGGAATCTCAGAGTGAACCAAAGCTCAGTAAGATGGAAAAACCACCTCAAAAGATGGGTCCAGGAGCGATTCTCGGTCCTGGACCAGGGTTCGCTTGACTGTATTCAGACTGAAACTTTGTTATTGGGGGAAATAAACTATGGTTCACTTAAACGAACCAAACGTTTCCAGTCTGAAAACACTCTAAAATTAAAAAAGAATTAAATTGAACTTTATTGCTGCCACTGCAGGGAAACAATTTGCTACCATAACTCGGTTTACCTAAATAACAGATAATAAAAACAGCGTTCTCCATCGTATTTTGTTGTTGCCAGACAACAGCTGATAATGTAAATAATGCAGCCACAGACTGTTTTAGACCCAGAAGAGGAGGAAATAGTCCAAAATGTAATAGCAGACATGCTATTACACTTATTAGGTTAAAAAAATTGCTAGAAAATGTTGATGATAAGAGAATAATGAAACAAGAAAAGGTTAGCTAACTCAGAACTAAAGTTACTTGCGGCCCACCGTGGCATTGCTTAAAAAAGTCATGTCACTAGGATAAAAATACCCAATTTTTTTTCTTTTTTCTGGAATTTCTTGCCAACATCTGGCAAGATTGTTATTTTTTTTTCTACAACGTATTTTATTTTGTTCATTAACTACTCTGTCTCTTGTTTATTACACTACTGCTGCAACATGAAGGTCAGCGACTACAAAAAAAATAAAATAATGCTAAATATATATATAAAACATGTAAACTGCTTTTTCAAAATGTCTTTTTTTGTCTGCTCCTGATTCCCAATGATTTAAATAAAGTAATACTTAGGAATGCAGAAGCTCAATTTTCTTTATAGGCATATATGTTCTCTCTCCATCAGCAGAAAAATTCTACAAGAACATGTTAAAAACACCATAAACACATTTTTTGGTAACATGTCACACATGGAAAACATCTCTAAATATGTTAATGTTTATTTTGAAATGAGCAAAATATATGCCATCTGAACCAGAAAAAAAAATGTAATAAGCAAATACATCTAAAAATACCTTCTTTTGCATGTCGTTTTGCGGTTCTGTCAAAAATGTTGCTTTCAACGCTGCTTACCATCCAGATGGTTTTATCCTGTAATCTGAATGGCAGGAAGTAAAAACCTTCCTCGTATTTTTGTGGCCTTTCAGCCTCGTGGCCAATAAGAGGGGCGCTGCTTTTATTTCTGAGAGCCGAGCAGATGCAAGCCAGCTCTGACCTACATGTGGAGAGACAGACATCAATGAATGCAAAAGCTGGAAAAAAGTTACTTGTAGAAAGAAGCAAACTGGGGCAGATTTGTGCAAACAGACAGGGGAAAAAAAACCTATAAAGAGAAATCAAACAGGATCTGATCAGATACTGCAGGATAGCTTCTGGTGACAGCGGGTCAATGTGGTTGGAAATAAATCGTAGTTTTCTCCTTTTTCCTTCTGTAATTGTTTGTAATAACAGTTACAACCCATAAAACCCGTTCTCAAGCACAATATTTTTTATCGTATTGAATATTTTTTTCAGGATTTGGATTGCAGGGGTGAACCACGCAGTTTCAAAGCCAAAGTTTGAATTAATCTCAGATGTTCATCCATCTCGACGATGCTCTCCGCTGACCGCTCCCTGAAAGTCTTTTGTGTGCCGTCCGCATTCATCCTCCTGTTAGGTCATCCCTCCAATCCAGCACTGTAGTCTGGAGCTTCAATCCTTTTGGTGAGGAAAAAAAAAAAAGTTCAGAGACTCGCTGAGAAAGATTCTTGCTCTTCTTATCCCACATTTACAAAGCGCTGCAAGTTCTGTTAAGTTGGCCAAGTATATTTAAGAAGTTTGAAACTTAAGACCAAACAGGCAAAAGCCAGCAGATAGGAAGCAGATGAGCACTTCTAGCATGGTCATAGTCCTTTTGTGTTAAACACTGGGATAAAACTGTGGAACTTGATAAATGAAGACGCACACAGTAGCAGCAGATACTCCTCAGTTTCTGCTTTGAAATCAAGTTGAAGAGTCGTAACAGCACTATTGTCATTTTCCTTAATAATTAGGGATGTAAAGGATGCAGACAGGTAGCGAAAAATTGATCTCATACTGTATCTGTGAAAACCACAGATACAATCATGATTAGGTTGATAAAAATGTATCCATTTGATTGGGAAGTAAAAAATCTGTTTGTGTCAACCTTTGTCAGTTTCTCTTCCTCTTGAGCTCTCTACTGTATTTTTTTTAACATATCTTTTTACGTAAACGGGATGCAAACAAAAAGACGACCAATCACAAGTGTGCGTCTACCAAGTTGGGTCAATGACAATTGGCTGAAGGTGAACCAAAGCAAGCGATGTTTATACGAGCATTAAACATTATATCCTTTTGTTTTTCTACTTCACTACAGCCAAAAATACCGGAATAAATGAATGACACTTTTTTTTAACCACAAAGAAGAAAACAGTCTAAAATAAGCAAAATGCCAGATTTTAAATACATGTATAATAAATAAATATAATATTTAAATACATCTCTTGACTTTCATTTGAACCTATTTCTCATTAATTTTAGACCCAGTGTTTCCTTATCAGGATCCTTTGTTCCAGACCTTGCTGGCTTGATCTGTGGTTGTCGGCGTGGTTCTGGGGTGACTGGGGTCCAGCATTACGGCTTCACAGCTATGGAGTGGACCCCATTGCTGTCCCAGTGTGAGTGGGCACTGTGGTGATGTTCCTGGGACTGAGCTGGCTCTTGGTATAAAACAGATACCCAATTTCATTTTTCCCTACAGCAGAACCAAGCCATACGTTTTTATCATAGGAGTATGGAGGCAAAAGGTAAATAATGCATTTTTATTAATAGTTTTGAATAGCAAATAAACAATATATATCTAGATTATATCCATTTAGGTAAAAGTATTGGACTGTATCGTATCGCCACAAAGTTAATCATGTTTTTGATTTTTTAAATGTGTATCGAATCATGTGAGAGGAAAAAACACACAACCCTATGAATACGCATAGATAGATTTTAGCAAAATGTAAATGTAATAATTGATAAATGCTAATATTGTTGTTGGTGACAATTCTTGACTAAAACTCAATTTTACAAGTAACTTTTTCAAATTAAAAGATTTACTGGGACCGACAGCATCATTAAAGTTCATGGCATGATATCAAACAGGATCATTTATTCCTTTTGCTGCTCAAAAACCATTTAAATCTCTTAAATTCACCCAATTTATCTATTTACTCCCCAAACCTTTGAACTTACTCAATCCTTTAAAAGACAATAATGAAATCTGCATTTCCCTTCACTTTCTACACATGCATGTCTAGTATTTGTATTATTGACTGAACCATCATCTTTTAATGCTCTTAGCTCTGCAAAGATTATTGCTTCTTGTGATCTTTTTTTTTTAAACAGAATTATTTCTTTATTCATTAACGCTTTTTGTACGAAAAACTCAAAGTATTTTAGAAACTGTAATGTTATGTAAAAAAAAAAATCATTAAAATTCCCTGAATGAGAGTTGTAAAGATTTGAAGATCTTAAAAATATGCAAAAATATGTTGGGTAACATTGGAAAAAATTCAATATAAAAGAAAAACTGAGATTTTTGCATCTAGATTTGGTTTAGTTTATAACAATGTCACAATGATAGACAATTTTTCAAGGAATACATAGATATATAGTATGAATAAAAGGCCAAATATGAATTTAATGAGGCAACACTGACTTCTGAATTTATGCAGGATGTGAACCTTAGCCTCCATGGTGCAATTTAATTGGCGCAGCTGCAGCCATAACATCAAGCCATCCCTGCAACGCACTGCTGTAAATCACTGAAGAGTGTGCTGGCTGTAGGCTACCGAGGCACAGCTCTACCAGAGCGTTGAGCAGCTTCATAGCTGAAAGCCTGTGAGCTAGAACTCAGGGCATACACAGCCTGTTAGTCACAGTCAGATCTGTTCCCAGACATTTTGCAAATCAGCACTCGCGTTGTAGCTCTGCTGCGTCAGGAATGTTGAAACGTTCTTGCCTAGAATCACAGCAAAGCGAGGACAGGTTGTGTACAGCATGAGTGAGACGCACTCCTCTCCACACACGTTTTTCATGTCTGTTCAATGTACAGCTCTGGTGTCTTTAACAGGATCTAATGGAGGAAAACAAAAGATGTTTTTGATGGAGTGAGCTGATTCATGTTATACTTGTCTCTAAGATAAAAGGTCCATCATCCTTACTTAGCTTCTTTTCCATTTATTTATTTGGTTTTTTATTATCTCTCTTTCTGACGGCTTTGAGCTACTTTTGTGTTTCTCCCATTTCAGAGATTTCATCAGTTAAGGACCCGTTTATTTTACATCTTCTCTCTGTAAGGAAGGGGAACTCACATGACCATTTAATCAAAAATCCTTTTTCTGTAGAAGTGACCATGTTGGTCGACAATAGAACTGGTAATTAAAACAAAAAAAATGCATATTACGGCTTGTGTACTGCACAGTGACTGTAAATGAGAACTAGACTGAGTCAATGGGATGTCACTCATAGAAAATGGCTTACTTCCTGTTCCAACAAAAGAAATCAATTCAGTCGCCATATTTTTTTTTTGCGGTATGGATGCTGCCATGTTGGAACTAGAAATCTTCAGTAAGCAGTTATTGGTCCAAGCTGGACTGTGTCAACATTTCTATGGCAATCACTCTCGCCAATCATGAGTGAGCTTGTTGGAAGTTCACACCCCTACCAATTGAAATCGTCAAACTCCTCAAACATTTGACGCAAGACCACCTACTTTTAGTCAGGCATCTGATTGGCCAGTTTCTTGCTTTAATAACTTGCACTACAAGAAAAACGTCATGGAAAAAATCAGATTAGCAAGAGCATGTGAAAAAAGTAGCAGAGCAAAAAGGGTTTTTGTGACAAATAGAATTGTTTATTTCTCTATAGAAGTCTGTAGTCCTGTTTGGACCAATGACAACAAATTAACAACTGTGTAAAAGAACTGCCATTGGTCTGCTTGTTATCAGTTTTGTTATCAGTTTTATTGAACTGAATGCTCTCTCACCACCAGCAACAGTAACAGGCAGCATGCAAAAGATACGCAAAGCAATGCACACTTCTCCAAAGATGCTCTGCAGCTGCAGCTTACAAATTGCATTCAGGAGCTCAAGGGGTGACAGGTCAGGGGGACAGTTGAAGGCAGACACTGATTAGGTGTCTTCCTTGATTTAAAAAATCAGGAGTCAGATCACTAGAATATTTTGTGATCAGTGGTTGGCACACAGAAGAGATTTTTGCTATCATTGATCTGCCCAACATTCAGAACAGCAGAATACTCCTTTGCATTGTGTGCAGTGCCCTGAAACCTGGTGTCCGAGTCACTGATGATGCTGTCCATAGAAATGTAAAACAGTGTTCTGAAACACACTTTCTGTACTCTCCTGTGCTGTCTCCTCTTCAGAGGTTTCGTCATGGAATCATTGCCTATTCCTCTGGCGGCTGAGCTCCTTGCTTAACTGTGGTATGCCATTAATTAATTTCCCCAGCTACAAACTTGGCCTCAGCTAGGAGAGAGTCCAATGCATCTCTTAGAGACCGCATCTCTTCTGTCAAGTCTCTTATATTGGCTGCCTCTATGTCAAGTGAAACTTTTCCTGACTGTAGTGTGACATTCCTGTTATCAATACTCCGCAGTACTTTCAGCCAGACTGTAAGAAGAATGACAGCATCAAATGACATAAAGTATTTCTTCAAACCTTTAGTTTCTGATCTTGCTTCACTGGTGAGAATGCATGTCATGAAGGATTTGTTGGCAGAAGGTAGGTACTCTGCCACAGGTTTTACAGCCTTGCACTCAAGGGGGTATCAGATTGGCAATGCAGTGAGCAACTTGTATACTCTTTAAAAATGGCCCAACGCTCAAGGCTGCTACTTACAAATGTGCACAGGCAATTTATGTAGCCAAAAAATGCGGATACCTCTGGGCTTGACTGTATAGCATACACGGCAACAAGATTTAATGTGTGGGAGGCACATGGTGAATAAGTAGCCAGATGGTTTTTCTTTAGTTTTTGAGACTGGACTCCTTTTTTCCCCTGACATGTTAGCCGCATTGTCATATCCCTGCCCTCTCACCAATGTTTATCCCATGCTCACAAAGAACTGCATCAATCATCTCTTAATCAGTTCTAGTGTGCCTAGGAAATTGCCACTATGAATGTCATCTAGTTCTTTAGCTTCACCCCTGAAACGCAGGTTTCTTGAGGCCAAGTGGAAAGTTATGTTCAGGAATCTTTTAAGATTTCTCTATTTTTCTCCATTTCTATTTGCAACTTCGCATTTTAAAGAGACTCCACACCTCTATCTTTTATTACAGATCTTTGCAGGTTTCCGCAGATCTTAGGTAACAATCTCTTTGTGTCTAACTCCTCTCATGGACTTGGAATTTATCGTACATTTGACGGTTCTTCACATCACACATTTAGTACCCATTTTGACTGGCCAGTGCAATAGTGGAATGCTTTTTCTGAACATGGAAGAACAGCCTTGTCCTGGTACAGTAAAGTGTATTTGATATAAACTAAATAAATAGTATATCCTATAATATATCTTTTTGTAATAGCATAGTCACCGACCTGTGAACTTCCCTTACTGGACCGAGAGCAGTCATCCCTGTGTGCTGCACACACCCGATTTTCTATTATCTACCGTTCTCATTATAATTTTCTATTTCCTTTTTGTAAGGGGCTTCTTTTTTCCAAACTATTACAATTGTTAAAATGATTCATTTCATTTACTTTGATTAATCATTCAGATTAATCAAAGTTTCAGATTCACCTTTGTTTTGTTTCGAAATTGTAGTAAAATGTTTTTCTTCTTATTATTTGACCACACACAGTTGCTCTTTCTTGGTGTGGGAGGAGCTCTGAGGCTGGTTCAGGTTCAGTTGGAGGCTGATACTGCAGCTGCTGTTTCTGCTGATGCTGTTGCATGTGACTCAGAATTTTCAGAACAATACATTTGACAGAACAAGAACAGCTTCACAAATGTTTGAAAAGATTGATTATTTAACTAATATAAAAGTGAAACGTAAAAATCCAGTTTTCTTGAGCTAACATGGTGAGAAAAGTGAACTAGTTTATAGAGATAAAGTTAACATTCCATAATTTTCTACCACAAACCCACTTTTTTCTGAAAAACTGGGTGACATATTTTCGAGCATTAAGCTCCTTTTCCTCTCTTGATATCTTTGATTGTTTTAAGGTGCAGGTTCCGATCTCCAAAACAAAATAAGCAAAAAAATGCTACCATGACATTGAAAATAAAGTATTGATGATCATATATTGGTAAATTACTTACTGACATTCTATTTTCTGTTTTATCATTTCATCATCATTAGGGGCCTCTCCCCATCCCCTCCCATGTCTGGGCCTCTAGAATCAGCCACCATTACCCCCCC
>BSAI01000012.1:17275760-17328929 GCA_036245035.1 Adrianichthys oophorus | reverse complement strand
TTTTGCTTCTACTTCTTCTTTTATGGTGGCCCCAATACAACGTCGTCTTCCACCCCCCCCCCCCTCCCCATGCCCCAGCATAAATTCCCATCTTTATTCTCATACATTTGTTTTCATAGTTGAAATCATTTTTTATTATAGTTTTACAACTTTATTCTTGTACATTTTTTATTTTTTCCACAATTCTACAACTTTATTCTCATTTTTGCTTCTACTTCTTCTTTTATGGTGGCCCTAATACTTCGTTGTATTTCAGCGCAATAGTCTTCGATAAAAGAAAAAAATGACCAAATGAGAGTAAAATATTTGCTTTTGAAAAGTTGTTCAATTAGAATGAATGGAAAGTAAATACTTAAATTAGAGTTAATGGGGCTTTGCTTGTACAACAAGTCACCAACTGGTTGATGTGTTTAAATGTGTTTAATCCAACAGGGATGTCCGCATGCTTCTGCGCCGTCTAATCTTAGCATCCTTGGCTCTGGACTTTTCTTTCCACGGTCCTGCAGAACTCACATTAAAGGTTGTGACACAAATTGATAGAAAAGCTCATGAATTAATTACAACCATTATCACGCTGGCTCTCAAAGCTGCTAATGCGACTCTTGCAGAGGATTAGTACTATTTCTTGACACAAAGGAAGACAATTAACATACTGCTGTCTAACGATACAATGTAGAATTGTGATTTATTTTTTTTGTTGTAAAAAGTAACTTTTTAAAACTCTGAAAAATCCATACAATTAGCAAACATTGAGGGAATTTATAGATTTTTTTTCTTTGTCTTCCATTTTTATAATATGACTTTAGATTTGAACGATGCCTGATGAAAAGCGCTTGCTGCTGCTCTGAATATTACACATTTTGTTCTGTAACTTGGAGATGAAAGCCTGCACTCAGACATGTTTTTTCCCCCCTTTTGAATCACATTACAGTCTAAAAACTTTCACTTAGACATCGTTTTGTCATCAGCATTCCCTTCGGATTCTGCACTCTGACAACTTCTGTCACAAAAAATTCAACCAGAAAGCCCAGCGACAACGATGACAGCTATTATCTGCAGACACATATTGACACTTTAAAAAGAATAATCATTGAGCGAGCGCAAAAGGGGCCATCTTTGTCTTTGCAGAGGCATCTGCACTTGGAAGGAGGTAGGACAACAGAAAGCCACAGGGGGCCCTCCTGGGTGTCCATGGGGGTGGTGTTGAGGAGTCCTGAGAAATGTCACATCCACTATTGTTTCTGCTGTTTTCTTCCAGAAATGCTGCCTTGGTGTCTCCGAAAGCTTTCGGTGTCGGAAATCTCTTTAACTGTGCTCGGAGGGGAAGTGTGTGGCTGATGCCAAATTGCAAGGACAACAATTCTCGACAGATTTACAGGGTACTGAGCTGGGGGTGCACACATGATGCCATCACTCCACACATGAAACGCAGCACAGTAACAGTCACAACACAAATTTAAGAGGATGAAGAAATCGTGCTCTTCTCCTTTGCTCAGGTTCTTTAACAGACCTTATTTGTCAACACCCTCGTCTCCTTATGGATGCAGCGCAATCCCTTTGTCTCCGCCTCAACATTTATGCATTTGTACGTTTCCTGTTAATTTGCTGGAAAGGTGGCAGCAGGATATTTACACCACACGCTGTTATGAACAAATTTAATCTGCCGCCAACTGATTGAGCAATGTCCTCAGCGTTTGAGCACAATAGGCGATTAGCCTGCAAGACCACCAATGTATACCACATTCCATGGAGTTGCAGGGTTTAAAAAAAAACAACAACATGGAGACAAGCTATTTATTTTGATAATACAAGACTTTCAAATGAGTACTATGTAGGGGGCTTATTTACTGTATTGCTTTTGCTGGGTATATATGATTAAAAAGTCACTCCAATGAAAATTGTGTTTCTAACATGTTATTTTACTGATGATGGAAGACTTGTAAAGAAAATTAAGCTTAAAATTGCATTTCTGAGTATTTCTTTTTTCAAATCAAAAGGAGCAGACGGAAAAATGCACTTGGAAAAATATACTTATTTTTTATCTAAGAAATGCGCTGGGTGGGCCATAAGCTTCTCGCTTCTTATGCATCCACTTGCAGACAAATAGATCCACATACGTCGTCGTTTTTCACATTTCATCTGGCACCTGGCTCAAAGCTGGAGCCAGACTGGATGCTCCAATATTACTCACCATTTTTGTTGCACCGGTAATGTTATTTTGGAGTTGTAAGGGGCTGTAAGCTAGTGGGAGAGCATGCTAACTGAAAGATGATGGGAAATCGGTGTGGGCATACTCCGCGCTAACAGTTCCACCCACAACTCAGAGACAAATTTCTAATGAACTACTGCTGCTCTGCAGAAATTATAGAAAATGATACATTTTGTTTAAGTTTAAAACTTATGTTTTTTTTCCAATAATTCTTTCAAGATTACAATGTGTATTTTTGAATTTAAAACTGTTTTCAATTTTTTTTTAAATGTACAACCTGGTTTTTCATTCACTTTGTTTTGATCCTAATTTGACCCCGTAGACGTTTGTCCATAAATTCCTTAGATCTATTTGTAGGTGCTTTCCCTCAGTCAACTCAATCTTTCTCTGTGGATTCCTGCAGAAAAAAAAAAAAAAAACTTAACTCTAAACCACTTCCAGCAAAGATTCTTCAAACTGTGGCAGTTTTGATGAGATGCTGCCAGAGAAACATTAGCTTCGCTTTTGCCCTTTTAAAGCGGGTCATAAATTGCCGTTTCAGCAAAGCATACCAAACCGAATAACCCGTAGCATCTTTTTGATCCTGTTAGTGACTACATGATTGTGGAAAAGCAAATATGACTCCAATCGTACACGTCTAGCACTTTATTCCCAGTGATAAGAAGGAGATGAAGTCTTTTGTGTCTTATGAGCTTTTAGGTCTCCATTCAAAATAAACTTTATTACTTAAGAGCATAAACTGTAAATGAAAGCAGGACAAAGTCATAAGGAGGACACAGCTGAATTTACTTTAGATTGCACTGCAAACATGGGAGGAGAGGTTGTTTTTGGCTGACTAAAAAAAAGAAAAAGAAGATGAGAGTCACAACCCTGTACAAGAAAATAGGTCATTAGACATCTCCTCAGACGAAATCAATAAATCAGGATTAACTGCTTAGTTGTCAAAAAGAGCTTCTTTTAGGTTTTCAATACCTGCACCTTGAAACAAACTGTTTATTTTTTCTTTTTAAATTAGTAAAAAAAATAGCTTTGTCAGGGCTCGAGCTTCCATCTCCCCCTCCAACCACCAGAGGGAGCCATCTCCTGAATATTGACCTTACGCTGAACCTCATCTGCACTCCATTTCCCATCAGCTCTGCCCTCTGTTCCCAGGTCTCACCAGCTGTTCCTTATCATACAATACTAAACTACAAACAGTATTCAGGTAGTCAGCGGGGCTTCTGCCCAGTACAAAGTCTTGTTTTGTATTTGCTTTCAGTCTGAGTGGGTCATCTGCTGTCTCTCTTTGTTTTTTTGCCTGTGTTGACGCATTCCTGCCTGTCTCTGTGTACTGTGACTCCTGCCTGGTTTTTGAGTTCATCCTGCCTTGCCCCGTCTTTATGCTCTCGCCATTAAACCAACACATTCTTTTTATAAGAATAACGACAAAAAGAACAGAACATGGCCTGAGCTATCGCAGGCTGTTGGACTTGTTGATGAGTTTGTGTAATATGAACATTCACACTCAGATTAGATAGTTAAGAAAAGTATGCCCCCCTTTGTACATCCGTTGTTTGAAGGCGAGTCACGCAAAAGTGTTGCAAATATAGTCCGGCGGAATGAGGGTTTGTTTACTATGACGTCATATCTCGCAAAGACCTACATGAGTTCAGAGGTTCGCGAGGTTTGCAGCAGAGGCTGCTGGCAGAAGTACCGCAAGCAATCCATAGTCAGTATGAGTTACCGACCGTAGCTAGACCGCATGCGGTGTCAGTCCGGGCTACGGCTTTAAGAGAGAAGATGATTGGACTTTTTTATTTTTAAATGTGTGTGTGTTTTCATCTTTCAGTGACTGGGTGAAAAACGCTGTTTCTTTGTGTGGCTATGAACTGCTGCCAAGATTGAAGCGGCTTATCATGCAAGAGCATCGCCTGACAGAAACAGGAAGCAAATATTTTTACGGAGGTGAGGAGACTGCGATAAGCATTGGGTCCTGCCATTCCAGGAGACCCTATGGGACAATCCAACTGAAAGCCTATAATATAGAAAAAAAAAAAAAAAAACACTAAAATTTCACTGTACATAAATCCCAAGACACAGCAGTTTTTAGTGTCTTTAAATCCCACACACAAATAGTCTGAAAGAACAGATCATCAGACCTTAATTTGTGCAAGACCAACCAGTCCCTCTGGGTTGTAATTTTTACAATTTAACCTGACATTCTCCCCTGTTGCTCTTTCTAAAAGCTAATGATTAATTTGCAGAAGGTTATTGTTATTGTACGACATTTGAATCCAAGCCATAATGTTAGCATAATCTCTTGACCTGTCCTCATTACACAAGTCACCTGTAATTTGCCGGAGAGTTTGAAGGTCCACGTCTTGTCGGAGTAAACATAATCTATAGAATGAATGTCAAATAATTGTTTTGGCTGCAAGACAGCTCTGCAAAGCATTCAATAACAGGCTGATGCTAAAAGAAATGAAGCTTCACACCTGCTGGTTTTCTACAGGTAAACACATAATTATCAGGTTTTGTGTCACCCAGACATCAAGAATAACCAGCTTAAAATGGAGCATCTGAACCAATCAGATCAAAGGCACTTTGGCAAAGTGCAAAATATCTGCAGTAAAATACACGGTAAGCATTCGGAGAGGCTTTTGCTCTTCGGGAAGAAATGGTTCAGATGATCGGTTGTTTTCCAGTTGAAAAAATGGTGGTGTGATTCCCACCCCCTTCTTTTATGTCAACGTGTCCTTGTGCAAAACAATGACCTCTGCCGCCGTTGCTGGTGTGTGACTGTGGAGAAGCGCTCTCAATCATCTGCAGATGCTTCTGCAGGTGCATCAGTAGATGATGCTAAACGGCAATAACTATGTCCCACGAAAAGATTAAAATAAGAGGGTTTTGGTAAATATATCTACATGTTATTTTTACAGCTTGAGTAGAAACACAAATACTTTGCAAGTTTGAGCTATTTCTTGAAATCATTTCAGCTAAAGTATGTATAAAGAGTCAAAAAAGCTTTTACTGAAAGCTCAAGTAAAACATCAAAATCATGATTAAAAAAATAGATTTAAACCAAAAGTAGCTTTTATCAGTCTGGAAGGTGATTACAACCTTATTATGACATTTTTTTTTTTTTTTTTTAACCATTTTAGACTAAATTCAGATCCAGATCACCCAGGAGCCTGAGAGATGTCTAGATAAATTAAGAACATCTCTATAGAATAGAATCAAACTTTATTTATAAAGCACTTTTCAAACTACAAAAAATCCAAATGTTTAACAGACGTAAAATGTTATTAAAAATAAAATTATAAAACACACAGTATATCCTCTAACTTTCCGACCCTTGAACCTATGGAGAGAAAATGGACTCAGTAGATTTGTATGAGTGTAATTATTGATTTTGAAATAATTATGGGCAAATTTGTTTGTTTGTGGAAAATTGTGTGTGAAAATTGTAATTTTTTTTTTTTTTGATGTGAATACCCAATTGCAAGTACACACATTCACAAAACCAGAATTACGCACACACAAATCCAAAGTAGTCGAACTTTAAGTAAAAAAAATAGTCGAATCTCAGATCCATGAACATCAGTGCAGTTTTCGTCCTGGTCGTGGAACTCAACTCTACACCCTCTTTAGTGTAACTCCGAGCTCACACTGCATACGGTCTGGCCGAGTATTTCCTATCTGCTCTTTGCAGATGATGTTGTCCTTTTGGTTTCATTGAGCCAGGACCTCCATTCATTGGAGAGGTTTGCAGCAGAGTGTGAAGCGGCTGGGATGAGGGTCAGCACCGCTAAGGTAGTTTTTCCCTATTCGCCCTCTCTGGGTGGGCGCCATGTACAAACATCCCCCCAGGGAGGACTCTCAAACACCACACTTCAGTTATCTGGTTAACATAATTTAAAGGTCACTGAAGTGCAATTCCTGAGAAGTACAAATATGTATATATATATATATATATATATATATATATATATATTCTAATTTTGTCTAAATTTCTTGTTATCTTCTACCCATTTTTCGTGCTGGGTGGATCTTTACGGGCTTTATTCAAAACTTTCTGTTTCTGCAAATGAAATGTTTCTTTTTTTATTTCAAAAGGGCCCAAAACATAAAATGTAATAATATTTAAAAACTGTAGTAATTTCAATGTGTCCTGTACCTGAACCCAACATCCTAACCTCCTCTATATTATCTGGGGTTCTGAGCTTTGTCATGTCAGTTAGGAGGAAATTGATGTGTGACACTCCCATGTAGATATTCTTTGATTATCTTCCAATAAATGTGAATGTCTACAAACATTAGTCTCAGCCTGCGATGACTTTTTACTGGCGTTCTCTTTGGGAATTGCTAATAAAGCTTCTTTACTGTAGTTCAGTGTGCAGAGTACGTCAAAGAACGTTCAGCGTCGTGCAGGTCTGTAATAATTAATGTCTTTACTGTTGTCTTCAATGCTCACAGCAACTGAAAAATATTTCTGGAATTCATCTGAGCAATGACCTGAAATCATCATGACTTCTTTATGAAGGAGCACAGAACAAAAAACTTCCAGATGAGTTTTTTTTTGTGTGTGTGTTGTGAACTTTATAAGCCACCCGCTTCTTTGTAAGATTAAAACTAAACCCTCTTACAATAAAAAAAAAAAAAACGACTCAAATTTCTGATAAAATATTCCTTATGTCTCCAATTTTTGCGAAACTTTTTTGATTTAAAGACAAACTTCACCAAAGAGAAAGAGAATGGATTCTTTTGAGAATATTAATAATCTAATTTAAAGACCCAATCCGATCATCTTTTGATCTATTTTAAAAAGCGTTCCCAGTGGGCTTTTAATAATGATTTTGCCACTTTAAGCCACACTTAAAAAAACCCTCACGTTTTTTAGGACATTGTTTCTGCAAAGCAGCTATAGCAACTCCGTTCTGCACTTTCTATTGCTGAGAGCTCTCTGTTTACACGCTTTCCCGCTAGATTACATTCCCTCACAACCATAAGGTAACATTACTGGTGCAACAAAAATGGTGAGAAATATCGGAGCTATTCAGCTGTACAGTTCTGAGCTCAGATGAGGAAAACAAAAACGTACATCATTTTGTCTACAAGCAGATTCTTCAGAATAGACTTTCATAATATAAGCAGAGCAGGGAATTAATAGCCCACTCAGCATATTTTCTACGCCATAAAAATGTTTTTTTTCACATGTCATTTTTTCCTCTTCCATTTGAATAAATTAATGCTCCGAAATGCGATTTTGAGCTTAATTTTTTTCATTTATATCCTCCATTTATTGAGAAAAATGCAACAGGAACATGTTAAAAACTCCCAAAACTTGATTTTTATTTGAGTAGGTCTTTAAATTATCTCTTGAAATTATTATTTGTATAAAAAAGTCCAAATGCAATCTGATTCCAAATAGTACCGATATTCATCCGACTTAAAATCAGAAGAAAAGCTGCTTTACCCTTTATATCTGTGACCTTTTTTTTAGAAATCAAATTACATTTTTGTCAATACAACAACAAAAGAAGAGATGAACAATTTTTTTTTAATCAAAACTTGTGGAGGAAAAATAGTTTTTGAGACACAACCATGACTCATGAGGTATTATAAAACTCCCAAGTCTGAAGAATTGTCAAAAAAATACATTTTAATATTAACACTAAAAATAAAAGTATTTCGAGCAACCTAGACCTTGATGTTTCTTATCTCTACACATTAAATAATAATAATACTAATTAAAAAAAAACTTTAAAACTGCTTTTTTAATGAAAATCTCAAATTTCCCTACATTTAAATGTAATTAAATTTGGCGACACGTCTTTACACATCAAGGTTTTGCTGTTTAGTTGCCCAGTGTGCACATTTAAAAATATTCATTTTTACATCCTTCCTGCCAGAGAACCATCCCCATTAATCTTCTGTTCAATCAGGATTTCTCCGATTCCTTTTGGCAGAGATGCACGTCGTTGATTCCTCGCACACTAAACACCTCAACTTCCCTCCGTGAATTTGGAGCCAGATTGTGTTTTCGTGGACTCTTATCTTTCTATTTGTCATCCAGCTTGCAGATATCCGGTGTACACAGACAACAGCGGCTCTTCACCATCTCTGTTTTTCCAGACTCAATCTGGCAGGAGCTGACTGAGATGCCCATATTTTGCAGGGGAACATATTGTGCTCTCGTGGAGTCTGACAAACATGAGCATTCCCACCATGAAAAGCACGAGAGGAGATTGTCTTTTTAATCCACAAAAGAAACTCCTTTCAAGATGTACAAAAGAAATCAAGATGACCAAAATTATGTGAGAAAGGGTTTGTCCTCATCTTTCTTTTCTACTATTTCTTGATTATTTTTTGGTTTACTCATTTGTAAGCTGCACAAAGCCAGCACAAAACTTTTTTTTTAACAAAAAACTTCGAAGTTGTGCTAATTTTCTTGTTTTTTTAATGTGTGTATTTTGAATTTCAAATGTATAAATAAAACATTTGTAATGTCCTTTAAAGTATTATTTGTGTTATCTCTTTTTTGGACATTTTTAAAACATATTTTAACCCATTACCACATGAGATTATGCCGGTGACTTCTAAATTAAGCACGCTCTTTGAAAAATTGTAACTCTTCGGCTGTTTACACAATCAAAAGAATCCACCTATTCTGATGCTGAGTAAAGTTAGGGGTTTTTCCGGATGTGGAAATTTGCAACTTTAGCCGAAAGTAGAATTTGTGTACCTATACTAGAAGATTCCTAACCCTGTCTTTTTCTAGGGGAAGAGTGGCATGTTGGCGCCATGATTTTGTCTGCCACCAGGTCGTCGTGAGTAAAGTGGCCTTTTATATTGGTTTTGCACTAATATGCAACATAAACTGCGTGAGTCTTTTGGAAACAGAAAATCTATTTTTTTAAAATGATGCGGGTGCATGTTTAAAAGCAGCACCTTTAAATAAATCCATATCTTTTACCGTCAACTATTTTTATTCAACTCTTTCCTGTACTTGGATGTCATAACCCATCGATGTCCGAGATTAAAATCCAGCTGCTGGAGTTTAACATGTGTCAAAACTTCCTATTTAAGAGGTATAAAATTTACTCGTCTCAAGTGGTACTGCAGTATGTCATTAAGGAGTCTGTGAAAATAGCCTCCGCTGGATCTGTCCTCTGCGATAACAGCGGCTAAGTTACCCTGAAATTGCTCTGAAATTAGTCACCATTTTTGCCTGAAGTGACAAGAAAGTCTCTCCTGCAGCTGTACTTGAACCCCTGCAGTCACACAGGTACCACCACTTTTTTTTTTTTTTGGTCACCACTAAGTGAAAAGAGACAAATGTGAAAGAAATACTCTGATGCATTTTGAAGAAAATGTCCTCGTTGGTTTTATTAACAAATGGCTTTAGAAGAATTTTTGCCACCACAAGGACTCAAGTTAATGTGTTCTACTCATTTATTGTGAAAGGAAACAAAGAAAAACCCCATTAAATGTCAGAAAATAACAAATTAAACAAGTTGAACTAATCATATTTACCAATGTTGGATATTTATTAACAGAAAGTATAATTAAGGGCTTTGTATTTGACAACTGTTTTAATAAAATATGGATCCGTATACAGTTACTCATTTAATGATTATATTTGCTGCTCTGGTATTTGGCTATTCTAATGACTGTTTACCTGAAGAATCACATTTGTTGGTAGAATCAATTTGCACTAAAAGCTACCTGCTTTTATCCAAACTGCAACAGTTTTAATAAATGTAAATAAACCTAAACAATCTAAGAAAAAAAACACTGTTTTCTCCTTTTTATTCTGTGACTCAGAACTATACCAATTTGGTAAAAAAAAGGGTAAACATTGGAACGGGGTCATATAAGTTCACTTCCTCCTACATTCCGTCAATCAGTCAAACATTATTTGATAACATTATATGTAATGGTGACATATGTGAGTATTATATGTGAATAAATATATATAAATATAAATACATATTCTTTTAATTGCTTTTAAGAACCGATGAATCAATTACTGTTTTTATATTTATAGGTTAGAATGTCTGCGCTTTAAAGTGAAAACATGAACCTGATGTACTGAATGTTTTCTAATAACACATGCACAGATACTTAGTATATGTTAGTAAAGGTTTAATTCATAATTGGTATAAATGAATAAAAAATCTGGTTTAAAATAACCATGCAGTTTTTTTTCTGTGTTTTTAACGGAAACAGGGGTAAATAACACTGATGCTGTAGCTTAAAATGACCACTAGAAATCTTCATTCTTTTGACTGAAACTTCAAAGCTTTAAACTTTCATTTTTGGCAAAATGAAGGACTTTGAAACCTGAGTTTCATGATAAATCATCAAAAGGTTTTGTTTTGAGTGAATATTTTCAGTCTTCATTCCGCCACAGAGCAGCTTAAGGTATCAGGGTGTAACAATTAATCAACCTAATCGAGTCATCAATTTCTTTTCTTACCATCCAACCCGATCAATCTGTCAGAGACAAGTTCTTAATCAAATTGACCTATATCAATAAAAAATCTTTTCAAAATAAAAAAAAATCTTTTCAAAATTAAATAAATTGATTATATAGATACGGTATTAGCAAATATCATTTGGATTGAGGTAAGGTAGTCTTATTTTAATAAAACGTTGAAACAACCAAGTGCATCACAGCGGCAACACAAATGTGATGCAGCAAAAATGAACAAACCATCATTACAGTCCAATGTGTGGAAACACTTTGAAGACATGTGACCATTCAGTGTGGTAGAATGTTCCAATAATGTTCCCTTTGTTTTAAAATGATTTGGAAAAACAACAGTGGCCTGAACTTTATGAAATGTAAATGTGAATGGAGTTGATATTCATTCTTGTTTACTTGTTTGTTTGTTGGGACACACGTTCAAGTGAATTGAATAGTTAAAGTAAATTGTTAAACCCTTTTTAAGCAATTATGCAAAACCTATAATTTTAACTTTAGTTATAATGATAGGAGTTGCACTAAAGAGATTTTTACTCCAAAAAAAAAAAAGACAGAAAGATGTGTCCAAAGTGTTAAATGTATTATGGAATTTGAGTTTTAACACTTTGTTGCTGTTAAACGCTCAGTCTTCATATTTTGCTGCAGGTTGAAACTGAATGATGTGACAGCCTTGAAGAGGGTGAGACCCAGCTGAATGTGCCAGCATCTGTGAAAGAGCTCACTTACCCAAAATTAGAGAAACAAAGTATTTAGGTCATATTTAGTAAACAATAGATTTATTTGGCTATTAAAGAAACCTCCTATCAATACAAATATTTTTTAAATCTTTTTTACGTAATTTAAATTCAATTAGGCAAAAAAAATAGTTATTACAAATCTTGGCATAAAAAAAAGATGAGGCACGTTTGATTCCCGCTGAAGAACTAGAACCAGAACAGGTTGACTGTTTTGGAGTTAATCAACCTGCAAGGCAGTGCTGACACAACACTTCTCATGCTGCTCTTTTGCTTCTTGTGTGTGGAATCAGCTCTCAGACAAGCCAAGCAGTGTCATCAGCACATAACCTTGCTAGCATCTCTAACAAGGGGGAAAAATATCAGCAAAGCAAACTGAGATATCTTTCAAAGGGGATCCAAGGTTACAAAGGAATGGCAGTTGTATGTTAAACTAAAAAAAAAAAAAAATGCTGCTTTTGTGAGAGGAGCAGAGACATTTACACCAGGAGTATTATTCCTTATCTCCTTATATCCATAAAATGTACGCATTTTTAAATTCAAAGCATAAACAGACCATTCAAAATGCATTCTGATATACAAATACAGATGTTTATGAATTATTGAATTGCCCCAAAAAAACCTGTTTACTAAAGTCTTTTTGATCTTTTTTTTCTACTTTAATATTTTCTCTATTACTTCATCTTTGAAACTGTTTTGTGGCAATGCGTGATATCCATCTTTTTAGTACAACAGCTTTTTTTTTTTAACAAATATAATTTTCATTATAGTCATCATTTCACAATGAAGATGAAATAGTCCAAGAAACTCAATTGCGAGGGACAAATTTAGATATTCCTTTGCTGTAAATTATAACAATTATTGAGCTCACACAATTCCTGTGTTTTAAAACAAAAGATCAAACATGTAGAGAAAAATTACAATCCACAAAAAAAGCAAAAAAATAAGGTCAAAACTATATGAAAAATAAAACTGTGACGCTCCACTGTAAGGATTTATTCCAAAGGTTATTCCAATTACGAGTCATAACTCTTTTTATGTTTGTTTTAAACCAAAAATGTCAAAGAAAAAAAGGTTTTGTTAAATTTGGAATGAAAACAAGGCTAATGTTCTGCATCTTTGTAAACAGCTGATGGGAATAGAAACTCACCAGTGAATTCAGGGACTACTGAGGGTTAAAAACATGTTCTTGATTAAGTGTCTACATCAAAGCTGTTTTCAATTATCTCTTTTTTTTCATTAACTTGATCCCGTGCTGCAACGCAGACGTATCCGCCACCCTTTTAAATCTACACTGTAAGTGAAACTGGGGGCAAGCGTGGATTGCAGATACCAACGTAATATCAGATCGTAATGAAATGCAACACGGTCAGCCGCTGCGTTTCTGCTCACCTGTGGAAAAAATGTTAAACGAAGGGACTCGCAGCTGCAGGCCCGTCTGAAGGGAAAGGATGTGATTTGGGATCTGGAGAAAAGGTAATAGACCTTAATAACTGGGCACAGAGCAGTACACAGAATACCAATCAGTGACCTCAGAGGTCTTTGTCATTGGTGAGAGCGAGCCCATCTGGTAGGAAGACTCGTGCCGCATATTTGCGGCTGTTCATAGAACCACCAGCAGAAAATGTGACATTTACAGAGTCATAGACAAAGCACTTTCCTTCTTACTGACACACATATACGTGGTATTGTTGTAATATGTTTGAAATAATTTAATAGGGGGCTTTTACACATTTATATGTGTATGCAATACAGCTGCAACAATCAGGATTTCATTGAGCATCAGGAGGGCAATGGTCCATGGCTACTGCAGTAGAAATGATCATTTTTTCTGTAATTTACTTCCATAAAATAAATTATTTCTTTCTTCAGATTTTGAGAAAAACATCTGGACAGAGCAGGTGACTGTGTTTCGAAAAGGTCATATGGGGGGGTTGGTTCTGATTATTTACCGGAGAGGTTAGGAGACCCAGAGTGCAGGTCATGCAATCTTATTTGGGCTGTCTTCATTATACCGGTGGGGGAGAGCTGCCTTGCTTTTCCTGTCATTCATCAGGTAGCTTACACATTCAGCCCGCGTCCTGCTTCCTCTCTGCTGAAACCTGTCTCCTTCCAGGAAGTGCTTTCTAACAGTAGAGTATGCAAACTTTGATTCTGAAACCAAATTATTTATTATCATAAAAGCTTAAAATGCACACAAGTTTAGGTTTAAAATACAGCAATGGTGGTCTTCCTTTTTTTTTTTCCTCTGGTTTTCATCTTCAGAAAATCATGTTTTTTACATGTTCTTGTGGCATTTCTCTGATAATGTAGGACATGTATAAAAAAAATCAGCTTAAATTAACATTTCTTAAGTATTTTGTTATTTAAATCTTTGCAAATCAGGAACAGATAAAAAATGCATATTAAAGAAAAGCTTATTTTGACGTAGAAAATACAGCATACTGTGGCCTTCTAATGCTGCAGATGCTCTCTATCTGTCCGCCAGCCAGGCTCCCAGAGGCCGTTGCGGTAGCTCCAGCCCCATGGTCCATGCAACAGATAGCGACTTGTACAGTGTGTACCCTGCCTTTGCCAAACAGTAGCAGCCCTGTGACCCTGAAAAAGGATGTAGTGGGTTGAGAAAATGGATGGATGAAAATTCAGGACAAGAATGGTTGGATCAGTCGTCTATGTTGGATTTTACTCTACCCACTGATTGAGTCACTGAACATGTCAAGAGCCCAAAGCTAAGTCTTTGATTGGTTAACAGGACTTGTCGACCTCGCAAAAGTTTAAATATTTGAACTCTGGACATTCCACGCCACTCAAATCATGCTGCTGTCGGACCGACGTGCTGCGCCCAATGCTCTAACTGCGCTGCAAAAACTCAGATTGCGTTGGTATATTGACCAAAAACTGAAACTGGACGTCTCTACCTTGAAATGGCATTCGGTGTGAGCGCAGCCTAATGAACTCTTGCCGCTCTGCAGAAACTATATCCTAGAGAATGACACAGATTTTTTAATTTTGGCTAAAAACAGCATAATCACAGTCAAAAGACCACTTTTTTAACAGATTGTATTGGGACTTAAAGTACATAAATTAAAAATGTTAGGTACTTTTTCAGCTATCTCACACATTCACTGCATGCCACTGCGTCAAAGTTGCATGTTTCATCCAACAAAAATGTCATGGTGGCTGTTAAACTAGGGCAGCCAGCATGAGTGGCAGGCGTCAGCGCGGCAGTTACAAAGAAAAGAATTATGGAGCCATGACAGAAGAACAGACAGGAGGAAATGACAGTGCAGAGCAGCAGCTGCTGGAAACCAGCAACAAGAAGGTTGACAACAGATGTAAATATTTACTTTTTGAAAAGGAAAAAGGGATAAAAAAAGGCGTTGGGAAGATGGAAAATTTTTTGAAGAAAAATGAAATGTGGCTCTAAAAATAAGAATTTATTTTGATGAAAATGAAAACAGATTTATGCTCTGTGCTGTTTTACTTTATGCTCTGTCAAAATTATTATTTTGACTGCCAAGTTATTGAAGCAGTTTGCATTTCTAATTAGTCTGGTTTGTCTTTTTTTTTTGTCCAGAAAACACTCAATAACTAAAATGAAACTGTTTTCATTTTTTTTTTATTGAAATATAAACTCAAAGATGTGTTATTTAAAAAAAAAAAAATTCACAATGGATGACTGAATGCCTGCCTGCATAAATGTACTAAAACCAAAACTGTTTTAACAACAAACCATTTAAACAATATCATTATTTGCAGAATCTCTAAGAAATATTTAGTGTCTTGCAGTTCATCCTGCCACGATTAAACAACAGCACTAATAAGCAATTTGTAAGAAATATAGATGTGCTAAGAGGATAAGCACAAGAGTTCTTCTGTGAACACCAATGTTGCCATAGCAACTGCTACCTGCATCTGCTCTGGATCCGATCAATTGGCCCTGTACTGAGGCAGCATGGGATAAGCCTGCAAAAGAGATGTTTCTAGCTAATCTAAAATTTGGTAGCAGCAACAACAAAAAATAAATAAATAAAGATACAGCCCAAATGTACTCTGAGAGCTCCAGAGGTCTGAAAATAGTGCAATGAAATCCTAAATTCAGTGAAATGAGGTGTAAAAAAACTTTGTGTTGCTGCTAATCATACTCATCTAGTTCTGCTAGGGAAGAGCATTGGGAAATTAAAAAATCTGTGGAGTTTTAGCTCTTTTCTACTATTTTTATTTTTAGAAAGGAAAAATGAATAATGAAAATGAATTTTTTTTACACAGTGAACAACCCCCACGAAGCAGCAGAAACGGTCAAAATAATGAACGGGCCTAAATCTCTTATGGGGCTCATAAAAAGCAATGTTTCAAAATCCACAAACGTACCCAAAACACACAAGTCGGGGTATCCAAAGGACATTTTTTAATTATTATGAGATGGCTACCAATGTGAAAATTGATTTTTTTTTACACTTTCCCACAATATGGAAATTTAAAGTCCCATCAGTTGTCACACACCTAGGTGTGTAAAGTTTGTTCTCCTCATTTAACCCAACCCCTGGGGGAGCATTTAGCTGCAGTCACAGCTGCACTCAGGAACCATTTGGTGGATTAACCCCCCCCAATCCAATCCAACCCCTTAATGATGAGTGCCAAGCAACAAGACATTGGGTCCCATTTTTAGAGTCTTTTGCATGGCTCAGCCTGGATTTGAACTCATGACCTTCCAGTCTCAGGGCAGACACTCTACCACAAGATCAATGAACTTTTGTTTGAGTGATCTTTTTGAAAAATTTCACACACCAACATGTTAAATCTACAACCACAATCAAAGTTTTGCTGACCTTTGACCTCAGGAAAAAGTTAACATGTAGAACTTTCAGAAAAACAAAACAAGACAAAACTTTAGTACTTTCGACAAACGCAAGGGAAAAGCAAATTCAAGATGCTGGAAGACGTCTTTATATCAGGAAAAGGGGGTTATGTGGAACAGCTTTTCATTGCAAAATGATTTTTATTGAATTTATATGAATTTTTTTGAAGATAAAATTGCTTCAACATGCATATAAGACCTTGTTCCTGTAAAGCAAGGTGGAGTTGAACCACTGCTCGAACATCAGGTCATTACTCTGCAGAAAGCTTCGGCTACATTCAGGTGCAGAGCGCTGTGAGAAAATACCAGGAAATGTCTGAGCGAAAGGGGAATAACAGACAAACAAAAAGACAGGACCACTCACTCAAAGCCCTTGTTCTAACTGGCAGAGTAAATAATTGGCAGTGAGGGAGGACACTGCTGACCTGCTGCCTCTAATTTGTTACTGAATTTAAAATTAGACAGCACATGCGATGGGGCGTCTGACAGTAATTACAGATCTGCAGCTTGACGTTTAACACAGGGCTCGAACAAGTGGAGGTACGTCCGTGTTTTTCACATCCAGCTTTACAATGTATTTTGTATAATTTTATTAATTTGCAGGTTCATGCTCTGCAGGACTGACTGCTCATCTGTGCCAGTATAAACAGCGCTCTGATGTGGGGTTTGCATGCTCTCCCAGCAGTCATTGCGGCAGGGTTTTGAGAAGGATGTTTGCGACTTTGAGCATTGCTGTTTTAGGCCTGTTCACCTTAAGCGGATGTGAGATCCAGATGAGGTTTCACTTAACCCACTGATAAAAATTGTGCTTTTAACACGTTCTTGTAGGATTTTTCTTATGACAGAGAAAATAGCATTTTTGACTAATTCTTTTTCAAATTGTTGAGAAACAGGAGCAGACAAAAAAATGCAGTTTGAAAAAGAGCTTATTTGTGATGTAGAAAAGCTCCCTGTTACAAGCTCTCAGCAACAGGAAGGGGAGCTACTGTCGCTCTGTTGAAACTATGTCCTGTAACGATGCAGGTTTTTTGGCTAAAAACAGCATAATCATAATTTAAAAAACACTAGGAAAATGTTCCAAAAATCATCTGAAAAATCATCATCACCCACAACCTGTTGGACTCCGGTCTGTACAGTGGCTTGCCTCCTTGAAGATTGTGTCATTTTTATAACAGGCCACATATGTAATCATCTGATTAAAATTGAGTGTGGGACAGTAGAGTAGTGGTTAGCACTCTCAGCTCACAACAAGAAGGTCCTAGTTTGAACCCCAGATGGGACCATTCTGTTTGGACTTTACATGATTTCCTCTTGCATGTGTTGTTTTTATCCGGGCACTCTGGCTTCCACCCACAGTCCAAAAACATACTTGTCAATCATGTGAGTGATTTCTCGTCTGTGTTGCCCTACAATAGACTGGCGCACCCTTCCAGGATGTACCCCGCCTTCACTTCACATGGCTGGGATAGACTCTAGCGACCTTGCGATGGGATTCAGTGAGTTAGGAAGACGGATGGAAGAATTATTACATTGAAGGGCTTACATTTTCATTTTGTTGTAAAATTTGGGAGTCATTGTAAATCTCATTTTCTGCATTTCGTTGTGCCCTGGTTTTTCATTTGGAAGACGATTAAGGTCAACAAAGTTCAGAGAAAATAAGTTATAAGATTTAAAAAATATATAAAGGATTGAAAACAAAAATATAGGTTAAAGAGTTATTACCATCAGCGCGCTGGTCAAAGCAAAGTCTCTCTGACCCACCAGCACAGGAGGTCTAACTGATACCTAATATACATCAATTGTAGATTTCTATAGAACATCTCTGACAACTCTGTTCTGTTACTCTGTTAGTTGTCTACCAATAGTGTTCTGAAAAATATCTGCATCCAGAGGTCTACTATACATATATATGTAAATATTTAATCTTTGGATATTTTTTGGTGTACACTAAGCCTGGTTTCCACTGAGCGGCCCCGTCCGGTACGATCCGGTAAGGAGTGGTCCGGTGCGGTCTAGTTAACTCTGGCTTCTGGTACATCATGTTGTGTCATAAACAGGTAGACGGCTGGTTTCATGTGCAGCAGGTTTATTGATACAGACAGGCAGACAGGAACAAAGCTCAGCTAAAAATCCACAAAGCTATGTCAGAGTAGGTCAGAGTCCAGGCAGGGGACAAAGAGGCAGAGTCAAATACAAAGCAGGGTCAGGTGAACAGGTCATCAGATCAGGATGACCCGCTCGGTATGCAGGCTGAATGGCACAAGCAATTCCTCCCACTGAGTGTGGCTCTGAGCAGTGCTGAAGAGTCTTGTGACTGATTAGCTGATGAGACTCAGGTGGGCAGCATCCAGACACTGGACTGGGGTTGATGGGAGATTGAGTGCAGTCAGTGCTCTGGAGACGGCTCCCACCGATGATCAACGGAGGAGACAGAGTGCTGACTCCTGACAAGTCGTCATCACTTTCTACTCCACATCACTTTCTGCCAGTCAACAAGTGGCTACAGCGGCTCATCCCCAACCGTCCTGTTCCACTTTTCTTTGGACGTACAACCGATGCCCCCCCCAAGAGGTGCAGTTCGGTACTGTTTACCGAACAGTAAAACAATGAAAGATGTATCAATTGTTTTAGATATTGTGGTTGTTAGTGTTCCCTTGTCGCCTTTTAAACCCATTCCAGTACGCTAACTTGAATGGCTTCACCAAATAAACTCACACCGTTTACACCGAAAGGCAAAATTGCTGATTAATTCTTCTCCAGAGTGAGTTCCTCACGTCTTTTACAGTGGTGCTAATAAATACCAACTCATTTTACGGTGCGTTTCACTTCACTTTTGATGGTATTTAGCAGCAGATGAGATGGGGACTGCTTCCTCTATCAGATCTGTCAGTTACTGACACGTGAGAGGAAAGACAGGATAAAAAGTTTAAGGTTAAAGTTCTCATTAAAAAAGTGGGAAAATGGATGTGAAATAATATGTAGGGAGAGCACAAAAAAAATGCTATTGGAGTTTATGATTAAGTGAAACTGCTCGTTTGTTCAGTGATTACATTGAAATTAGATGGAGACAAACTACAATTACATAAAATCTTCCTTGGTTACTTTTTTTTTTTTCTTAAAAGATTAAGTACTAATACCTAATTAATGAACAATCACACCAAATTAAATACATGTAATTAATCTAGTTTAATTATTTAAAGAAATTAATGGAATGGCTCGCTTTACATTTGAATAAATATTTGAAATTGTCATATTTGATTGACTTCATTATAAAAAATGTCATTAGTTCAAACATTTGTTCATTAAGCATTTTTTTCAAGAAATATTTTATATTTTAATGTAAATTGGGGTCAGTGTTGGTCATTTTGTGCTTAGCTTGAAGGTTTATGTCCAAATTATAACGTATTTGAGAAAATGTGTCAGATTTTTTTAATCTGGATTTTCATTATTCATTCCCTCAGATAAAAAAATGTGTATATACACACATTTTTTTTCTTTTTTCTGTTTAACATAAACTTTGCAAAAAGGGTAAAACATAAGTGGTTTGCTCTTGTCCTTGTCATAACCATCTTTAACAATGAATCTTTCATCATTTGAAAGCTTGTTTACTTACTTCCAAATTGCGCCATGTTGATGAGAAACATTCATTTGTTCTACAAGCAGTAAAGCTAAGAATAATAAGTGCAACCATGAGAATTTGCCGAGCACTTTTTTTGTCAGCTTGTTCTGTTCATGTTTCTTGTGTGATGTTTGTTGTGATGTGTTTAATGATTCAAGTCTCAAGTCACATATTGGAAATGTATTAATTTACCCCAACAGGAGCCTGATTTGTACGTGGAAGCACCACCCACAGGGACAGCCAACAGTCTCATGCTGATCACCAGCCCGGTCACACACTACTGAGGGAAGCTACCTTAATTAACTTCCATTTGTTAACCCTTTTACACCACAGATTTACCTACAGTGTTGACATTCTTTCGACTACCATGACTCTTCAACCATTTTACGTATTTTACGTTACTCCAGCAGATTCTGAAGTGGAGAAAAGTGGCTGATATACAACACTTTATGTTTGAAAGTGTTGCATATCAAAGCCACTATGAAAATGTGCTTTTCTTTCTGCATCAGAATCAGCTGATTCACATTGATCATGTAAACGGTCAAAGAGTTATGGTACGTCAAAGAGCGTGTGTTATTTAGATGCCACTGGTGACATCTCCGCTGTTAAAGGGTTAAGCTAGTCCCTCAGACTAAAACAAGACGGCAAAACTGATTGCACAACAGCTCTTTTATGCAAATTCATCTAACTTCTTTCAGCTTCCTTTTTCTAACATCACAATCCTCTTGACTGTATCTCAACTAACTCTTTTATTCTAGATGAATCATCATTACGACCGAGGCCATGGTTCTTGACCAGAGAAAGGTGGTTTGCCCTCTCTGGGTGGGTGGAGTTTAAGTATCTTGGGGTCTTGTTCACGAGTGAGGGACGATCAGAGCGTGAGATCGACAGGCAGATTGATGAGCTGAGCCAGAAAAAAAAGCCCTTAATTTACCAGTTGATCTTTCTTACAATACTCACCTATGGTCATGAGCTCTGGGTCATGACTAAAAGAATGAGGTCCCCGATACAAGCGGCTGAAATGAGCTTCCTCCGTAGGGTGGCAGGGGGCTCCCTTAGAAATAGGGTGAGGAGCTCGGAGTAGAGCCGCTGCTTCTCCACATCCAGAGGAGCCAGTTGAGGTGGCTCGGGTATCTGGTCCACATGCCTCCAGGCCCCGGGGAAGACCCAGGAAATGCTGGGAAGATGACTTCTCTCGGCTGGACTGGGAAGGTCTTGGGGTCCCCCCCAGAGAAGCCAGAGAAGGTGGCCGGGGAGAGGGAAGTCTGGGCATCTTTGCTAAGGCTGCTGCCCACGCAACCCAGATGAGAAGAAGGATATGGATGGTTGGATGGATGTGACATCAACAACATGTTTGCAGAAGAGCATTTTGGATAACCATATTTACCTAACAGATTGCTCTGTCTAAAAAGCATTAACGCTTTCTGAAAGCTAATATATTGCCCTTCACAGTCAATATAATGTCATTGTGGTAATTTCTCTTTGAAGCTTGGAAATAGCACTGTTATTTCCAGGAAATACAGACAGAGTGGTGAAGAAATACAGGGAGCAGATCAGTCAAAGATAGTATTTATGAGAACAAAGACAATGTAAGTTGCACTCACTTATGATGGCTGTTGAATGGGGCCTTTTATGCAGCCCTCCAGTTGTTAGTAAGGTACAAGTACTTGCTCCTTAATGACCCTGCACAAATACTGCAAACACCTACTTCACTGTTATTTACCCTTAAGTGTTGCTACAACTTTTGCCCACAGCATGCTTGATTGATAAAAATGTGCATGAACATTTTTGCTTTACAGGTTCACTGAGCGATCTGCAACCTTAATAGTTTGTGTGTGCCTCCTGCTTGACCCGAAACGTTTTGCCCAATTTTTTGGCCATATTCTCCCATCAGAAAAGTTGTGACTGAATCTACGTTCACACTGGTCTTGACATTTGTGCGCTCAAGCACCCACTTCCAATAAAATGTCTGTCGGGCGTTTCGGGTTCCAAAACTTTTACGTTAATGCATGTTTATAACCGTTTTTGGGCTCTATCTACAAAAACACAGCTATTAAGAGTGCATTGCCAGTTAAACTAGGTCGAACTTTGATCAATCAGAGACCGGGATTTGGTAGTGACGCATGGATTAGGTTTATCTGACGTACCCAGACACAGTGGCGAGCCACTCCCCTGACAAGATGGTAATCCATTTTCAACATTTCAAGGATGCTAGCAATGAACCGAACTGCTTGGTGCTCAAATCGCAAGGTTTACACTGCTCAACATTTTGCACCAATCCTCTTCCAATTGAAGGTGGCTAACATGCTCTAGCAAACCGTAGAACAAAGAAAAGAAGGATTTGCTGAAACTCTGACCCTCAGCTTTAACACCTACAACGACTTTTTACAAAAGGTAAAAAAGAAAAACCTGTTACACCAACCATCAGTGGTTAATGCAAAATGGTACTATTAACTGAATGTTGCAGCTTAACTCCTTTTCCCTTTGACCCTCATCATTCAGAAGATTTAATTTAAATGATAAGATGTTACACCAATAACTGTTTTTGATGCATGATAATTTTGATGCAACAACAATAAAATGAAAATAACTTAAAAGGGTCTGTAGCCACCGAGGATTTAGGCAGTTCTGAAGACAAAAGGGCATCCAACTTGTTACTAGCACAGTGTACCTAATAAAATAGCCAGGAAGTGTAGATTTGAGTTTAAATCATTATTTTCTTTTTAAAAAAAGCCCTTAAAGGCATTTGCGACTCTGAAAGCTATCAAAAAGAATAGAAATGAATGCAAATTGGGGGCAGCCGTGGTGCAGTGGAAAGGACAGTCGGCTTGTGATTGAAGGATTGCAGGTTCAAATCCCGCCTTGCCCGCCCATGTGTCAAAGTGTCCTTGGACACTGAACCCCACATTGCCTCTGATGGAAGGTTGGCGCCAGTGTTCGGCAGCAGAACCACCATCAGTGTATGAATGTGTGTATGAATGGGTCTGTGACTGTAAAGCGCTTTGGGCTTTCAATAGGTAGAAAAGCCCTATATAAGTAAAACGCCATGCCAACGCCAAATATCAAAAAGGAAGGAGGGATTGAGAGCTTTGATTTGATCAGGTCACCTGATCATTTGCAACATCATTTTACTCAACGCCTCAAAACAATAAGCTCGAGTCAGGGTGCTAATGAGTGTCCGCAGTTCCTCAGACTTCATTAATCGCACTTTGCTGTGAGTAATAAATTCTCCTTGCAGCAGTGTTATTGAGTGGTGGGCTCGGTTTAGCCACACTCATTGATCAGCGTCCGAGGGCGCTTGTGCACGGTTGCTACATTTTTCTGCCCCGTGTTTCCTTGTTCCCACTTATGTCTTTCTGTTAAGTTTAGAATTTATTTATTCTTATTAAAGGGCTCAAAGGTTTTCCAGAAATGAACTCAGTGGGGAAATAGATGATATCTCTCTATACAATTCAATGAATCCACCCCACAACATGTTATTTATTAATATGACACTTGAAGCTCAGTGTGGTTTCTGCTTGGATTGAAATGTTGAATTCAAACTGTTGTTTTCAAGGCCTTTTTTTAAATTCTACTCATGGAAACAAAAACAGCTTTTATAATGTAATGGTTGCTTCAAATTACCAGCTTGTTCTTGAATAAAAGCATAAAATTGTCCTTTTTAGAACAGTTTCAATCCAAACTGTGACAAATTTCTTTAAAATGTATTAAAAATCTGCAAAAGTTAGATTTGTCTTAAAGATTTCGTGCGCCGCCTGATCTGGTACAAAGTTGTTTTTACTTAATATTAATTCGCTTTTTCAGTTTAGATTTTCAAACTGACTCAAATTCAGTAACAATACTGCTACTGGACACTTGTTTTTGGAAGGCATCATGTCTGTTTTTAACTTTGCTTCTGTTAAGTTTTTCTCTTAAGCTCCTAAGCCAAATGTTTTTGGCTCAGCTGAGATCTCGCCATTGATAAAGCAAAAACATAAAAAACAGTAAAGACATTTCGCTAAAAGTCCATGTAAATTTGTATCAATTCTTACTTTAATGTTTTCATTTTTTCTCAAAAAAGGATGCAAATATTTATTGGTAAAACACTGCAAACAAATCAGTCTTCATCAAAAGACCCAAAAATAATAAATATTATATGTAGAAAAATATTTTTATCAGTTTGAAGGAAAAAAAACAGTAAAACACAAAATGAACAATCACAAAACAAAGAATTTGATCTTTTTGCCGAATAAAAGCAATTTGCATAATAACTTGAATACCATGAAAATGGAAGAACGGATATTATGTGTTAGATCTGACAAGAAAAAAGACATTTAAAACAACTGAAAGTTCCAAAGTTTAAGCCATGAGTCACATTATGTGTCCTTGATTTAGAATCAAAATCAGAGCCTCCATTTGTGTCTAAGAATGATTAAAAACAGTCATCGTTTCCATGGAGCTGAGTTTCTAAAAAAAAAAGGCTCAGGTTTGCCCCCTCTGGCACTAATGCCAGAAGTATCAGCCAGTGGTTAAAAAAAATCCCACCTTACTAAGATATATGCGCAAAGGGAACCACAGAAGCCCTCAAGCAGAAACCTGGCTGACACCTGTGCAGGACTTCAGTGTAGTTTCTGGGTCTTTCTGGCTTTTTTGGTCTGAGAAAAATGGTTTCTTCTGCACCGAACACACCAAAAACCAGGCAAGCTCAGCTACTTTACATGATAAAAACAGAGTGCATCTAATTCACAACCAGAAGTTTGTCCCCAGTGATGTAAAGTCCGTAACAACAACCCTCAAGCTGTGCACCACATCACATGTTTTCTCTGTAAAGCGTCAGTCTTCAGTATTCCTTCTTTTTGTAAGTCAAATCAAATATTTCATCATGGATCAAAATATTTCTTTTGTGCTTGCACCACAGTCAAAAAAATTTCAAAAGTTTTTTTTTGTTTTCTTTTTCCAATTCCTTTAACATTTCTCTGGTGAAACAAGAACTACTCCCCGGTAAGTGCAACTACTCACTAGATTGGCAAATATGGACCATGATGCATTGCGTTTGAACAATTTGTCTTTACAAAAATGGCAGACTGTGTTAAAAAAAAAAAAAAAGTAGCAAACGTGTCGGCAATAAAATCCAGGGCAATTGATAGTCCTTAAGGGGTTAGGAAATAGTCAGGGAATTCAATCAAATCCCAGGACCTCATTCTTTAAAGTACTGCATATGTTCCTTCTATCTATTCCTTTTGTTGCTTTCACTCAACTGTTGTGAAAAAAACGGCAACTAAAGCCCCTCTTCATTCCCCGCCCACTCTTGTGATGTCAGTTCGCACTGCATTCATCGGGGAGGATTAATCACCTTCCTGTGCATCTTTAACCCTGTAAAGCCTGAACCATTAAATAATTGACAGAAAATTCAAAGTCTTTGGATTTGGAGCCTTTATAGGTCTCTCTAAACAAAAAAGCAAACATTTTTTTTACATATCAATTTAATTTTGTATCATATCTAATACAACAGGTCATACAGCTCAAATATATCTTTTTTCCAGAGCTAACAAAAATATTATAAGACAAAAAAAGCCCAAGAAATTTGTATTTCCATTCCATTGCTCTTTCGGAGGGCTGACACACTCATGTATCAAATATGATACATTGGGCTATAAAGGGTAGAGCTTTCGTGCAGTGCAGAGCCAAAACAGATGCAACAGACCCTTTTAACGTGTTGCAGACAGAATGGTGACACAACCACGTCTGGTTTACCGGTCTAGACAGGCAGAGCTGACAACTAAAACAAATACAGTCACGCAGGACATTTATAAAATAAATATTTTCCAATTTTCTTTTCCAGTGGATAAGGCTACCTTCTATTATTTACGTAAAATTGTGTTAAACAATATTCAATTGTCAGCTTTGCCGGTCTAAACCCGTAAACTGGAAGTAACTTTATACAGCAGAGGTGATGTTGCCATTTTGTCTGACGTCACTGTGAAAAGGGTCTGCTGCTGAGACCAGTCACAGACAAAAGATGTTTGTAAGAATTCCCGTGGAAAAATGTTGATCCTTCAACAGCCATCACAAAAACCAATTAGGTTTTTCAAATGCAAAAGTCGATAGTCTTTTCATTGGAAGTACAGTTATATGTAGAATGTAACCGTGTGCATATGTGCGTTTTGAACTTTTGTGTTAAAACTCTCGCAATCACGCCTCGCTGTGCAAGTTTTTAACTCAGTTTTTGGGCTCTTCGTTCAAAACCTTTGGCCATTAAACGCGCGTTAAAAGTTAAACCTGGTTGAATTTTGACCAATCAGATACTCAGGTTTGGTAGGGACCTACACACGGAAGTGCCAGAAATGAATAATCAGGATTTGTGCCTGGCCGGAACTACATGACACAGCGTTTTTAATACATCAGAAATGAGTCTGGAAAGAAAAAACCTGGAGCAAGATTTGCACCATTTTGACGTTTCACACCAAACTTCCTCCAACTGTGACTACATGTGCTAGTATCGGTTAGGGACGATCCAGTGTGAACACCATATGCTAAAGGCAACAACCTGTGTTCAGTGCATTCTTGAACTCAAAAAAAAAAAAAAAAAATTGGTCTGATCAGTTTCTGTTTAGGTGTTGACTTTTTGTTAACCCGATGTCTTTTCTATTTAAAGCTTAACATTTTACAGATACCAGCTAGATCCTTTTTGTTAACAGTTGGATTTCACAAACACAGTTTTCATTTTTTTTTTTTCATGGATGAAGTGAAACACAGAAATAAAGACACTCGGCTTTTAAAATATAAATATTTTTCAAAAGGACTTGATAGCCTGAAGCTACATGTTTCAAATTGAAAGCACTCTGACAGAACAGTACTATAAATGATATACCCAAAGCCATTGCCTTTGATTGTCCTTTGGTGCATGTATTGTTATTTAGCAATATATTCATAGAATCATCAATCAGGCAGGAAAAATGTCACAGACTGGAGTTCACGCACCAGTTACCTGCATGGTCAACAGCTAAAGCAGAGAATGTCTTTTGAAGCTGGTAAAGCGCATGCAAAAGCAGAATTTGAAAGCAACACCAAGCTTTTGGATCGCGGTAAGTTATCTGTACTTCCAACGCACAGAATTCTGCATAAAGGATTTGTGCTCAGACTTTTGACAGTCACATTTAAAGAGAGCAGAACAGCAGGACAGAGACACCAAGCGTTTTTAATAGCCAGACCTGACATCGGTCATGTATTTGATTTGCTGAAACTTGGAAAGCAAGGTGAGTTTGAGGCATAGCAGGCCATGTAGAACATGAGCAGAAAAACATGTTTATTGGTGGCAGGAGGGAATAGAAAGATCGGAGGAGCTGAAAGAGAAGTTTCAACATCTATGATTTTGCTGCCCTGTCTTTAATCAATGCACATAAAAAATCTACTTCATGAGTTTACAAGAAGTTGGACCAATGATCTAAAATTCTAAATTCACTAAGAGAACTTAATGATTTTTAAAAAATATATTTTAGTTAGGAATCTTTAGCCCTCTCCTAAATACAAATATTTTTTAGCTTTTATCATATAATTGTTTGTTTTTAAAAGGTAACTTATTGCTGAGAATAATTTTCTTTTGTTTAGCTACACTCACCAGATTTAGGCCAAATCTGAATCGTTTCCTACGCTTCAGCTTCTCTCTACCTCTACAGCTATCCCTCCAAGATGAGAGATACAGAAAAAACAGCGTCTTTAAATTTGGACCTTACCACTCCTCAATGACGTCATCAATAGTCGCTGGTCTGGTATGTTACTGCGTCACTAGGAAAATACATGACAACATCGGTTTTATAACATTACAAAGTCATGCAAAATCATAAACTCATTATTTACATTTAAACGTAAATTTCTGGGCTTTAAAGCACACCTATGTGAAGAAATGAGTTTCTTCTCACAACGTGGATCACCTCACCAGCAGAGGAATAGTCAGCCCTAAATGCCTACAGCTCCTCCTTAAAAAACACACTTTGGACACAGCTACAGCTTCAAATGTTCCTACAACTGGAGCAATAGGGAGGAGTCAGGGGAGCAATTCGGATTCTGCCTCACTGTCAGGATTGTGAACTTTGGTTTAGATTTTGTTGTGCTTTTTGATCGTGTTCTGTTTTTTGAATTGTCCCTCAGTCACCAGTTTCAGGTTCATGATCCACAGCTGTTTTCATTTCTGTTAATTACCCTCAGCCTATTTAAGTATCTGGTTGTCAGGTCATCTGTTCTGTTCTGATCAATGCAATTTCACTGGTCTTTTTTTATTGATTGTGCCATTGTTGGCAAAAAAAAAAAAAAACTGTGTTGTTTTCTAGACACAATTTCTGCAGAGGGAAAGTTGTTCATCAGAAATTTGCCCCTGTGTTGTGGGCAAGACTGTTGCTGTGGAGTGAGTTACCTTTATATCCCATCAACCCTTTGTTTACAATCTCTTCCACTAGCTTACACCCCCTCACAATCACAGCCAAATATTAGCAGAGCAACAAAAATGGCAAGCAATACTGGCGCTATCCAGTCGCACAGTTTTAAACAAGATGCCGGCTCAAACATGGAAAACAGACATACATGCACCTATTTGTCTACAAGTGAATGGATCAGGATGGAGCGGAGCAGGGAGCCTGTTGCATGCCAATTATCGTTTCTATGTAACAAGTACAAACTTTTTCAAAGGCCATTTTTTTCGTCCGCTCGCTCCTGATTCACAACAATTTGACCAACTACTCAATTCTAATCTTAATTTTCTTTATAAATGCGCACGATCCTGAAAAACAATCAACAAGAACATGTTAAAAACACCAAAAACACAATTTTTATTGGAGTGGGTCTTTTAGCATGTACAATGTTTGAATTTGGCTTTGGGATGTTTGAGTTTATGCACAGACATTTTCTCCATTTTGGCAGATTTCCATATTGATCACTGGAGCTTAAACATTTCAGTCAATCTGCTCACTTTCCATTCCTGCTTTATGCTATGAAAGATAAAAAAGGGGTGGAGCCTACAGCAGCTGAAAAAGGCTGGGTACAAAACATACAGGGAATTAGGTTCCCTTCAGTCTGAACAACATTAAAGCAGATAATTTTACTAAACAATTAGAAATACTAGTTAGCAGTAACTAGTTGTCACACACATTGCATGTGACTACTGATTTTGCATGATCAGACAATCAAAACAATAAAAAAATCTGGTTTCCAGACTTGTGATTCATATGACAAACAACAACCTTGGTCTAAAAGACGATCAAAACAAAGCTGTACTTCCTCACTCTGAATGAGGAGTTTCCATCTTGAATCCAGAGCAAAGAAAAGGTGCTGACTTGTGATAAGAAAAGCAGAATGGCTGAGAAATGACATGTTTCATACTGAAACCTTTTCTTTTGACTAAATTCTTGCCAGTTTAGAACCTGCAATAAAGTCTCAGTAATGTGCCTAAACCCACCTGAATGTTAGAGAGGAAAAGTTGCACTATTCAAGCAAAATAAGGCTTTGCCTCACTCTTGCCCCCACAAATTTTGAGTCAATATTAGTCTCAAGATAAAGAAATCGTCAATATAAGCTTCTTTAAGCATTGCAAATATAACAAAACCAATATTTTTAAATGAAATTAAAACAAAAATAAAACTATTGGAAATATATATATTTTTTATCCTTTCATTTTTAATAGCCTTCCACTCTGCTGTTGCCACAATTGTAAAGTCCCCCTTCCCTAAAATGTTCTAGCTCCGCCCCTGTTCCGGTGTGCCTTCACTTGAAAAAGAATATTATAAGAAATTGACCTGGATAGGTGCTGCGTTTTGTTCTTGTTTTTTTTTTTTTTTTTTTTTGTCAGTTGTCCGGGGTGTGTGCAGGGTTGTAGACAGGTGTGGCTGCATCATAACCCCTTCGTGCCTGATTTGATTTCCAATTTTATAAAAAATATTCTTTAATATTTTACTAAGAAGGTGATGTTATACTAAATGGAGTCCTGTTTTTAATAGAAAGTTGTAATTTGGCAACATACAGCTTGAAGGGGTTGGGGAACGCAGGTGTGTCTTGTGTGCCTTAAGCTCCCTTAAGAGACGTCAAGAAAATAGAGCGTACCATTCTCATCCAGTGGTAAATGTATCATGAAGTATTTGTAAGAATAATGGAAGTTACACACACTTATGACGTGCAAGTGATACCATCACATGGTGCCCCTACGCCACAATCTAGTCATTGCTAAGGTGAGAGTACTGGAGCCTTACTGACCTCATGCAAACGACACATGCATAGTTTGTGCACGTGAAATGTAAATACCCAGAGGGTGCCCGCATGCCCACACAAACTACACTGATAGCGTAATCTCCCAATTTCTAACAGTCATACTGCAAGGAACACTCATCAGGTGAACAACGTAGCCACCTGCATGACCTGTAGTGTTTTCTTACCCAGAAACAGCCCGTGTCTAGCCATAAGGGCAGTTATGCTGAGGCTTAAGACTTTGAAAACATCATAAATGTGTGAAAACTGCAGGACTGCTGTGGTGCAGAGGTAGAGCAATTGACTTCAGATTGGGACATCGCATGCTCGGTTCCCGCTTTATACAGCCATGTGTCGAAGTGTCCTTGAGGCAAGACACTAAACGTATGTGCATGAGTGAATGGGACTGTAAAACACTTTCGGGCTTCAAGGTAGGTGGTAAATGCTATTTAAGTATACGCCATTTAAAATTTAAAAACTGGCAGTCTCACTCTTTAAAGTCTACTGCTACTGTCTAAAAATATAACAAAAAAACATCAAATTTGTTCTCAAAAACCCAGATTTTAATGAAAAGGTGCTAGACCATTAATATTAAAAATTTCAGTTGAAATGATTCCCTCTGTGCTCCAATCATACTTCAGAATTTTATGTCAGTTTGCTTCCAGTAGTAGCTGTTTAAAAAGGTTTCACATTTATCTGTTCTTTGAGAAGAAAACTACTGGTTTCCTCCAGTTTTCCTTTAAAGTAGAGTGTTCTAGATAATGTATTTCCCTACTTTGTTGTGTTATTTCTTACCAAATTTTCCAGAAATGGTTGCAGTGGTCTAATACAATTTTCCTTGCTATTGCATTTTAACTGATTTCCTAAAGACTTATTAAAATGAATGTGTTAGATTAGCACCAGTCCATGCTTTGTATAAGAAAAAGGTTTCATATTCTGTTTAAAGTGGGTTTTTCATTTCTGTTTATTTAATTTGCTTTAAATAACTGCAAATATCCAGCTACATGCGTGCTATGTTATGACATTATGAAGACAAAATAATTGAGCCTTGTAGCGAGTTTTCCACAGCCCTGAGCTGATGACGCTGGTTCTCATGCCATTATTTGCAGCTTTGCCACATTTGTTTGCAGAGTTTCCTTCCCAGAAGCTTTTCCACATCCTCTGCAGCTGCCAATGGCCATCCTCAGCCTGACCTCTTTTTATGCTCTAGGTCTGAGGCATTGCTTAGCTACCTTCTTTCCTTTAAACTCTTAAAGGCCTGAGGGCATGGTGGTCAGGAGAAGACAGATCCCAGACTTGGAAACTAATATTTAGCTTGATTTAGCTTTAAATTCAATTATTGTCAAAGAAAACCAAATATCTTGTGCTTTCTGCTTTTTGGAAGAAATCTTGGCTTCAGAACTTAAAGATTTGATTTGCTTTGATCATAATCCATACATTTTTACTCTCTTTTGGGTGACAGGATCATATAAAGACCACTAACTGTTCACCGAAACTTCAGGAAGCCCTGGAGCCTTTTGAATAAACTTTATTTAGTGAGGGTACTGTAAAATGTGTACACATCCTTCATTATAATGTGTGAAAGGCCGGGTTCAAAGTGCGTTTGGCTTGTTAGGGAGGTCCAAAAGAACTCAACTCAATTGCCACGAGCAGTTAGGCAGTTCTGACTTAGTGTGTGATTTTCTGCATCCTCTTTTTTTTTTACAGCTATTAGTCATTACTTGTGTGAAATTAGCAAAAATAACTGCATTCAATGGAGTTCATACTCCGGCTTGGCAAATATACAACGTTGGCTCATTTTGGTTCTTCATTGTAATAATTAGAATATTGCTTAATGCATGCAAGAATGCTTATGTACATGATCAGTAAATACTGATATGATTTCTCTGCTCTACTGATTTTTTGCCGAAACACCGACTGCTAAAAGGCATTCTCACTCTATTTGTACTTTATTCATAAAGACAAAACTCGTCTAACTATGTTTTTATTATTTTGTGCACTTTTGACTTCTTAGATCCTGTTATGCAAATCATTTTAGCAAAGAGGAGATAGTGAATTTGAATAACATTACATATTTGAATTAGATTTTTGGTACTGAGAGTATAATTTTAGTTTTGCAGGAAAAAACACTGCTGAGAATGCTTTGTTTTCTTCCGGAGCCACAGGCAAAGTCCTGTGGTGTTGGTGTTAAAAGGCTAAATGGAGCCTCTTGTTCCTGGCAAGGATGAAAAACTAAATAAAAAACAAATAAAGGAAATAATTTACTGTAGTTGTTTCTGAGAAAAAAGTGGTTTATTGTGGCAATTTTATGTCTTTTGAATTTCAAAGCCTGACACTTAAACTAAAATGCTCAAATCTGAAACTTGATGATAAAATCATTTAAAGTACTTTCAATGAGAAAACATGTGGACACTTAGAATGTATTGATAATACTTTATGAAACCTTTGATCACTGTAGAAAGAAAATTTAAAAAAATCCAACAATTTTGCAAAGATTTTATAAAACCATTTGCACCATATTTGATCCACACATCTCTGAGCTCCCTATTCCATTAGCATAATCAAACATTTCCTTTAAAACCCATCATACATGACTTGATCCTTGTTTTCTGCCCTGTTGTTCCTCATCATTATTCCACTATGGGGCACTAAAAGGGTTTTTTTCTGCTCACTTCAAGATGGCTGCTTCCATGAAATCTCAAAAACACTTTTGGCGGGAAAAAACTTAGCTATTTTTCAAAACTTTATGGTGAGAATGACTCGTCTATTGTTGTTGATCTTTTTTAAATAACTACTTGCTGTATTGAAAAAAAAAAGATAAAAATGTTGATATTTAATTCTTCTAATATCATACAGTTACACCATATTCAAATGTGTGGATCAAATTTGAGATAATAGGCGAAAAAGATACTTTTTTTTCCCCCTTAAACACTCATGTCAATTTTTTTGCATCTTAAATTTACACTATTGTGAGCAAAAGCGTAACAAATCACCCAGTGTTTCAGAATCGATACAACTATATATCCTAAAACCCTTTATTGCAACATATTTTAGTAGATTTCATAAAAAAAAAAACATAATCTCAATTCTTCATCTTAAACAAACATCTTAATTCCAGAAAAAAAACAAAAAAAATCTGTCAATACCTTGATGTAAAGGGTTTTACAGGGTTAGGTAAAAAAAGAGAAGAAACACTTTTCTCTTTTTTAATCAAAGCTACAAAAACACAAATTCTACAACTAAAACAATTGTAATTGACACATTCAAATAATTAGAAGTATATATTTGAGAAATTCAACTCTCTTGTCTTTCTTGAATCTTAATTAAAAGAAAAAAATGCTTTCATGAATGAATAATCAAGTAAAATTAAAACAAAAACAGCTGGGCTCTCAGAGACGGAGGATCTGAGGTGAGCTTGCTTTTTTGGTTTGGAATTATTCAACAATTCCAGGTTAATTTAGAATCCCTGGGATTGACAAGAAGCTTAGGATTTCTTTTCTCGCATCTGCACACAGTCATGATGTAAATTTTTACTATAGGGCCTGTCAGGAACGGATGAATTTCATATGACTCGCTTAGATCGCTTAAAAAAAAAAAAGCTCACATAGGCATGAGGCAACATCCATCTTTTGAATTAAACACCACAGCAGATCTACGATTTTGCATTGAGCTTTCATTACTGACACACATCCGTGCCAGACAGCACTTTAGAACACAAATTAATTAACTGAAATGTGCAGCAGTGGTACTTGTCATGAATTAAAACGATGATGAAAAATTCATACATGGGATAAACAGAACAGAGAAAATAAAGTCATGCATAAAGGGTAGCAGAGAAAATGTATCTCAAAGTTCAAAAGGGGCATCAACAGAGGCGGTCCTGGCTACTTTGGTGCCATGGACAAAACACTGGACAACCCCCCACCCCTTCAAGCCCTGCCCCTAATAACTCAAAGCCTGCATACATACAAGCACAACAACAAAATATAATATTAGTGTTACTATATCAGTAAAATACACTTGTATAGTTGAATTCTCAACTAAGATGTAAGTTAGTTTATATTTAACACATATTGGTTTGTGTTTTCTTTGCTCCTGAATAAATTGCCACTTTTTTTTTGTGTGTCTTTTTTTGGGCTGAATGCAACCCTGACACAATTTATGAATAAATCCGTTCTGGTCATTTCTGTTAGCTTCATGAACGGATTCCAATAGAACTAAAGAACATATTCTTGTTTTGTGTGCTTAAAGCAAAAAACAGAAGAATTTCTGTCTGCTTAAATGCAACATAAAACTTAGAAAAACAAAGAAACAATTGTGTACATTGCATCTGAACCACTGATTATATATGAGAACGGAGATGAAATCCACCAATAAGCTAATTAACAGACTAGCCAACTTATGTGCAAACTTTTAATAGCCATGTGGCAAACGGTCCTCAAGATTTCCGTCCTCAAACAGCAAATTTAGTTGTATTTGGTGCCTAGCAAGTATTAAATTCAGACACCCCCTGCATACCTTCATTCTCAGTGTTTTTCTTCCTCTTCGTTTTTTGTGTTTCTTTACTGGAAACCTGATGCTTCCTTTGATCTTTTGTCCATTTTCCTCAAACCTTGAATAGACTTTTTTATCTGTCAAACACCCAGAGTCAAGATGAGTGAGATGATGTAAACAAATTCACTTTGATGTCAATTCGTATTGTATTTGCTTTCATTTTTCCAAAAACCAAGTAAACCCAATAAAGTAAATCAACGTATTAATAAAAAGTTATGTAGGTATTTACTTATTTATTAGGAAACAGCAGTTTGTGTGTTGTGTGGTCCGGAATCATTAGCGATGAGTTTAAGCCCCTCTCTCGCCTCTCAATTCAATTCAAATAACTTTATCTGTTAGGAACTACAATTGCAGACAGAATGTCAGCACAAGTAAGGACCCACACATACAGAACTTTGTTAAAAACACATCTCATCAAAACTCATAAACATAAATCAACTCATCACACCATAAACACATAAAAATAGATCAATCCATAAAATCAGTCAGAGAACAACAATCCGTTACAATCAGTCTTAACCGTTCAGCAGGCTCACTGAAGTGGAGGAAACTGGTTGTGGCTCTCTTAGTTTTAAATTTCTACCTGTTCACGTTCTCTGCAGTTGCGAGTTGGTTTTCCCCGCACGCCCTTCCTCTTCAGCGTACAGAGACCACATAATATTGTCATTAAAGCAGCAAGTAGAAAGTATAGTAGGGGTGCCCTACAGCATATTTCATGAACTTTAACCCTTTAACACCTAAGCCTTAAAATGTCTGCTTGGACTTTTTGGCTAAATTTGTTTATAAAATGGTCAGAGAATGTCCTGTAAATGAGTGGTTTTTCATATGCCCAAATTAGGCTCTTCTTTGTCTTTTGGCGGCTCCCTTCAAGAGTTGATGCAGCAAATCATCTGCCTGTCCTGTGGTTACTTTTATTTTAAATGCGCTTTAATCTGGAAGTCAAATGTGTCATCTATTCAAAGCAATTATATCTTTGTAGTTAGACATATACCTGAAGGAATATAATGTTAAACAGAAATTGTTCCCCTGAATGCTTATAAAGAATTATGCCATTACTAGCACCAACACATGATTGTCAAGTGCCTGTATGTGCCTTTTTGCCTCCTAGCGCAATTATGTTGACAGAAATCAAACTGGATGTGGTTACATAAGTTACATAAGCTTTTTGCATAGTAAAGTGTAACTACCCTTTTGAAATGTAAATTTTCACAAAAGTTAATTTGGCTTTACTCCCTTTTTACAATACAGTCATTACTCAAAGAAGTTATGACATGAAATAAGAAGAAATAAGGTGAAAAATATGCGCTGTGCAAAACTTTACAAACATCCACAAAGAGATCACTTTCTGCTGTCATTCTGAAGTAAAACATTGATGATCAAGTATCTCTGTGCATGTTAATGCTGACACAATTTCCCTGCTCTGTTCCTCTTCCATTTGAGGTGAATCCTGAGAGCTTTTCACTTTAGTATTTTGACAAAACACTTAACATCTTTTGGGACATTTTTTTTCCCCTTCGGTGTCGTTATTTTTAGCACTAAAATTAATTCTTAAAATCATGTTACATCTGTGTTTTCAGGAATGGGGGTGGATTTCAATAACATGAAATATGAATGCGGTGTTAATGTTTGCATACAATTGTGTTATGAAATGTTTTTAACACTTCGGTGCGACTATCTTGGCTTTTTTTTAGACTGTCAGAAGCCTAAATAAAGCTCCTTGCAAAAGGAAAAAAAATCCAGCCTATAATTGAGAAATTAGTTAAAGGAGTCATCTACGATACTTGGAAGTCAAGAAAAAACTTTCTGACTGCTTGCAATTTCTGTCAGTTGAGGTATTTACTTATTGTTATGGAATTCCAGTCCTTCCTGGTTCTCTGTTTCTCTTTTTTTTTTAGTAATACATCAACTGAGGGGTGGATCAGCTGGAGCGAATCAGCTGGTTGATGATGCTGTCACACAAACAGCTGACTGTCAGAGGAAACTGAGGCAGATAAAGAGAATGAAGCTGTGCTGTGGGGAAGGGGAGTGGTTGTTCTCTGGCTTTCGAACATAAATCTTGAATACTGATCCTTCTTTTGATGATTGCGTCCCATTTGTCTTAGTGAGTTTGTAACGCCATTTTTTATTTACAATTTATTTATTTTTCAAAGTATAATTTGTTTTTGTTTTTTTGCATAATTTTGAACGGAAGTGTAACTTACACTCAGGCGTGACTTATGCATGATTTTTTAAAAATAAATAGAACAGGACAGAGACTTTTGGCCAGTAAAAATATTAACTAACTAATTACAACCTGAACTGAACATACATCAAATACAGAACATACATATTAATAATGGCATAAAATAATAATGACAATAAGAAGAAAACACTAACTGGTGCAAATTTGTATAACAAAAATCTAAGTATACCAGTATCAGAAATATATATATATATATATATATATGTGTACAGGCAATAATGAAACATCAAAATCAATAGTGAAAAAGGAAACAAAAGCAACAGTGTGATAAAGAAAAAAATTAGGGCTGTCCACGTTAATGCATGCATGCAAAAAAAAAAAGAAAGGATCACGTTAATGTTTATTAACGCTAATTAATTACACTACGCGAAGCTACCCACCAATTCAGGCTTCTGCGGCGTGTGTCATATTCTGATAATGGACACTTTGTCGGGCACAATCCGCTTCATCTTTGTTTTCTTGGAGTAATACTGCAGACATTAAAGTCTTTATAGTTCTGCTCATCTTACTATTGAAGAGTTTTGTGTGCACAAATTAAATTATGAGTCACCACTTTATAAAGTTGAACATTTCAGACAACAAAAATAAAGGGAAACATTTTCTCTCTGGCCTGTTTTTGTTCAAATGCTTCATATTGTCATATAAAATTTACCTCGTAAAACATTGTGAATACCCAAAAATGTGATACATTTTTTTTTTCAATTGACAGCAATAAAAAAAATATAAACAACACAACAACTAAATCCTCCCATTGGTGCAAATATGTGACTCCTTAATGACTCCACTCTCTGATCAAACAAGGAGGGGAGGGGTAAGGTGAGCTTTTTACAAAGACGGACAGTGTTGCAAGAGTTTTCCGCACAAATTGGGCAGTATTTACACAAAATGGGCTGTTTTTGCCCAATCTGGCAACACTGCAGACAGATAGATGCTGCACTTGCATGAACGATGCAGTAAATTCAAGCTCTTGACTTTACGTACTGAAGATAAACTGCGACAAAAGCATCGAAAGTATTGATCTCATTATGCTAGCATTGACATTTCACCTTGTATACTACCGATACTTATATTGGCGCACCTATTCCTAAAGTGAGTATCAGTATTTGCTACTGACAGCGACACAAAAGAACTGCTTTTTCTAGGCTCGGTGGAATTGTTCTAAGTTGACACAATAGAAGAAGAATTTAACAGATTTAGTGATTTGAAGTGATTAAGAGTTTAGTTAGCTTGTTCTTTATGCAAGGGTTATATGAATAATTGTTCATACATGTACGTAATAATGTATGTATGTAATATACTAGATTTATCCTGTGTTTCATGAAGCTAGTAAGCATCAATGTGTTGTGATAGTGAAGCGTGCATATATTCCGTCTATTATTCTGATTTGCCTTTCAAGTTAAAATGTTCTTTCTTAGTGCTGTAATTTGTTTAATACATTTTTGCCCAAAGTGTGACAGATGCTATGTTCTTACTGGCCTTGTCAACCCGTGGTCAATGAAAGGTATATGTAAATGCATTTTAGGATTCAAGAGTCGCTATGCAAGTTACAAAACCATTGAACGCGCATTAAAAGCCAAACCAGACTGAACTTTGACCAATCAGGGACTAAGATTTCGTAGCTTTTGACTTGCCAACCGGAATTATATGACACCCAGTCTTTCATATATCAGAATATAGACATACCTGATTTTGGTTATGGATGTCGTGTATGAAGGGAGTAAAACAACATACACTTTCATGGAAACATCCTGGAGCAAGATTTGCACCATTTTGACATTTCCCACCAAGCCTCTTCCAACTGTAGGATGTAGGACATGCAGTAGTTTAGGGTAGCAACAGGCCAGTGTGAACACTATGCTGAAAGCATGTTCAAGAACTCCCATTCAGTTCGTTCTTGAACATGCGACACATGCCCGCTGTGAAAGAAGCATTATACTCCAGTGTGACTTCTATATGATTTTTTTCTTCTTTATTAAGACATTTTTGGCATCTGTGACATATACTCTGGAAGGACTTATAGTTAAAAAAATACAGTAACTTCTTTTTTTTTGGTAAGATAACGATTGAGGTCATGGTTGACCCATATACATGTTGAATCACCACTAGTGATGAGGAGATGTGAGTTTGAAAGTAGATGGTCTTCATTTTCACTTCAGGGTTTGTCAGAATTGATTAAAGCCCAAGTGACTGGCTTTTGAATAAAAATGAAAAAAAAAAAACAACACTTAGCTTAAAGATGTACACAAACCTCCATCTTTATTCTTTGTGAAAAACTCCCTTAACGTATTAACATAGAGAGTGGGTCTCTCAAATGACTCATGTCTGTGCGAGGCAACAACTTCCCTCTTAAATGCTGGACTTAATGAACAAAAATGTGCTGCACTCGTGCATTTCACAAATGAGTAGGATAAGCTGAAAAATGAAAACACGGAATAAACACAAGAGAGAGCGCGTCTCCCCTCCTCCCCCCGGCATAAAAGCCTTGGTGGTAGAGATCACGGAGCATGCAGTAGAACAATAACACAAAACAGCGAGTGCACTGAGGCCGTTTACATGATAAACGTTAATGAGCACTCCTAAGCAGACACTCCAGAAGGGAAAAGTATTACACACTGTATGAGCATTTAAAATAAAATGGATCCACAAAGTGTATGCCCACATTAAATAAATATAAACCGTCGTTTTTGTTACAGCATTTCATTTGTATGTTTGAATTCCAGGCCAGAGACATTCCCCAAAAGAAGTCACAAGGAGTTCAAAACCCTTTATCTTATTGGAAGTCTCATACATTTGAGAGGAAAAATTAGCTTACTGAATAGTTTACATAAACTGAGCTTCAAGTGAATTTTAAAGACTGTCAACAAATATGTTGTGATGAAGTTGGATGAATAGAGGTGAATGTTTCAACCAGTTTTCTGTCTTTGACTCGTAATATCTCTAAAAAGCCAGTAGTTCTTCCATTTTATTGCTTTTCCTTGTTAGAAAAATTTCTGACTCCACCTTTAACTCATTTGGTCAAATATGCCAAAATCCTATATTTCATTCTTGAATTTGAAGCAAATGTTCCAGTTTCTAAAATGGCCACTGGAGGAAGTTTTCAGAAAGTTACACTTTTTCCACGTAGCCCAATGTCAGATAAGTTCAGCTTTGTGCCAAAAAGTAAATTAGTGGTCGAAAAGATTGGGAGGCATTTTGAACCCCTGAAAGTGGAGTTCTGTGTGTCAGTTATGCAAATGTCCTCTGGGAGAAATTTACCAGGTTTTAACCAAGTTTTTCTTAATATGTAGCAGGTTACTAGATTACAAGTTAATTTAAAAAGCCAATTTTTACTTCCAGTATTACAGTATTCAGTTTACAGTCCCATGCTCCATTCACACTGGGCCTGTGACGCGCATTCAAGAACCTGCTAAATACGCCTTCTCAAACGTTTACCACATGGTGTTTACACTGAACTTTCACACAATTCCCAAAATGGACAAAATTCTCTGCTTTTTGAAGCAGAAATCACTCAATAGTTGTCTTCCATCTATATGTTCATTTTCAATACCCACTCATTCATGTTCAGAGTCAAAGAGTTGCTGAAACTCAAACACCAATTATTGTACAGTGGCCCAGAAGGGTCACAACACACTACAATTTTTTTTTTTTTTAACTTGTCCTGTCCAACAGCTGAGCAAACAGATATGAGCTGAGAGCCTCTTGTATTAGACAGATTTTACTCTTACAATTGGGGGTTATAAATCATAGGGAACACAAAATGTATGTTAGTATAAGCCCCTTTTGTAATTTAAACTAAACTTTATTTATTAATAATTTTGTTTGTGTTCTTTTTGTTGGACCGGACGGTGAAACACATTTGGTGATGTACAGGTATCAAAATTTTGATGCCTTGGTATTAATAGTCCCATCACTATTGGGACACATCAAATTTGCAAAAGAACAGCTCTTAGCACATTGATCCTCCTTGGTCAACTAAAAATAGCAGTCCCTGTTTTTATGACTGCCATGGCACTGTTGCTAAAATAATTAGCACATTCATGCAGTGGGAGGGGCTAGAAGTTATGCACTAAAGTTTATGAAGTAAAACATTGCTGACTATATGGCCCTTATCCTGGAAAAGGAGTTTTTCTGGATCACGAAGAAAAAAAGTTGAAACGGGTTTTAAAAAATGTATGACTCAATAATATGATCAGGTTCAAACTATGATTTCAGCCACCTGTGCTCCCAAACATTTTTTGGGGAATATTACCACAAGGAACTTCATTTCTCATCAAAAACGCTATCTGAAAATTTTCATGTGGAGAACATTTTTTCATCTCATACCTGCAGGCATGAAAGTCTGATGGCCTCTTCTTCTTCTGTAGCTTCGGAAATGTGTGCAGAATCTACTTTTCTGCAGTTGCGTTGACATTGCAAAAAGTACCTAAAAAACTGGCTTGAGCTCTGCATTGGGATAAAAAATCATGAGAAAAAAATGTCAAATCACTGTTTTATTCTCTAAATACAAGTTGCAGGTTTGACAAGTAAACAGAACTGAGAAAGACTGGAGATCTATTACATTTATTGGATTTGTATGTGCAAATATTCCAAATTATGTCTTTTTCTTTTTGTACCTTTTTTCTATATCCTACTTTGATTTTACTGACATATATGTTCAATTGCAAGATTTAAAATTGTATTCAATTTACATACTGATGAATGCGAACAAAGGTGAGGCAAGAGTGCTTTAAACCTCTTAACAGAGAGAGGGGGGGTGTCTTTAGTCAACGAAGATAAGAAAAAGCCCCTCTCGGTCTTAGCAGTGCCTAAAGTTCCATTCAGGTGTTTGCATTACGGCTGTGTGGCGGTAAGTCTTTATCTCCAGCAGCCGCTGATTTTCTCCACTCTGACAGCATGGGACTTTTGTAGGATTTCAAGTTAAATTGAATGTTGTCTTTCGTACCTTGTACAGTCGCCGGCTTGGGTGTTTGAAATGAGATATGAAACGGGGACATCAGCAAGCAAAGGCTCTGCGACACTTCTCTCATTTATCACCTTGGGACAACATTTTCATTCCAATTTGCTGCTGGAGAGAGAAAATATAACCATGTAATGATCTTGGGGGTCTTCCTCTTTATCTTGAAAAAACATTATTTTCATTGTTTGGAAAATAAGTAATTTAAAAATGGATAGACGCTATGGTTACACAGTGGTATTTGACAAGTTCCGCATACATGAAAATGAATCATGAAGTGGGGGCACTTTAGTGTGATGTGTGATGTTTAGTGTGAAAATGTCTTTCAAAATTCTTTACATTCCTGGTATGTAATATATAAGGTGTAGGTTAAAAGCCATACTGCTCACAAAATTTAAGAGGTTGCAGGTTTGATTTCTTCTGTCTGCACAGTGCTGAATCCAAACTTGGTCCTTCTGAGTTCATGATAAATAACAAATGAATGATAAAACAGGACATAGTATAAACACAGTCTATTCATCCTATATAACCCTAAAGACTTGAATGGTCTGTAGCATTTGCAAGGACCATATTTTTATTGCAACCACAACGCTGCTCGCTGCTTTAATTTGGTCTTTTTTCTTATTTGTTCTAAAATCTTCATTCATTTTCCAATCCGCTCTATCCCTTTCGGGGTCACGGGGTTGCCGGAGCCTAACACGGCTACTCATGGGCGAAGGCAGGGTACACCCCTGGACTGGTCGCCAGTCTGTCGCAGGGCCCACAATCACACACCCATGCACACCCACATTCACACCTAGGGACAATTTAGATTAACCAATTAACCTGTGAAGCATGTTTTTGGACGGTGGGAGGAAGCCGGAGTACCCGGAGAAAACCCACGCATGCACGGGGAGAGCATGCAAACTCCACACAGAAAGGTCCCCCAGCCAGGACTTGAACCGGGAACCTTCTTGCTGTGAGGCAGGAGCGCTAACCACTGCGCCACCGTGCAGCCCGTTCTAAAATCTTCCTGAATCTAAATAAGTTATTTTGACAATGTTGTCTTTGACAAGAGCTGGCCCTGCTACCCTTCATGGATGAACCTTCTGGAAGTTCTAAATCTGTCAAACCAACTGCCTACATTGTGTCGCAGGACCTCCAACGACCACACGGTTTAATGAGAGCCCTTTCACATATGAACTCTCATTAATTAGTCAAACAGCAACTAAACATGTCAGCCTCTCGGCTCTTTGCCCGTCATGACTATTGCTAATTTGAAAACATTCCTAGAAGATGAAACATCTCAAATTTAGCATGATAAGTAATTATTAAACTTCTAACTAAATATTAAAGATTTTTATGGAGAAACAAATAACTTTATGCACACAAAAAATAATAAGAAAAAAAAAACAAATTACCTTCATGGCTATATTTCAAAGATAGAAAAAAAGTTCACACATATTTATTTTTCAGAAGTGGACACAATTTTCTGAAAATTTAAAACTAACTGTTGTTGACTGACTTTTAACCCAAAAAAATGAAGGACTATTTGACAAACTATAGTTTTAACTACTTCTTTGCATCACTTTCTCTGACAACAACTTTAAGTGGCGGAGCATTTTCTCACCCATTCTTGTCAATTGTGGTCCAATTAAGATTTTATTTTAATTAATTTATTTTTGACACGTGAGGAACAACAAACATCAAGGTAAACATCTCCTTTTGACTTTTGTTTTCTTTTTTTTTTTTTTCTCACAGCTTTGATTGTATATGAGATCTTGTCTGATTGATCCTTCTCCCTTTACGTTACTGTGTCCACTGACTCCAAGAAGCCAAAATCCCATAGACTGTAATACTCTGTCACTGCATTTGTCAGACAGATGTTTTTGCTAATCCTAGTTTATTTATCCTATTTTAGTTTCAAATGTTTTCTGTGGCACAAGTCATTAAAGTAAACTTGCCATTCAGATGCCTGTATAAAAGTATGTGGTCTCACATTGATTGTTCAAAATGTTCGATTGACAGATTTCGTGCAGCCCGCTTTCAAGTGGTAGGGGTGTTTTCTTCCAAGAAGCTCACTCCCAAGTGGTTGCCATAGAAACGATGACTCAGACCAATTTGGACCAATTATTGCTTACTGACATCATCTGGCTCCAGCATGGTGGCGTCCAAATCGAGAAAAAATGGTGACTAAATTGACTTAATTTTGTTTGAGCTGGAAGTAAGCCGTTTTTTATGGGTGGCACCACACTCACTCAATCCAGGACTGACATACAGTCAATGCTTTAAACACAGTAATCATTGCTTGATGGATTCCACATGAGAAATGAAAGTGATGTCACATAGCCTCTATGAACATTTTATGCATATTGCACTGATGAAAATTGGTAATACTTGAATACTTGGCCCAAAATTGACTGAAATTCCAACGGCAACGCAAATCATACCGTGCATGATTATTGTGCTGTTTACATGCGATTCATTAGTGATTCGTGCATCAATTATGTAATTTTAACATGATATGTGTACCATATACCAGATATAAAACTTATACATCAGTGGTTCATCCGTGAAAAGCCCGTTAGACAAACGTGGAATGGTCATGGAAAGCCACAAATTTGCGAATGTATATCACAAAAATGACGCACATTGCATATGTTTTACGGAATAATTGCATATAAACTGCATAAAATACACACACTGTGTAATTCTCAACTGACCAAAAATTTTGAACAGCTAAAAATTGAATTCATGGAAAGACCTTTTGGCTGAAACCCTCGACGGACATCTGTGGACATCAACAAATGGTGAATGCAGGAAACACTTATGAATTACTTATATCATCCATGTATCACGATCCACCAAAAGTACATGCGTGGAAAATGTGCAAAATGTAAGTAGAGCTGTGTGACACGGCCTTTTTAAAAAAAAATAATTTTAAGTTTTCCATTTTAGGTCTATATGTGAAATATAGAGGAAATATTAAAACTAGTACATTAGGAACCATAAACAGTGACCACCACACATTCACCCCCAAAGCGGCAGATAGGGGTTATCCCATCAACCCTGGAGCACATGTTTAAGTGTCTAAAGAACATTGACTGTATAAGAGAACTGGACTGAGCAAGTGAGATGTCAACCATAGAAAATATCTTACTTCTGGTTCCAACGAAATGAAGTAAATGTAGTCACCATTTTTTCGCAATATGTCTGTCGCCATGTTGAAACCAGACATCGTTAGTAAGCCAAAAATGGTCTGTCTCTGTCTTAGAATACACCTCTATGGCAACCACTCTCTCCAATCAGTAGTGAGCATTTTTAAAGGCCACACCCCTTGCACTGAAAGTGGGCTAAAGAGAATCTGTCAGTCAAAAATGTAAAACACTTGACCTAAGGCCATATATTTTTATTAAGACAGCTGACTGGTCAGTTTATAACTTGAATGACTTGCGCAAAGCAAAAAAGCAAAAAAAATCGTGTAAAAAAACTGGATTAGCAAGAACACAGATCGTCTGTGCTCCTGTCTTTGGCTGTGGACCTCACCTCTGGCTCGTCTCGCACCCCCAGCTGCCCCACAGTTTCATCTGGATGAAGCCCATCTGCTGCACTATTCAAGCATGCAGTTGTTGTTCAAGCATGTAGTTGTTAAACAAGCATAGAGTTGTAGAGTTAGATAAGCTCATTCTTCTTTAACAGTTCTAGCACATCGCCTTTCCATTTTGGGAGAGGATCCCTTCTTCATGTGAACATTCCTGAGGTTTATTTATTTTTTCCCCCAAGATAGGGCTTTTTAAAGAGTTTTTCTTAACCGAGAAGGAGGGTTAAAGGGCATGGACGGCAGTTTAGCTTAGTTTGTTTAATTTAATTTAGCAATTAGCTATTGTTTTTATTTTTATGACTGACTTTATGTTCTTTGCAAAAATACCGGTGTGAACCCCATTGAGACGGCTATGGTTGTGATTTTGGGCGATATAAATAAAATTGAATTGAACATGTTAAAACGATGTATCAGAACAAGAATGGTTATTTTGGCAAATAAAATGAGTAAAATCTGTTTAGTTCTCAATAAAAGTATATGCCATTTTGGCTTTTTGGGACCAGAGAGTAGTTCCTATTTGGAACGTGAGAGGGAAGGGGGTCACTCAGTCCAGTTCTCATATACAGTCAATGGTGAAGAAGCTTACGCCTCCGCAGAAACCCATGCATGTATGCATGAGAAACCTGCAACTCCAAACAGGCAAGGATTTGAACCTGTGAGGCGACACCCCTAACCACACCACCCTGCACACTGAAATAATGTTTCCAAGATAAAATGCTGGGCCAATAATCTGACTGATGGAACTATAGTACATGTTTTCAGATGTTTATTAGAGTTTGATTGGATGTGGAGACAAAATTAGTCTGGAAGCGGCAGCTTTCTTTGCCACTGAGCCGCCACTCTATTCAGCTGAATGTATGCGAGCAGGAAAAACATCTGAGGTCGATGTCTGATTGATGGATTCAGGCTTCCTTAAATGATGCAATTGGAGAATGAAAGTGCCAGATACTTTCAAAGTTCCAATCTTTTACCCTCTCCCATCAGCATCTCTATGGTTACGGCTGTGTTCACAAAGACAAAGGTAGTCTGACATTTTTTTCCACATTCACACGGAAAATCCACGTTTTACTTGGATGTCATGCAGCATGTAGAGCACAAACTCAAATTCATTTTCCCAGTAATTACCGTTCTCAATCCCATGAGAGTGTGATGATGAGAGTATGACTCAGCCAATCTCCTTCTGTTTATAATACAATGATTGCTCAGAACATTCTGCTAATGCAGCACAAAAGATAAAACAAATTGAGAAAACTGGAATGAAGAGTGGTATCAACTCCTTGGCCCGTGGCATGAATACACTGTCCAAACTGGATTTAGTTAGCACTCTTACACGTCTATTTTTATCTTGAATATGCTACTTTCTGGCAGATTTGGTGAGAAAATTGCTGCTGTGGGACTTATTACATGTCAGAGACTCTGACAACCTATTTTGAGAGGCATTTGTTATCATTAGCAGACTCCGGCAAGTTCCACCATGTTGCTTTGGCTTATAAATTATAACCCACTAAGATTAGTTGCAAGAAAGGTGTGACCTCTAACAACTGAGTTCTCTAATGCTGTTATCCATATGTGTGATTCCCTTCCAGCATTTACATATACGATGCAGATCAGGGCGACGTTGCTCATCACTGTGATTAACTCCTCCACTACTATCATGTTATTCCACTCTTTGAGTCAGCAGTATTACTTTATCATTTTAACAACCCTCAATTTTCTCCTCTTGAGGCATGCAGTAAATGATGGAAATGGTAATTGGAGTCAAATATAGTAATTTGAACGATTGCTTGCTATACAGTGAAAGCTATTTGGTTAGCAGCTGTCACAGGAGCGAGGACGGACCTTTCTGACAACATGGAAAAAAAAAAAAAAAAAACCTCAGTCAAGTCAGGCTTCTGAATTGCTGATGAGCCAGGAATAGATTTTCAAGTGAGCATTGTGCCCAGCTGGCTGTGCCGGTCACTTTATTGAAAAATGGGGCATTTAGGTGAGAAGCTTGTGATTGTTTTTCTACACTTTACTCTGTTTCTTTTATTTCCTGTCCTGTTTTTGTCATTGGTGGAAGAAGGCCTTCCAATATTTGGCTTCTGTGGTAACTGAGTATGAGTCAAAGAGCAGCATCACTGCCCTAGCATCATTGATGATAATTGAGAGGGATATTTATAAATTATATCCTAGTTTACATTTATTAGAAGATAGTTTACATTTATGATGGAGCTAAAGGACCCATTTTTGCAATGGTGGTTTTACATAAAGGAAAATCGATCCAGACCACAGATATGTAAACACAGATCATTGGGTCCTGAATGATCAATTTTAAGTCTGAAGAATAAGGGAAACATGTAAACAACCAGCTGGTCACAATATTTAAGAAGGGGCAGAGAGAGATCTAGCATCAGAGGAATGCCCCTGCAAGGCCTTCAGAGGTACTAGTCTGCTGCTTCTTCCCCTTAGGAACGGTAGCATCTGTTCATTAAGGGATTTATGGTAATATTGTGGATGAGATGGGCTGGAATCCAGTCAAGAAATGGTGGCAAAGTTTTCCACCATCACATTACATTTGTTTTTTTGCTTACAGTAGCTACAAGCATCCTCACTGTATAATCTCAGTTATGCCTTGGTTACATGTACCTGTATGAGGTTTGACCCAAACAGGTGCTGCAAGTTTTTAAGGTCGGCTCTTGAAAGGTAGGGCAAGTGTATCTTGCAGTTCCCTTGTGGGTGGTGTGGCCACATCTAGGGGTGTCATGAAAATGCCATTGTCATGCTTGTGGTAGATGTATCGTGATGTTTTTGTAGGGATAATGTAAGTTAGTTGCACTTATGACAGTACAGTTATACTGTTGTACAGTTTCCTAATGCTGCACTCTAGTCCATTGTAAGGTGCGCGTACAGAAACTACACTCTGTCTAATTTCCTGATTTCTAATGCTACGTTCACACTGGGCACGTGACGCGTGTTCAAGAACATGCTCATTCTTAAACACATCTTTAGCACAGGTGTTCACACTGGACTGGTGCTACTTCATAGTAGTGCATGTCTGTTACCTTCAGAGACTTTGAAAGATAGATGGTGCGAAACAGCGCAAATCTGACAAATCTTGCTCCAGGCTTTTTCTTTCATAGCTCTACTCCAACATATGAAAGACTTGGTGTCATATAATTCCTGCCAGGCACAAACTCCTCCATAATCAATTATTAAATGGTTGACACTTGAGGGAATTGAAAGAGACGGCATCCACACATTGCTACCAAATCTGAGTCTCTGACTGGTCAAAGTTCAAGAGCCCGAATACAGTCTTTAAAATGTGCAGAGTGATGTGTTAACTTGAGAGTTTTGATCGCAGAAGCCCAAAACGCACACAAATGCGTGTTTACATGGAGTTTTAATTGAAGCGGTCACTTGAACATGTGTTGCTGCGGGTGGTGTGAACATAGCTCAACTGTAAGGCTTCAAGCACGGAGTGTGCAAGGAGAGTACCCATATCACTTGTACAGTACTAATGGGCCCCTCGTGCAGTGTTCAGGTTCTGAGTGGGTTGGAAAAATGATAACTCTGTAATACATGTCTTTATTTCACCGACTTTTAAGTGTTCACTACAACCTGTCGCTTGCATAGAAAACAATGTGCATGAACATTGTCGCTATAAGGGCTTTTTTCAAGCAGTCAACAACCTTAAAATTTCAGTTGGGCCACTTTTGCACCCTCCATACAGGTTTTTGCCGTATCCACCTGCAAGGGGAGTTGTGACTAAGGCATTAACTAACTTCTCTACTGAAATGTTATCCTCCTATATCTTATGTTCTGACTTCTGTGGCAGTGTAGGAACCATCCAGAGTTATACAATATTGTGTGGGAGTGGATCATAGTACATCATCAGATAAAGCAACAGGAAAACCTCCAAATCAAAGATGAGTGAAAAAAAAAGGATTTATACTTCTTCTTTTCTTTTTGTTTATTTCTACATAGACCACTGAGACATAGCTGTGCTAAGCAAATATAAAAACTCTTTTCTGCCATAAAATGTTGAGCTATGGGTCACGCCAGACGATTTCTTGGCCAGAAAAACAGCAGTAAATGAAAAAATTTGAAGTTTCTAAAGAAACGGAAACCAGGTTTACACATTTCTCTTTTGAAGTTTTTTTTTTTTTTTAAGTTTCCTTTAATCCTGCTCTACCTCCGTGTGCCAAATTAACCCCCAACATGGCAAATCTCATCTGTTTTCATTAATTTACTGGAACATCAGGATTAATTACCACAGCCTGGGGACAGCAGATATAGCAAAAAGAGGGGTAGGATTTTGATGTCCCTCTCGGTTCCCTGCTTGGGTGTCAGCAGGTGCAGCAGGTCTCCTAGAGTAAACAATGTAGTGCAGAAAAAATATCTGTACTTATTAAGGTTGTGGTGATTATACAAATTCCAGAACAGAAGCCTGTTGATTGGAAAGTTTGTACAAATGACTTGGTGACAATTTCCATTTTTCTTATTTTCAGAGACACAATGAAGACAAAGAAGAAGCTTCCAGTGGACTGTGAGGTAATAATTGCTGGATTCCAGAAAAAGGTGTATTGCATAAGAATGACTCACTAAACCTTCAAGGCAGATATTAAGCCAGAACCTTAAACTTAAACCTTAAAATGTTTAGGCTGTAAAAAGATGCATTTCTTGCACCCCTACAAATTCTGTATAGAAGTAACACCAACACAAAATTTGAAACACGAAGAAAAAAAATTAAAACACAAGGTATTTGATTTTAAATGTGAACTAAACTCCTAATTTTGATCCAGATAGTCCAGTGGACTTTTATCATTTGGATTGGGAATGCAAAAAACTTGACAACCTATATGCTTAAGCATGTTTGACTTACATTGTTCGGTTTTAGCAATCCCTCCTTTTCAAAGAAACTGCAGCTCAGAGAGCTAAGCTTGAGAGCAGTTCACTGGATTAAGGTATTTTTGCAAACCAATAATTAATTCCCCAATGGAATGATCCCCCTTCTGCATATAACCCTGCTGAAAACAGTTTCACGTGAGTCTCAGTGTGAGCACAAACACACCACTAAACAGACCATGAAAGCATTGCTTAAAGATTTAGCATCTTGACAGAAACTGCTTAATTTCTACTTTGAGGTTTCCCAGTAAGGTACAATAGGTGCTGACTCGCCCTTGTTCTTCGAATTTATTGGAAGATGTTAAACCAAGAAAAGAGCAGATACTGCAACCATCTGCGATAGAACAAAGACTGATAGTCAGAGGAAGTATGAAGACAAAAATATGCGATCAAGTGTTTTGAAAAAATAAACATAAAACCTTAAAGTCACAACTACCCTTATTGGTGGATTTGGGCTGTTTACAGGTGCAGTCGGCCCTCACAAAATAGTAAAGTTGTAGACTGTTAAGTGAGCATGTAGAGTGAAAATGTTCATGCTCATTTGTTCCTATGATCATACTGCGGGTGACAGCTCATAGCGAACACTTATACAACACTTAAGGATGAGTAAAGGTGAATAGGTAAGACACAAGCAATTCTTCATGTCAGATCATGTCTGATCTTGCCTTACTGAATTTAGAAAATTAGACAATCAGAGTGTAGTTTGTGAGGCATCGTACAGGCGTCCTACAGGCACTTGCGTATGTATCCCCTGTATGCTCCCTAGCATTCACTCACAGTCAGTTAAGGCTAATTTCTACTGGTCCATCTGCAGTGCATCTCTGTTGCGTTGACACAAAGAATGGGGGTGTCTACATCGCCTCCGCCATGTCTGCATCTGACATCTGCCTCTTCACAACTCAAGTTTTATGCAGGAGTTCTATTTGCAGTCCGGTGATGAGTCAATGTCGTGACAAAAAGCTGGAGAACCGGAAACAGGTCCGGGTTTCAAAATAAAAACTTCCCTTGTACTTTCAAAAAATAACTTCATACAAATTATTTCATATTTAAAATGACGTGCCTGAACTTAAACACACATTAACACAGCAGATAACATCGGCATCCATTTCGGCATGGACAAAGTCAGTTTTATTTTGGAAATACAAAAATATTAATTTATGATGCAAAATATGAAATTTACAATGTCTCTGTGAAGAAAAAAGAGGGCATGAGGCCTGATTGCTAAAGTTAGATGAGTGAAGAGAGCGGGATGAGCGACTCAACACTGGGGTGACTGGACAAATCACTCCTCGGGAAGCTGGGGAGGTGGCAATGTAGAGTCAATGTAAACTAACAGATGGTCATGGGGCAGACCCTCCATACAAGACAACAGAGATGCATGGCAGATAGACCAGTGTAACTTAGAGGTAAGGGCCAGTATGCTCACCTTGCAAATGACAATAGTCAGTGTAATGGGACAGTACAGCAGCATCACCTGCTTGTTATTGCAAATTACACTCACCACACACACGACAATGGTACATTCCATTTTCATGACGTCCCTCAAGGTGGCTGTACAAGCCTTAAAGGAACTGTAAAACACACCTGTGCTCCAATGAAGATGTGGCAGATGCACTCTATGACTCTCCATGGACCCTGACAACCCAAGAGCCCACAGAACCAGAAAGGGTCAACCCCCTGTACGAGTACATGAGACAAAGCATTAATGAGAATGGTAAATGGCATATACTAATGTAGCGCTTTACAACCTTCTCAGAAATCTCAGTGGGCTTTACAGTCACACTCACATTTATGAAAGCACATTCATACTGTGATGACTCCGCTGCCAAACACTGGCGCCAACCTTTAACAACCAGTAGCAATGTGGGGCTCAGTGTCTTACCAAGGGCACTATAACACATGGGCTGTTACCAAACCAGCGATCTTCAGATCAGCAGTTGATTGCTGTACTTCTGCACCACAGCCGGCCTTAAAGCAGTATTGATTGTTACAGTTCAAATACATTTGTAAAGAAAGCAAAAAAAAAAAAAAAAAAAAGTCAAATTTTTATGACAAATTCATTAAAAAACAAGCAAGAAAAATGGTCACCATTGAATAAAATTATGGGAATAATAAATAACCCTTTGGCTTTTCAGTCCAAATGCAAATCTTACCGACTCCTGCAATACTCATTTGTAAAAGTCAGGTTTATATTATACAATTTAATTACCAAGAGTAAAATATGCCTTTGTCAGGGTCTGGTGTTTTTTTCTTCTTCTTTTTTTTACATTTAACTGACTCCAACACCAAACACAAAGAAATCCCGGCCACCACAGTCTTTATGCAAACCAGACAATAAAGCCCACTCTTTCCGTCTGTCTGTCTCCATCAGCTCCCTGAGACTAAGGCCTCCAAACCGACACGATTTGTTATTTGTCAACACGTACACTGTGACTTATTTAACTGCTCTCTGTAAGCCTTAGTGCACCATTTACACAGAGGTAGCAACATTTAAAAATAAATAAATAAATGAAAGAAGAAAAAAAAAAGAAGAAAAATCAATCAATAAAATAAAAAAAAAATTTGGAATAGAAAGAAAGCCATAAGGGGGTAAAGATTTGTTCCTTTCAGGGCCTCCTACACCAGGAACAAGCCCTTGTCCTTCGCAGTAAGTCAGACTCGACAGATTTCAAATTCACACTCCAGACCTGAAACACAGTACAGCTCGCAACCTGCAGCTTGTGCTTTCCTCCCTGCTCCTGCTGACTGATCTGGTACTGTTGGCTGACTGGATGTGATTAGTGGCTATGCTGCTGTGTGTGGGCAGACACACACACACACACACACACACACACACACACACACACACACACA
>BSAI01000012.1:17243801-17275750 GCA_036245035.1 Adrianichthys oophorus | reverse complement strand
CACACACACACACACACACACACACACACACACACACACACACACACTGGAAGGCGTAGTCTCTCTCTGCTTTGGCCCTATTTATCTGTAAAGTAAAATTTGATTTTTCAGGGATTTAAAAAATTTTAAATGGCTACTTATGTTATTAAAGAAAATGAATTGTTTGCAGCTTCCGAACAGCAGTAAAAACAAGAAATATTGGAAAATCTGGCAATGGTGATGGTTTGTGGTGCAATATCATAATAAACAAGTACCGGTAAATAATATTAACTGGATACAAAGGCTCTCCTTTGTCCGGGATGGTTCCATAGCAGAAACAGTTTGAAAAGAAATTTAAAAAAGCAAGTCCAGATGACGCTTTTAAACATTTTTCTGTTCATAAACAGTGAGCAAAATGCACAGAAATTTCAAAAACTGTTGTCAAAAAGGCCAAAAAGAAAAAAAGTTATAAACAACATTTTTCATAACATCTTTGTGACCTATACAGTTTAGCAAGGCAGAGAGAGATGGAAAGCACACGCAGCAGGTAAGGGTGATTAAAGATTGAGATGGTAATGTGTTGACAGATGTCAGTAGTGTAATGGAAAAATGGAAAGAATACTTTGAAGAGTTGATGAATTAAGAAAATGAGAGAGAACAAAGAACAGAATAGGTGACTGTTGTGTAGCAGGAAGTAACAAACATTAGTAAGGGTGAAGAAACGGGGGGCATTGAAGAGGATGAAGAGTGGATAGGCACTGGGTCCTGATCATACACCTGTGGAGGTATGGAAGTGTCTTGGAGAGATGGCAGTGGAGTTTTTGACTGGATTGTTCAACAGGATCTTAGGTGGTGAGAAGATGCCTAAGGAATGGAGGAGAAGTGTGATGGTTCCCATTTTATTTCTTTTAAATAAGGGAGATGTGCAGATGTGTGGCAACTACAGAGGAATAAAACTGATGAGCCATACAGTGAAGCTATGGGAAAGGGTAGTTAAAGTTAGACTAAGAGCAGAAATGAAACATTTGTGAGCAGCAGTATGGTTTCATGCCAAGAAAGACACCACAGATGCAATATCTGCTTTGAGGATGTTGGTAGAGAAGTACAGAGGAGGTCAGAGAGAGCTACACTGTATTTGTAGATCTGGAGAAAGCTTATGACAGGGTTCCCCGAGAGGAATTGTGGTATAGTATGAGGAAGTCTGAAGTGACAGAAATATGTTGGAGCAGATCAGGACATGTATGAGGGCTGTAAGACAGTGGTGAGGTGTGCTGTCGAAGTGACAGAGGAGTTCAAGATGGAGGTGGGATTACATCAGGGATCAGCTCTGAACCCCTTCCTGATGGCAATGGTGATGGACAGGCTGACAGGTAAGGTTAGACAGGAATCACCATGGACTGTGATGTTTGCTGATGATATTGTGATTTGTAGTGAGAGCAGGGAACAGGTTGAGGAAAAGCTAGAGAGGTGGAGGTTTACCCTGAAAAGGAGAGGAATTAAAGTTATCCGCAGTAAGACGGAGTACATGTATGTGAATGAGAGGGATGCAATTGGAAGAGTGAGGTTACAGTGAGAAGAGAAAAAGAAGGGAGAGAATTTGAAGTATCTAGGGTCAACAGTCCAGAGTAATGGAGTGTGGAAAAGAAGTAAAGAAGTGAGTACAGGCAGGTTGGAATGGGTGAAGAAAAGTGTCAGGTGTGATAGAAGAGTTTCAGCTCAAATGAAAGGAAAGGTGTACACAACTGTGGTGAGACCAGCCATGTTGTTTGGCCCAGAGGCAGTGGCACTGAGAAAAAGACATGAAGCAGAACTGGAGGTAGTAAATATGAAGATGCTGAGGTTCTCTTTGGGAGCATGGAAAAACAGGCCACAGAGAAAATGTTTCCTTCATTTTTGTTGTCTGAAATTTTAACATTTATAGTGTTAAACAAACAATACCTGCAGAATGTAATTTCTTTTCTCCTTTTTCCCACTTTATTTTAACTAAATGCAGATAATATACTTTTTTTCAGTCACCACCTCCATCAGTGCTTGACATTCCCAAGGCTTAAAATTCCTACAAAAATACATTTCTTTAATCAAAGTTATTCTGATGAAGTTTCTTCATTCAGTTTTCCTGTTTTCTTTCATCTTTCATTCTAAGCATCCCTGTCTTGAACATCTCCGTATTTGTTGACTCTGAATCCAATAAACCCACTGATCGTCAGACTGAAATGGCATTTAACCATCCCCATAAGGGTCTATTGAGTTATCCACCATCACATTTAGATGGCCGGTTTCCAGTAAGTCAGACTCTGACAAAATCAGCCTCTGTACTCTAAACAGGGCTTGCTCAGGCACTTAGCAAAATGGCATTTCCAGGCAGCTAATTTATGTTTTATACTTTCAGTTCAACTTGAAAACAGTCTAAATTTGTTATTGCCTAATGTGAAAAAAGGAGGAAACTTCATGACAAGGAAAATGTAGTTCATGCCTCACTCTTTATTTATAAAAGCAGGCCAAACAAAATAAGAAAGGCAGGAGCTGTGGACACAAAACTTAAAAAAAAGAGTTTTTTTGTTGCTTACATGATGCATGCATTCAAGCCAATCTCTTTACTTCTTGGGAGTCAACCTATGAGAACCTTTTATACAAGCTCATTTCCTGCTTCCTGGCTGTTGGAAACCGTGAAGTAAGTTTGACGTGCAGCACCAGTCCTAAGAACAGCAGCTTGAGTGGAAGCAGCAGCCACATCTCTCAAGTTTGATTTATTTTAATGACTTAGCTTCAAATCATTCCACTTATGAAGAGAATGTCAGCAAATTCGGCAGGTGGCCACATGACAGCATTTGTAATCAGGAGGCAGAAGTTGAATTTTTATATGCCACATGGTGGGTGTGGAGATTTTAGGAAAAAGTTTAAATTTTACGACGACCAGATGATTTTTTTTTAAATCAGTCAGTAGCCATCTGGGCACATTTGGAGGTTGTGTGGTGGCAGTCTAGTGATAGCCAGGGGGCAGGAAGGCAGTAGCATCATAATTGACTGATAGGAGAGTCTCCAAGAGCCCCAATATCTTCTGATGATCGGCCGATGTCAGACTGCCACCCTCCAGCCACCCCTCTGCCCCTGTGCTGCCGGCCCACTGCCACCGTCTGATTGGTAGGAATCGTACGGTCACAGCGCAGGCACTCGACGAGGGCTGCTGAAATGGGCAGGGGTTCCGTCGATGACCAGACGTTAATCGGATGAAACTCATTATGGCGTTGATAGCCCCACAACGACTGCGAGACCTGCGTATTGATGAATTTTGGTTAAAGCTGAGAAGAATATGAAGAAGACACAACATTGAGCTTTTTTTGGAAACATGTCTAAAAATGTGTAAAAAGACAAGATTTTTATGTGTGCTCAAAATTTGAATTGCAAATGACCAGTGGTGCAGAATGGCCCACTTTTTGTATACCACGGGGCGGCCAGTGGCACTTGATGTGGACGGCTGCCATCAGGAGCAGTCCAATCAGAGCTGCTGCAAGCCAGAACTCTGGCCACCGCCCTGTGGCCACTCAGCAGTCGCCTGCATTTGTAATGGCGTCATCCCCAATGCCTGACATCCACCTGACTACTGCCATCTGTATTCATGACCATACCAACGATTTTCCAAAGAAAAGTGGGTGGCAGCCTGCATCAAATCTTGAAGATTCTGCCAATGCCCCCCCATTGCGCTGTGGCAGTTTTATTTGTGACTGTAACATTAGTCAAATGCTGCAGGTTTTTTGGGTTGTGATTGTACAGCCACATCAAGGGACGACATGAAAATGCATCGTACCATTGTTGTGTGGTAAGGTATTGTCAAGTTTTTGTAAGGATAATTTAAGCTGCACACACTTATGATGTGCAAGGACATTTGGTGCCTTAATGTAGACATTAGTGAGTACTGGCTCCTTGCACAAATACTGCATGCATGGGGTGTGTACATGATTTGTGTAGGTGATCGTAAGATACTGACACAAACTACACACTGATTATCTGATTTTTGAATATCCTGCGCACAAGGAGCGCACACTTAGTTGAAAGAAGAGTTGAAAAAATGAAAAATCTGTATGGCACACCTGCGTCTCACCTACTTCACCCATACATGTTGCTGAAGTGTTTGCTACAACCTGTTACTTTCTTTTTCTTCTTTCAGCTTTTCCCTTCAGGGGTCGTCACAGCGAATCCGCTTCCTCCATCTAACCCTGTCTTCTGCACCCTCTACTCGAACACCAGCTGCCTTTGTGCCCATAGCTAAATGTGCTTGAACGTTTTCTCTCTTTGGGCTCACCAAGCGGTCTAACGATCTTAATGTTTTGCATTGGTCACCTCCATACCTCTTCCAGGTTTGCCCTGTTTTCGCCCACAGACAACCTGTATTCACTCGTGAGAGCAGTTGTGACTGAAGCAGAAACTGTTTCTAGAGTGACAAATGTGGGACGTCTGCACCTTTTTCACCAACAAGACATTTTCCAACTCTTGTCTCAATTTTACTTCCTTGAAATGTGCAGAGTTTACACTTAATTGTACTGTTGATTAATTTCACCATGGTTGAATTAGGAGCAAACAGAGCTGTACCATTTGCTAAACAAGGCAGTCTAAGTCCAGTGAGGACGAAACCACACAGTATGAAAGTTCATATCAATCCAAAAAACCAACTGACAGGAAAACAAGCAGAAACACAGATAGGGAAGACACGAGGCGCAACCTGCTTACCCATAGTGCTCCATGGGGGAATGACTATCAAAAGGAGGCAAAACTTAAGCAGCTAAAAGAAAATAAGTTTCAGAGTGGACAGAAAAGAAATCCCACAACAATAAAGAAAAAACACAACACTACAACTTGAAGTCAGACAAAAAAAGTTCTTTAGGAAATTTCCACACAAAAAACATCCAAAGATCAATGGATTTGTAACCAGGATGTTATTAACTCCCCCAGATAACAAAAGACAGATATATCTAGTAAATTGTTAACCCATTGTGTTGTAGGTATTCAAACATGTCTGCATTTGACAAAAAATGCAATAAAAATTCAATAAGTGCAATAATAACGACTGTAGAGTAGTCTTTTTTGTGTTGTGTTTAACTTGTCTTAAAGTGATTACAATATTGTTTGTGTTGTTTACTTTCTGTAAATTGTGAGTAAATTACACTTTCTGGAACTTTGTTGTGCATGTAACATGTCACAATAACAATAAAGTCTATGCTATTCAAACTATCTGCATTTGAATACAATAACTGTACAATAACTGTTGTCACTCAAACCCTTCATCTCTGTTATTGCTGTTTTTGTTGATGGGTGGAAAAACGTGTAGAGCCGCTGCTCCTCCACATCGAGAGGAGCCAGTTGAGGTGGCACCTGATCTAGATGCCTGCTGGACACCTCCTGGGGAGGTGTTCCGGGCATGTTCCACCAGGCGGAGGCCACAGGTAAGACACACTTGAGAGACTGGCCTGGGAACACCTCGGCCTCCCCCCAGAGGAGCTGGAGGAAGTGGCCGGGGAGAGGGAAGTCTGGGCAACTTTGTTGAGACTGCTGTCCCCGCGACCCGGACCCAGACAAGCGGAAGAAGATGGATCTGTTTAAGGTGAGTTTGATCAGCCGGGGAGATTGAGCATCTGTATTAGGTTTTGTGTGGCTCAGAGACAGACTGGTGGTTCTCACATCTCTCACGTGATGATGGACAGTAAAAAGCCTTTTTACCCACTGTGACACTGAGAAAATACATGGAATGAAAGAATAAATATTTTGAAGATCATGGAAAAACTCAAATTAAGGATCTTAACAAGGGAGGGTGTAAAAATATTTTTTGGGGGTTTAAAATGCATAAACTTTGCATAAAAGAACCATAAAAGCTAAATATGTATGATAAAGTATTTATAAAAATCTGTAATAATACTTCGCTTTAGGAGGTTCAGGTAATGATAGCACGTTTTGTAATTGAGGAGACTGAAAAAAAAACAAAAACTCGGGACTTGTTTTTGTGCTAAAGGCGAAGACCTGTCAGGTACAACAGCAGCAGCTTTGGTTGTTATAATTCTTATTAAATAAAGGAAGTATTTTCTGAGTTGAGGACCCTGCTTATAATTATGTTTGTATAAAAACAAAGAAATATCTAAAATCAAGACGTTTCTTAATTAAACTCTGAAGACAGGGAAAGCTGTAAGCTTTTATTTTTGAAGGTTTTATAAGATGAAGTTGCTTAAAAATTAATGAAACTGTCAGTCAAAACAACAACAGCAGCTATGACAAGTTTTGACTTTATAACTAAAGTAAAAAAAGCTGGAGTCTTTCAAAAAGTGCAAGTTTAAACACTGTATTTAGGATTGATGAGGGTGATTAAGACGCTTACATTCATGATTGCTTGGCTGATTTCTCTTAATGCACAACATAAAACATTTTTTCCTTTAAAAATCAAAATAAAAGAGCTGTGAAAAATAAACAAAGGGGTTGAGGGCATTATTACACAGATATTGTGCGCTGAGGTGTTAATTTGGTGCTGATGAGAGAACTCTCTCCTGGTTTTCACCTTGTGAATGCCTCGTGATATGAAGGTGTGCACCAAAACTAAAGTTCCCTAAATATTTTTCCTTTAACATCTATTTTGAGCATTAATGATTCATAATTAGAGGCGATAAACGAAGGATTGTACAAGAAACTGAGCAGCACATGAACACTTACCAAATACTTACAGTGAATAAGAAACTAGCTTTTATTTAGAAAATATTTATATTATTTGTTTTCTTATTTTGAAATGTTACCTTTGTATTTGATTTAATTTTATATTTTTTTGTTTTTATGTTACATTTTCTTTATCTCTGCCACACGCAACAAACATTTAATATGTTTACATCCCATCTTATTCAGAGATACTTTAACCTTCCTCCTGTGTGAGCTTTCTGTTATTCCTTGTTAACGGGTTGGTTTTAACCCATATTCATAGTTCGAGCTTTAAGCAAATGACAGATTTTTTTTCTTCTTTCATTTAAGTCAATGTACTGTATGCCAATGTACAGATGTGATGAAATGGTCTGTGGCACATTTTGAACGTCAGGCACGGCGGTCTAGCAGCAGCACATTTCGGGGGTCGCAGAGTTTTCAGAGTTCAAATATGGAAATTTTGGTGAAGAATTTGCCTCTACCAATCAGGGACTCAGCTTGGGCCCGTGACATGTTGATGACGTGATTAGGCTGTGGAGTCCAAAAACCAACATGGAGAAGAATCTGGTAGTTCTCCTTCTGAACTTTAGAATCTATTTATGTTTTGCAGTGAGACAACAATAAAGTGGACCTGAAATTGTATTTCTATTCTTTTTTTTTCAAACTGGGTCACAGAGAGACGGCAGTACCGTTGAAAGCAGTCGTCAATCAGATGCAACTCCTGCAGTAGATGGTGAATCTCACCGGAGAGTCTCTGAATGATCTCATAAAATACAACATGATTACCGATGCTTCTGTAAAGCTCTTCAAAATAAATAAGCCTGATCCCTCAGCATCATCCATGTCTTCCATGCTTTGTAAATTAGATATACGCGAAGTATTCGATCTTGATTTGGTGTCATGTAGGAGGGGCTTTTGGAAATATGGGGCCCAGGGCCCCCTACTAAGGGCCTCTGTACAACCAGGGCAGGAGTTTGGTACGTTTTTCCGGCAGTAAGTCGTTCTCCCAGTTCATGGTGGACTCAAAAAAAAAAAAAAATAGCATTTGTCATTGGTTCTGTTTATAGAATTTCTAGGTGCTGTCAGGCTCCACAGAATTTCATCTCTGCTGTATGCAGATGATGTTGTTCTTTTAGCATCATCAACTTAAGACTTGCACTCTGCACTGGAGCATTTGCAGCCAAGTAATAAATGACAGGAATTTAAATTGACACCTCTAAGTTGGAGGTCATGGTGTTCCCAGGCCTGGATAAGTGGAGGAAGATGAATGGATGCATGAATAATGCATGCAAGCTTTAATTAGTCTCTATGAGCATGTTTTTTAATTTGTGGAACCAGCCTACGTTTTGGGTTTACAAAATAAGATACTGTGCACACTGGTTAGCTTTGGTTTGCACACCTAAAAAAAAACTTTCTATTCAGGCTCAAGAGTCTTGCATACTCTTTGTAGTGCTTTTTTTTTCTTTACACAACCAAGTTCCATATTTGAATTCAATTTGGGATTTACCTGCAGCGGCAGCATTTCATCATTTAGTTTAAACTAAAAGTTTCATTTCAGTTAATCATTCTGCTGCCACCTTTCAGCCTGCATTTTCCAAAGATTTTTTGTTCAATCTGAGTGGCCATATCCCTCATTTAGGTGTAAATTATGATTTATGTGACAGTGCACAGTTTGCATTATTCTTAGAAAGACTTTGAGAGTGTAGTGGGGAGTGCATTTGATGCTTTTGAAAAATAGCTCCTTTTAGAAGTGTTTTTCAGGGTACAGTCTGAACGGATGAAAGGATAAGGTCTTATTTTCCCATTTTTTGAGCCAAACTTGGAAAAGAAATAAATGACAGTCAAACCAAAATGTAATAACTTAAACATTTTTTGACATTGTTGCATACTTTTCTGACAAAAAAAAATAAAAAAAATTCGTCATTTAAAAGCCTTCCTTGCAAAAAAAAATTTAAAAAAATGCTGCTGTGTTTATACAGAGGTGGATATCAATTAAGGGAGCCAACCATGTAATAGATTTCCACCCTGGTACCTTTAGTTCTGGCATTTAGCGTGCTCAGACCTTCTTCCTGCTATCATTCTTTTTCTACTGCCTTGTGTCAACACCTCCACACATAGATGCTCATATGACAATAAAGGGGGCTAAAAATGATCTATGTAATTCATTCGGAACCCATGAACTAGCACTCATTATGATTCCATTAATTTCAGCTGCACACAGTCTAAGGTGGACACCAGGTCGTAACCAAATAACTGTTAGGCCATTACTTTAAAATCAAATACATAGGAACAAATTACATTTTTGTCTAGAGTAAATGGCTGTCTGATCTGCCGCTTTACAAGCTATTCCTCTCACGTAACAGGAAAAGGTTGAACGCCCCTCTTGCTCTTGGCAATTTGAATAATTCACTCAGATGTGTATACGCGATTGGTCCTGTGACCTGTGTCTGTGCGGTCCACCTCACTGTATGCACCGGGAAGATAAGAGCATGAATCACAGACAAGAGACACCTCGGGGAGCCTGGAGGAGTGGAGAAGCAGGTGGCGCAACCCGAAGGTCAACTAGCTGACCCAAGAATGACAACTCATGCCAAGGAGATGCTGGAGACGTTCCTGATAAACCTAAAATCTGATTTCATTTATTTTATTTTATTTTGTTTGAAGAGGTGAGAGAGGGTTTGATAAGCGCAGATTTCAAGCTTTCTGGTCCTTCTCTCTCCAGTTTGAAAAGGAAAATTGGATGGATTCTTAACTGCTGTAGTAAATCAGATCTGAGTGTGAACAGAGGCCAGAATCACCTAAAACGGTGTAAGGGCAACAATGGACCACCTCGCCGGTACTTTGAGGATTCACGGCTGAAGATTAGGATTTGTGAGATGGTGATTTGTTGATAGACCTGGTGCTCGATGAAGATTAAAAAGAAAATGTGTTTGCCTCTGCACGTGAGAGATGCAAGTCAATATTTTGTTTCCTTATCTTTTGGAGGAAAAATTTGCAAAAAAAGCATTTGAGCTAACTTGAACTAAATCACACCCACCCACTACCTTGTAACAATCTTTAAGAAATGAAAGATTTAACTGTCCTTCATAGTCCCCCAAAACTATTTATGCATCTTTAAAACAATGTTTTTTTAATTTCTTTTCATCTTCATCAAAATAAATTATATTATAGTATAACTTAGCCAGAAACTTGAACGTCAGTGTAGCAAAAGAAGAATGGTAATCCTTTACAAGATGTTGATCATCAGATTATAATGATGTGCGGTGCACGTTGTCCCTCAGGGGAGAAATGAGAGAAATAAAGTTATGAAAAAAGAAAATGAGGTCAATCAGAGAAGACACTGAATGAGTAGAAGTACATGCAGAACTATTTTAGCGCTATGATTACATCCACCAGACATGTGGAATCATAACTAAGTCTTTGAAATAAATATGGGCAGCTGCTTCATTTGGACTGAATATGCAAAATTAGTCAAATACCACTTGTCTGCTTTTGTTCACCAGTTGTCTGTGCAGCTTTCCCTGCTGATGAAACAGCTCACCTTCTTTTCTTTTTTAATAGAAAACATGAATGTTAGTTGAAATTGTACATCAGGAAAACATCGCAGTGCGTGTTGTGTAGGTAAAATGCGATGACGCGGTGAACTTGTTTCACCTCGCAGCAGTGTTTGGGTTATCTGGCAATTTAAGCACAAGAGGCTGGATCAGCACAATAGGAAACACCTACTTTTTCACCAACAGAGGAAAACATATTTTGGAAAAAGACAGACAAGACAACTCATCATCTGTATTATGTACTGTGATAAGATGAAATCCCAGCAGAGAGATAAGTGCGAGTCTCCTTGCTTGGATGTCATTCATAAATGCAGTGGCCCCACAGGGAGGGAAATAAATTCTGAGAAGGAGATGGAGTGATGAATGTACCCTTCTTCCACCCTCCCATATACCAGCCTCTTTAATATTCTGTCAACATAAACTATGAAGGGTTACTCGTGGAAATTAAGAAGCAGGAGGAGAGATACTCCGACTTGCAGCCTGCTAGTTCCTTTGAAGTCCTTCTGGGTTCAAACTCTAAAGGCAGTGCAGCACAATGCACCAAGTTTATCACTTAAGTGCTGTTTTTATCCCCACATTCCTGGTAAAGCAGAGCTCCTCTTTCCTCAAAAGCTTGTCACTCTTTTGTAGCTCTGTGCATGTGTATGTGCATGCCGCACACATGTCCCATTCATCAAAAAGGCTTTTGTGTTTCCTGTTTATGAAAAAGGATATTTTTTTTTCTATCAAAGTGTGACACATCAGCATCCAGGAAGACTCTGCTTGGCTTCAGTATCAGGGTAACCAGCAGCAGTGCTGTCACTGGAGGGTGAAGGGGCTCAAAGTGAATGTTTGCATCAGTGGTGTGTTATGAGGTTCCCCAGACTGAAACAGATTATGTATTTTTCGTGCCATAGATCCTGCATTGATGAGCCCTCCTTTGGCTTTCCGCATGTTGAAACCACAGAAAAAAAGTGGTGTGAAGAAGAAAGTATTTTATATTAATCGTCAGTAAATGGCAGGGCCAATTTAAAAGGAGTGGAACTGTTGCCCCCCCTGTTTCCAGAGGCAGGCCTTGTTGACATGGAAACTTTGAATTCTTATCCATGTGTGAAGTCACTGCAGGAGGTCCTTGAATCAGGTTTTGGTGGAGAAAATATAGGAACTAGGTAAAAAGACAACCGGTGAAAGCATTAAAAAAGGGATCTTTATTTTTCCACTCGATTTCCTTTAAAAGCTGACTTTTCGTTTTTTTTTGTTGTTTTTGGTCAGTTACCATCGTTTTGAAACTGCCCAGCATACCATTCCTGCTGATTCCAGATTTTTCAAAAACTGAGCGTTGGGCAAATTAGCTCCTCGTCTGTCAACCCGCCCATCAGTTCGAAACAGAGAAGGTGGGTGGCCCCTGTGCCAGTTAAACTGAATTTGACAGTTTGACAGCTGAAGTGCTATCATCAGGGTGCTAGTTTTCCTCCCATCTGTGCTGTTATACAGCAGATTCTCAGAATTATGTTTTCCTTACCACAATCATCATGTCCTCTGCGTTGCATATCTTTCTGCATAAAGCATCTTTCCACAAGGCCAAGCAACTGCCTATAAAAGAATGTTTACTTGGCTCCAATCGTACCTGGATAAGCTTAAGATGTTTGACTATTTTCATATTTTTTCCTGTGTTGGTTTTGTAAATGTGGTGCAGTAAAATTATGGTGTTAGTTTAAACGAAAAGCAGTGTGTTAGTTGGCACACTCATGCAGAAATAATCACTTGTGTTGATGGCTGCACTTATTATGTGCGTCAAATCCACTCAACCTGTTGAAATGTGGCCAGTTCTAAAGAACCAAGGACGTATACTTTATTGTTTTAAAGTTTCTTTCATTTCATTTTTCAGACTAATTCATGTATGTACTTTATTTGTCCCCTTCAAAATACTGCAGGTATATAAGAGAATTTTACAGATTTCTCTCAGATGTTGAGAGAAATAAAAAGATATGCTTCGTTTATGTCCTCTCTTTTCTAAAATTATACTCACAGGAGTAAGTCACACCTGAGTATAAGTTGCATAATACAGAAGAAAAAAAGCATACAACTACAGTCACAAATCCTAAAATGCCTACATGTGGTGACCTCAATGCAAGTTTTTCATCGAGTTCAGCAGGTGGGTGCACAGCGGCATTTGTAATCCGAAGGGAACAGTCACAGCTTTACATGCATTGCGGTGGCCACAGAGGTTTTAAGAAAAATAAAGAATTTTACAGCGACCGGAGGATTTTTCTCTAAAAGTTGACACCGGTTAGTGGGCGCCTGGGCACATTTGGAGGTTGCGCGTTGGCAGTCTAGTAGTTACTGGCAGCTGTGGGATAATTCACTGATAGCAGGGTCTCCAGGGTCCTGAAAACTGTCTGATGATCGGCTGATTTCTGCCCCAGTGCTGCTGTCCCGCTGCCAAGGTCCGAATGTTAGAAATCATACGGCAGCAGCACGGTTACTCGTCAAGGGCTATTGACATGGTCCGGGTGTTGCAATGACCAGACATCAATCTGGCAATCCCAGTCATTGTGAGTTCTGAATAAAAATGGGGAGAGTGCATTGATTCTGCACAAATCTCAGACTCTTCATCTGAGGAAGACTCCTGTTGTGGTTAGACTGCTTGGACCTTCATTTTCTTGGATGCTGGGGCTTTGACCTTTGACCTGGATTTTCTTTGGGAGGCACATTGTCTAAAAATGTCTAAATTTGTAAAATGACAAGATTTGTATGCATGCTCAAAGATCTGAGTTGCGAATGACAGGTGGTGCAGAATGACTCCTCTTTTTTTATACCCCCGGGATACCGCGTGGCTGCTGGCCTGTGGCACTTGATATCGACGGCCGCCGTCCAGAGACATAAACACATTGTGATACAGAGCTGCTGCTGGCCGGCGATCCAGCTGCCACCTCCCTATGGCTGCCAAACGGTTGCCCGATTTTGTAATGGCATCATCCCTGCCTGATTGGCTGACGGTTGCAGGCTACATGAAATCTTGAAGATTCTACCAATGCCTCCCCAACGCATGGTGGCGGTTGTATTTGTGACGGTAGCAGTCGTTCCAGAATAGAAGTCCCACTTTTGAGAGAAAAATTTGGAACCAATTCCCAAAACTCAGTGTAATACTGAATTATTCCTGAACAAAATGTGCTGCCTCCCATCATGTGTAGGAAAAGCTACCGTCAAGTTTTTAACCTCATTGCTACTTAACTGTATATCTCGTTTACAATGCACAGAAGACACAGATAACGTTGAGAGATCAGGTTTATGTATTTTAAAGAGTTTTACAAAAGCACGCCTCCATGTCTGGATTCATGACATCTGTCAGGGCTCAGTCAGTCTTGCTCTCCTCCGACCACCAGAGGGAGCCCTCGCCTGAGTATTAACTGCTTCTGTCATCCTGTGGAACTCCATTCTCCATCATGCATCTGTACACCTGTGTTTGGACCCTGGCCTGTTTTCTGACTACGTTTTTGCCTTGTCCACCTTGTGCTGCTATATTAAAATCAGTTGCACATGGATCCACACACCTCAGCATCCTCATTACATCATCATTCAAAGTTTTTTTTTTTTTGTTGTTTTTAAAGAGAATCTTTAACATCTGTAGGAGCTATGTCTGAATAATGGCACTGTCAGCAGTAATTCTGTGTCTCTGTCTGATGACTTGCTGTCCTGTTTTAGTCCAAGGAACAACAAACTAAACAGAATAATATTCTTCCTTTTATGATCAACAGTTTTCTTATTTAGTCCTATTCTCTTAACCTTTGTTTTGGTCAGCATTCATATTAACTAATAGTCTGAAAATGTGTTTTACTGATTATCCAATTTCACTGTGCAAAACAAAAAATAAACTAAAAGTAATTATAGTTTTGTTTCATTTCCTGTTTGGCTTGAACAGAAAATAAGGTCAGAAAAAACCTCTTTATGGCTAAATTGGTTTGCAAGCTGAAAAAAAAGACTTTTATTTACATTTTCTGTTCTTAAAGGTAATATGATACAACGGCATTTGAAATTGGCGGATGCTTTACTTCCTCTTTCTAAGGCCATCATTTTCTTTTAGCATTGATTTACGGTACAGTTTGAGATCTTCAATCCAGATTAAAGTTTTTTTTTTCACTGGTATTGAAGAGGTGCTTCATACCTTCTAATTCAGATGCTCAGTAACTCCAGAGTGGCTCATATCCTTTGTAGTTGTCTGTAACTGTTGTGTGCTTTTCTCCTTCTAAGTGAAAGTGATGCCTGTGATGGCGAGAATCCTAGCATGCACAGACACGAATAGCTCTGCTTAGTTTAACATAACAGACAGTATAATGTAATTGATTCAGAGCACTACAGATATTTGTTTGTGTCAATGAGCTAATGAGCATCAGATGAACTGCACTTTAGCTAAACTTGTAAGACATTCCTCCCTCTTAATTAGATACACAAGGCACTTGTTCTATAGCTTATAGGTGAGACGCGTTTCATTTTCTTTTTTTTAAGTCAGCTTCAAATGTGTAGGATGTACGAAAACTGTCAATTTTTTAAAACTTTATTGGTCCACTACACATTTGTGTTTAGTCTAGAGGGGTTGTATTTATGATTACATACAACAAATTAATCAAAAATGATCTCAAATGGAAATAAATTACATATAACAGAAAAATTGCTCCTAAATTTTTCACAGAATTTTTTGGACAGCAAAGTGGCACTCTATGCCAGATCCTAACCGTCAAAGGTTATGAACTTATTTCATGCACATTATTCTGCAATATAAGAAAATAATATCTCTCATGTCGGCCACAGCATGCCCATAGGAAAAAAAAAAAGGTGCGTGAACATTTTGGCTCTACAGGCTCACCGAGCGTTTAACGACAATCATTTTTTATGTGGGCCACCAGTGTATGCTCCATAAAGGTTTGACCATTTTTCGCCTGCCGTGTGTGAGCCATAAGCACAGTTGTGACTAAGCCTTTACCTTTCTTCTAATAGTTTTACACTTTAAACAATGGATTTTCCAAAAAGGCTAAGATGTCAGTCACCAAAACTAGCAAAAATGATGCAAACAATTTAAATCTGGATTCTTCATTTAAATAATTCTATTTTTCATTTAATGCAAGACAAGAAACAAAATAAAAGCACATAAATAATGTTTTCTAGAGCAAACATGAAGTCCTGAGACACACAAGAACTGCTTGAGCTGTCAAAAACAATATCTGTTGTGACATAGAGAAAAGACAAATAAAAAAAAAAAATCCTATTACCAGTTTTGTTAAAACAATGTCATTTTAGATTAAAAACGGTTTTAATAGAATTTTCCTAGATCTTCTTGATGTTTCTGAGACAAACAAACAAAATCTCTAAAGCTACGTTCACACAGGCCTCGGTAACACATGTTCAAGCGACCTCTTTTAATGACAAGTTTATGAAAACGTGCGTTCCAGGAATTTGGGGTTTCTGCGTTCCAAACACTCATGTTCACATGTATCTAAGGAAGTTTCTGTAACCATATTTGGGCTCTATAAAACGCACGTCCATTAAAGGTTAAACCAGTTGAGCTTTGATCAATCAGAGACTTTAATTTTATTGCGATGTATGGACCCTTTCGTATGGAATTCACGGAAGTGCCAACTGGTTGCAAATTGATCATCTAGAAAAAAAGAAAAGAAATGTTGCCAGATAAAAAGAAAAAAGCTGCATAAAGACAAACATATACACACACACTGCGAGGAAGAACTGTTCATTTGTTAGGACATTTAAAGGCTGCAAAAGCAATCAGAGAGCTTCTGTTTTTCTTTTTCAACTTAACAGGCATATTGAGATGGATGACTGTTAAATAGAGGAGTCTCTCAGAGAGATGCTGGGCCACAACATGCCACTTGGATCACTTTAATGAGTGCTGGCTCTGATTCTACAATTTTTAAGAGCTCATTATCTCACATAGTTTCTCCCTGGGCTTGATATGTGCGTTATTGATGCGGTTATTGATTTGTACTGACCATTTTAGAGAACCCACTCCAGGAAACTGTTGCATGATTTAACACCCACACTCTTAATATTAGATATATCTGAGTCGATTAAAACTAATTTGTTGAAGAAATAAAACAAACAAACATGTATTTACCTTTTTTTTAATAAATCCAACTAAAACCGGACTAACCCTCCCTTACATTGAATTTTTATTCATGACACATTCTTCAAAAGGAGTATAGATAGACCTATGTCTGTCCTGATTGTTAGCACAGTGTGCAACTCTGAGGTGTGTCGGTAACGTGACAGGATCTAATGTATGTGGACAGGTGATGCACACAGGGGGAAGGCATCCCTTGAGCCACACTGTGAACTGTGTGTGTGAAATGACACTTCGAATCAACAAACCTGTAGACCTTTAGCTGCGGCATGACGTGGCTTCACCGCGCACACACTGTTTGTCTCGTATGTCAAAGGGTGTATTTTACTGTTGGAAGCGTTAAAAGAAAGGTAGCAAGTAGCTGCACAGTAATAAATGTGTTTTAAGCACTTTTGATGTCTCAGTGAGGAAGGCTTTCATTCATATGTTTTTTTTTCTCCTTTTTATATTTATGTCCCTCCTATGAGTTGAATCTTTCATTGTTTCTTACATAACTGAAATGTTTTATAACTGATACAAATACCTGCTATTGACTACATTAAGATGTTCTTTCGTTTGTCTGTTCTGGAGTAAACATCAAAAGCTGTAATGCATCAGGAACTTAAAAAAAGGTGAGCGGAATTGCATTTCTGTATGAAATGTGAGGCTGAAAAACAAACCAGATCTGCATGTTGTTCATCTTACTGCATGTGACTAATTTATTTTGTCAGATGAACACAGAAACTCATCAGGCTGAAATTCTTTCCATGACTGTTTAACATTGTATGTTCGACGACGTCATCATCAATGAATCATTTCATCGAGGGCCTGCAGTGAACACAGCAAACTCATTTGTAAAAGGATGCCAGCCGTTCTGTTGCCACAGTTCACTCAGTTGATAAAAGGTAGGGGCGGCGTAGTTTAGTTAGAAGTTGTGGGGGGGACTAATTGGAAATTGTACAGCTAAGTATGCATGATTTATATGACAGGGAGAAATGTAGAGAAAAAAGAGTTTAACCCTTTAACACTACAGTTTTAGCTTCAAGTTATTTAAATTACTGTAACTCAGGGCTGGACAACCCTGGTCCTTAAGAGCCACAAACCTGCCTTTTTTCCAGCCCTACCTTAACTTCTTGATGCTGACTACCTAATCAGGTGTGCTCAGTCAATCAGGATATAAAATCGCTTGACTCAGCTCATTAGCTCCAAACTTTTCAGGGTGAACTGGAGAACAAGTAGGGTTGTGGCTGTAACTCTTCAACTGTTTGCGCAAGTTCTGCAATTCCAACAAATTCTGAAAAGAAGTCGTGTGCTGATATGCAACACTTTAGCATTGAAGTGTTTACACAATAAATCAGATCAGTTAGTCCACCTCAGAATCAGTTGGAATTATGGAAATTGTGTAAACGGTCCATCATTTACGGTAGTTTGAAGAACATGTTTTGCTTTATGTTGCCAGCGACATCTCCACTTATAAAGGTTTAATATTTCTGAGGTAGTAGGGCTGGGTTGATAAAAATCAATGAATCAAGACCCAGACCCATTTTTCCTAAAAATAAAATGATGTGGAATATACCACAAATCAAGTGAACCACAGAATACATTTTTCTGTTACAATGATGTCACCATGGGTTCTCATGGGTCAATAGATCACTAATCGATCCATAAAAGTAGAGATGAATCTAACCCATAGAGCCAAAATCCACTAGCTTGATGTTAACGGATAATGGTATTTCCCATGGAATGTCTAATGCTAACGCTCAGTTCACCTAAACATAAATTGCTGACTAAATGAACAGCTTTAAATGTAGTCGCGGATATGAATTTTCCAAATGGATGGTGTTAACAATCTTATTCATTTACTATTTTACTAATAAATGTTACAGTTGAAACTGTATCAGATTAATATGAATATCTTCAAAACATATATAGATTTTTAATTTTTAAGCTCCGGTGTTATAGTGCTAAATATTTTTGTTAGAGATTTTATGATTCTTATTCTGTTTTCTTACTAATGGTGACCCCTCTGTGGAATGGCAGTTCTGAGTGTATCTTAAGAGGTTGTGACCTTTCCACACCAGGGGCAGGACAAACAGAGGAACCTCAAAGTCTTACATTCCAGAGTTATCTACTATCAAACCTCAAAGTCTTACATTCCAGAACTACACACTATCAAACTTCAAAGTCTTGTCGTGTGACCCCCATCTCAGGAAGGGGCACGGGTTACCTCTCCTTTTCTCTTCTTATCTACAAACTGCTTCAGCCAACCCCCTTTTTCTTCCCCTCCCTTAGTGGCTGAATCAGCATGTAACTAGGGTGTTCCCTTTCAATAAATAGCAGGGAGAGACGGAGATCTGCAGAGTGTTTGGAGGAGCTTGTAACTGAGCAATCTCTGGCACTCTCCCTGCAGGTGAAAGCCATACTCAACTCTCTTGTGTTTCTTTGCAGATTTACTAATGTTTGGGTTGTGAACCTAACATTAATTGGGGGCTCGTCCGGGATCCAACATACCTGAAGTACCCCAGCAGGTGGGAGAGAACCAGGAGAAGTCCGCGGCCGTGGCATTGTATACCCTTTCCGGGCCTGGGTGTACTCTCCACCGGCTGGGGTCTGACGGTTGACGGACATCCCGAACACCGGGAGTGTGAGTATGTCTAGACTTAAAAAGCTGTGTGCTACTGTGTGAAATAAATAGTCTTAAAAAGCTGTGTGCTAGACTTAAAAAGCTGTGTGCTACTGTGTGAAATAAAATAGAAAACCCTGAGAATTCTAGACCCTATCAGGTACACTGATTTACAGTTAAGTTCCGCGGGAGGGTAACCTCCTCTGTGTGAAGGACGGCGGAGTCCTCTGGTAACAGTGTATTAAAGAAAGCTGTGTGCTTAAAAAAGAAAAGAGAGACGTCTAAAAAGGAATGACTGTGTGTGTGTGAGGGACTGTAATTACCACTAGGTACTTACATTCCATACCAAAGCCAACAATAGTAAGCAATAAGTTTCTGTGGAAGGCTGTATCCAAGGAGACACCGCCCGCAAGGGCAGAAGCTTGTGTCTCACCACAGGAATAAATTCATTATTGCATTGTTGGAAAAGAAAAACTCAACGGTAGAACACGATAGGTGTTACCCCACGTTGAGTCCAAATTTAGGTCAAAATGGGTAAAAATCAAAGCAAAGAAAAAGAAAAGGTCCTCCGAGACCTGCCATGCAAAGACTGGAGAGTGATCCAACGAGAGGATCACACTGCAGTTGAACCCCTACCATACTGGGTTAAACTACATAAATTCAGCGGAAGGTTAAGTAGTACCGACAACTACAACTTAACATCAGAGAAAAATGTAACGGTGAAATGAAAGACATAAAACAGTTGCAAACTAAAATAGAAGAAGACTGTAATGGAAAAAATAAAGAAATGAAAAAAAAAAAGGTTATCAACAAACGAGGGAATGGATGAAAGTTGCAAAGCAGAGAGAAGAGGGAGAAAAAAGGGCGAGAGAAGAGAGAAGAGAGAAAGAGAAAAAGGAGAAAGAGAATGAGACAAAGAAGGCAGACGCATGTGCGAAAGCAGTAATGTACCATAGGAAAGAGGATGATGAGTATGTCGGGCCAGACGAAGATGCAGAAGAAAATGGATAAAGCATAAGAAGCAGGAAGAGTTGACATGTGTCGGAGATTGATTGAAAGAGTCAGAGCAGCACAGAAAAGATATTCAGAACAGCAAAAGAGAGAGTACAGAAAAAGAAAAAAAAAAGGCTGCATGAGAAGCAGAGGTTGCAGAGCTCGTGCCCGAGCATTCCTGCTGGGAACGCGCAGACAGTGGGCGTGTCTACCAGAGGAGGAGAGATAGAGTCGGCGCTCTTTGGGGTGGGTTAGGTGAAACTTTGCCCTACAGAGGGAGAGTTGACACCTTTTAGATTTAGGATAAAAGATTAAAACTCCAGAAGTCCTACGTGAGACCTGGATTTTAATCCCAAAGCGCGCAACGGTAAAGGTTAAGGTAAAGTAGAATAAGGTCTGAAGAACAAGGTTTAATCCACCCCCTAAATTTGAAAAGTTAAAATTAAAATTTTAAATCAACATTAGATAACAAAATTGGTTGGCAATTTTATACAATTTTAATTGGACAGTAAATTAATAGCTTTAATAAGAGTGACTGAGTGTGTTGAGTGTGTGGAGTAAGAATGGAAGGAAAACCTGAACGAATGCAAAGAGTGTGGAGGCTGCAGCTCCACCCTCTTTCCTGAAGTGGTGTGAATGGTGTTGGAACAGCAGATGTTGAGTACAATGGAAATTTGAAAGAAAAAAAAAAAAACAGAAAAATGAAAAGAAAATGTAAGAATTAGTGGCAGAGAGTGAATAAATGTCAGACTGATGAGAAATGTGACGTTGGTTGGCAGGGTCTGAGTAAACGCTTACAGGTGGTGGAAATGCAAGAGTTGAAAAAGGTGAATTACTTGAGACAAAGGATTTTGGAGGAGACGGGGGGAGCTGATAGTGGGGGAATTTATCTCCTGTTGCTCACAGCCCCCCACCATTTAGACTTGCAGAGGGGGTAATGATGGCTTCAGTGTTGTTGCAGGCCATGCGGCCTGTGATCCTGAAGATGGGGGAGAGGGCCATCAAGCCCTCCCCCACAGAAAAAGACTGTTGTGTCGCCAAGCACATCTGCATTTACAGCCATTTACAGCCCTACTGCAATCCTCTGCAAAAACACCACAAACAAGCTCACAGATCACATCCCCTACAGGGACAAAATGAGGGGTCCAGAGCAGGTCATAAACAACATTGCATTCCTCAAAAGGATATAAAGTTAAATTGGTTAAATTAGGGTCATTCAGTCATGGTTGAATAGAACAGTGGGTCAACCACTATTTGATGTAAGTCAGAAATATTTTACTTTTTTCTACAGGGGTTGTAAATGGTGTGCTGAGTCAAACGGTGCAGGGCTCCATTAACAAATAGCAGAGCCCCTTAGATTCCTTGGAAAACAGACAATCACCTTATACTCTGTAAACAACAGGTCTCACTATTTTGATCACAAAGACTAAAAGTCATGTGACACCCACTTATCATTCTCACTGTACATTCCATTTTGTTTTACATGGCATTGGCATCATTCATTTTATCTTCTCTACGGCAAACCAGATTGATGAAAAAACTTACAGCACCACACATTTAATACACACTAAAACACTCAAAACAGGAAGGCGAATGTTCACATATGGCTGTTGTTGGCGGAAACAGGATGGTTCATTGAGTGCAGCAGCGGAGGTGGTTATATGTAAGGATGGATAGTTTGTCACAGTGAACATGGAGGTCATGACTCAGGCGCCCTCAGAGGCTGCTGAGGTGCTGGCCTTATGTTTGGCTTTGGAGGATGTAGCCCATCAAGAGGTGATGGTTGAATTATTCACTCAGTACATGCATGTAACGTTGTTATTTGGGAACTGGCAGAATGGTGCAGAAATGGGTTTATCATAGTAAAAGGACAAACAAAAGGTCATCAAGATAAAGATCAAAGACAGTCATGGGCTCTGGAGGGGCCCTTGTGAATGGCCAGTTCTTCTGATAAGTATGTTTTATGAGGCAGCTCTGGAACGAGCCTTTGTTTTGTCTCATGTGGGCACCCAAACTATAAATGGTTCATTGTTGTTGATCTGGCAAACGCATTTTTCTGTCTCCCTTTGGCACCTGAAAGCAGGAAATATTTTGCTTTTTATTATAAGGGTAGCAGGTTGCAGTACCAAAGACTACCACTAGGGTTTAAGTGTAGTCCAGGCATTTTCAATCAGGCTTTAAAGACAATATTAGAAACTGTGATTTTTCCTGAATACTGTATGTTGGTGCAGTACGTTGTTGATCTGCTTTTGGCAGCACCTACAGCAGAGACCTGTTTACAGGCCTCGTCCATACTTCTGAGAAGATTATGGATCTGCGGCTTCAAAATGTCCATGAAAAAGCTGCAGTGCTGCAGAAAGTCTGTCACTTTCCTAGGACGCACTGTTTCTGCTCAAGGTTTTGCAATGTCAGCGGAACACAGATCTTCCATTTTTAAACATCCCAAACCTCAGACAGTCAGAAAGGTGTTCTTGTGTTGCAGTGCTCCTTTACATTCACTGGAAACCAGACAGTCACTCTGCATACAACATGCAGCAAGATTAGCAACACTAATTAAAGAAAACAATCACCCATACATGAACAACGATTATGGGAAAACAAAGGTGCTAAATTAAAGGATGGCATATTTATATGACCATTAAATGAACCGATCCTACCAAAAAACCTATACAAATGGGCAGCACTATTGAGTCATGGGACAACCCATGTCTCAACAGGGGGGATGGCAGGAATGGTTAACCAAATCTATACAACGTATGGATTTCACAATTACGCAAAAAAATTTTGTCGAGCATGTCTTATATGTGCTAAACATAACGCCCAAGGAAATTTAAGACCACGAAGAGGTCAGTTTCCTGCCCCACAATATCCATTCCAACATAATACATATGGATTTCATCGAACTAAGCCAAAGTGAAGGGAAAAAGTTTTGCTTAGTAATAATAGATGCATTTTCCAAATGGGTAGAAATATTTCCTACAAAGCATCCAGATGCTCTAACAGTAGCTAAAGCTCTATGCAAAGACATTATTCCACGGTATGGAATACCAGAAAGAATATACAGTGATAATGGAACATCCTCTATGTCTCCACAGGAGGGACCCCTAGTGGAACCAGGGGACTGGATCTTGATAAAATCAATTAAGAAGAAGCACTGGCACTCCCCTAAGTGGGAAGGACCTTACCAAGTACTGCTTACAACGGGTACAGCTGTAAAAATAGCAGAACGAACTACCTGGATACACTTAAGTCACTGCAAGAAGATTATAAAACAGACCTAGATAGCTTTTCCCTGTGTAGACTAGGAGTTTTTCAACAGGCACTAACAAGGAAAGGCCAGCTACAAAGGGATTAATAACAATAGGTTATTCTTGTCTCAACCCTGGTGAAGATTGTCAACCCCTTGTGTCAGTGCATAGGAAAAGCTCACCCTGAAAATGGAGAGTTTTATACTCCTTGCAGTAATCTTGCTACAGGTAATAAGTGCCTCACCATTTCGGTTCTATGTCAGACCCACAGATGACTATCTTTTTAATTCCCCGCTTCTGAAGGGACAAATACCGAACCCTTGCAACGCCTCAGATACTACGAACACAAGAAAGACTCATGAATTGTATTATTGTTATCAAAGGAACAACACCAAGGCCATCATTACATTTACCTCTACAGTGGGAGGGTATCGAATTGCTGACTGGACGGGCTATGACTGGTATATAGACATGACCCCAACACAGAACAGTAATTACTACTGGGGTGCCGTGATGGCCACCACAGGAAATTGGCAGAGAAACTCCTACGGCTTCTCGACTTACTACAAAGATTGGAAACATCGCTTCTCCCTGAGTAAATCATCTAATACAATTTTAATAACCATAAATACCACCGCTAGTGCCTTTCCAACACCATCACACACATATTATAGGGACGCTCCGTGCCATGGCTTCCGCCTTTGCGTGTGGCGACCTCATGAATATGATCCTTGCAAACTTATAGCATTGTGCCCTAACATCACTAAAACAACGCAGAAAGAAAAAATACCAGACATAACGGCAGGTCCAAAATCAACCTCGGCACGACCTGAACAAATATTCATTAGGCCAACATGGGATGACTGGTTTAAGTTTACCACAGGGGTGACACAAAGAAGCAACAACTGGCTCCTTATGGCTGAACAAGCAGGCATAATGAGCAAAACGGACTGTGTGGTATGTATGGGAGCAAGACCTCTCTTGCATGTTGTTCCCTCTGCTGTTAGTATTGACTGTTTGTTGCCCCTAATGAATTTTACAGTTCCCGCAGCAAACTGCTCCCTTTGGGATACCATATATCCCCTTACAAAAGCAGAAAGTAAGAAGCCACTTTTTTCCTCCAAAGTGGCAGCAGCCAACTTCACCTGTATTAACAGGACCGGGAGCGGCCTTAAACTAGGAAATCTTTCTGCTGTCAGTTGTGCTAATTTCTTACAGGTTGATCTCCACTTCATGCCACAGTCCAGGAGCGACATTTGGTGGTGGTGTGGTGACAACCGCCTGTTTGACCGCCTGCCATATAACACCACAGGATTGTGTGCCTCTGTCTCCCTCATTCTCCCAGCTCTGATCTTTCCCCTCACAGCTGATGAACTCCTAGCCAACTTCCGCAGCATTCTGCCATATCACTGGAGGCAGAAACGTTCCATGCAGACATCTATGACGGGATGGAGCAAAGATGATCCCACCTACATAGATGGCATCGGGGTGCCACGAGGAGTCCCTGATGAATACAAACTGGCAAACCAGATTGCCGCTGGATGGGAGTCATCCATCTGCTGGTGGTGTACTCTGAACAAAAATGTTGACAGAATGAATTACATTCACTACAATGTGCAGCGTCTGGGAAATATGACAGCTGATGGGTTCTCTGCTATACACGAACAACTGTCTGCAACCTCACTGATGGCTTTTCAGAACCGCATAGCCGTGGAAATGCTGTTGGCTGAAAAAGGAGGAGTCTGCGCCATGTTTGGAGAACAGTGTTGCACCTTCATACCCAACAACACTGCACCGGATGGAAAACTGACTAAGGCCCTGGAGGGCCTCCGCTCTCTCAACAACAAAATGAAGGACCACTCTGGGGTGGACACTTCCTTCTGGAGCGGCTTCGGAGACATGTTTGGCCAATATCAGGCACTGGTTGTCCCTGCACTAATGTCTATTGCCCTGTTTGCAGCATTGCTTACCATCTGTGGATGTTGCTGTATACCTTGCATCTGGGCACTGGTGCTGCGGGTCATTAACAAGGCTCTGGCACCAGAGATTTTATGATTCTTATTCTGTTTTCTTACTAATGGTGACCCCTCTGTGGAATGGCAGTTCTGAGTGTATCTTAAGAGGTTGTGACCTTTCCACACCAGGGGCAGGACAAACAGGGGAACCTCAAAGTCTTACATTCCAGAGTTATCTACTATCAAACCTCAAAGTCTTACATTCCAGAACTGCACACTATCAAACTTCAAAGTCTTGTCGTGTGACCCCCATCTCAGGAAGGGGCACGGGTTACCTCTCCTTTTCTCTTCTTATCTACAAACTGCTTCAGCCAACCCCCTTTTTCTTCCCCTCCCTTAGTGGCTGAATCAGCATGTAACTAGGGTGTTCCCTTTCAATAAATAGCAGGGAGGGACGGAGATCTGCAGAGTGTTTGGAGGAGCTTGTAACTGAGCAATCTCTGGCACTCTCCCTGCAGGTGAAAGCCATACTCAACTCTCTTGTGTTTCTTTGCAGATTTACTAATGTTTGGGTTGTGAACCTAACAATTTTTCAACCTAAAACTTATTTGTGTCCAAGCCTCAAAATGTTCATAGGAAAATATTTAGATTTATAAAACTTTTTTGCCGCCTGTTTATGCATACATGGAGATGCCTTATACATGATCCCATAACTTCATACACATTATGAAGCACCAGACCGAGTGAGACTAATTAAAATAACTCAGAAATATATCTTCATAGGTATCTGTGAGTCTCCTGATATGTTTTTTTTAACCAGCGATGTGATCAATCAATTTTTATTTATTATTATTATTTATTTATTTGATAGAATTGGTTGTTATAGCATTTTTACAGCAGCTCCTGCTTTGCTTTTTCACTTTACTTCTAATCCGGTTCGGATAAAATATTCTAACAGCATCACACCGGAATCCTCCTGATAGGAAAGCATCCATTAAAGCACCGCGTCAGACTAGTTTGACTGATCATCTCTGTGATTCCTCCTTTGTTTAATGTGTTATGGATTCAGTGTGTGAGACTGGTCAGAGGGCCGGTTCTGTCAACCAATTAAAAAAGAAAAAAAAAAAAATATGTGAAGCACAGTAATCAGGCAAAATGTCATGTATTATTAAGCAATGCTTTGAATAAAACATTACTGTTACTGTTTTGCCAATCATTCTCAAAGGAAAATGAAACTGTGTTAACATACATGTGAGATATTGCCTATGGCAAGAAACTATATGGCCTCAGAATATAGTGGAAGAGAACTTTAATATTTGTGCATTTTTACTGGACTTTAACAGATAATTTGATAACCCACAGATAACAAAACATAAATAAAACATTAAAATGATAAAAGCAGCACTGCAGTGGTTTTCTTTTCTTTTGTTTGGCCATGGAAGATGTAGGTTTCATGAAATGAATGCAATACATGACTCAAACTGATTTCAAAGCTTCTGTACTGGTGAGCGCCTCCTTCACCAGCCTCTGATGTTCAAATGTTCAGAACACATCACAAAAAGAAAGAAGAAAAAAAAAGCTCAGGGCCGGCCAGAGGAAGGATCAGGACCGTTCTCACTTGTTCACTCTTGTTATGTTGTCATAAAAGTGAAGAACACGGTTGGTCTGCTTCTCTTCCTTGTCATTTTTGGCAAGAAATGTCTGACTTCTCTTCAGAAGAGCACATTCTTCCTAACAAGGTCCTTTGCTCTTTCACGTCAAGGCTCTTCTCTGACATGTAACCCAGTTCATTTTAAAGGTAGACTAAAAGACCTACAATCACATCTGTGGGTGCATTGATCCCATTAATGATTATGCTACTAAATGAATGAGTGAGATTAATTAACACCCTCTTATTCTTTGTGATAAAAGCAGTAAAGGAAAATTGGAAATGGCAAGATGGGGGGGTCAGAAATTTAGAAATAATTTGATTTTCCTAATGAGTTGCTATTCAAAGAAACACCATTTTAATGACTGAATGAGAAAAACCAGTAAAAGATCCTGTAAACTGTAAAGCTAAAGTGTATTTGGGCTGAAAATCACAAGAATTGTAGAAACGCGTCTCCTCTTTGTTGATAGAAGAAATATTTGTTTCCCAACAGTGTTTTGTTTGACCATTATTTGGCCCCTCAGTACTATACAACCTTGGTATTTCGTGTGCTGAAGAAACACAGCAAGTCATTACAGCACCAGCACTATCCTGCTCCTTCTGAACATGTTTGTTGTGGATGTGGGCAGTGTGGAGTAATCACAAGAGTAGTCCAGGTTGGTCTGAATATTCAGGGTGTCTGATTTTCATGCTTTTAAACGGGAAGGCCATGAATAAAACACACGAATAAATCCAAACGAAAAGCTTTTTTTTTTGGCTGAATTTGATGACATTTCCATGTCCTGTGGGTTGATCCAGGTGGGATTCACTCATAAGATTTTTTGCAACTACAAATTGAGACATCACACTAGAATAAAAGTAACATTTCTGTGCTAGATAGCAGAAAAGGTTGGAGGTGTAGAGAAAAAGAAAAGGGGAATAACAGCAAATCCAACAGGGAATCGATGATTTATTGAAGATCTTTGTCCACTGGAGACACGCTGGCCTAGACTCAAGCCTTGAAATGGAAATAAGACCAAAAAAAAACATAGAAAGCATCATGGCGCTGAGAAGACAGGTAAAATGAAAATAATTTGGCTGTAAAACAAAGAAGCATAGAACATTTAGTGGATGAGTAAAGATTCAATAACTGAAGATAATCTGGCCGATGCATAAAAAAGGGAATATTTTTAAATTGTGTTGAGAGTCCTGAGAGAATGAATGCACAGGATGCCAAAGAGGGGAGCAAGGTGATCGCTTCATTATATCTGCTTCAACTGGCTCACATCCCTGACATGAGTGTAAACAAATCAAGTCGGGCCCAGTGGGAGGTTGTGTCGCCACTCGTTTATGAGAACTCAACATACAAAGAGAAAACAGACAATTATTTTGTCCCAGTCTTTCTCTTGTAGGTATTAAAAAAAATATATTTATGGTCCTCCGAAATCCAAGGATAATATATTCTATCATAGTTAAGGTTAGCACTGAAGAAAGTTGATGTTGAACCATTTTTTATGTTCTCTTCATGCTTTGTTTTGAAACAAAAAGATAAATGTTGCCCAATTACACGTTGAAAAAGACAAGTATTTAAGCAAATATATTAGTCACAACTAACCTTACCGGATACAAGTTGTTCATAGGAGAAAAGAGGGCCCATGGTGCTAAAATGTTCACGCACATTTTTTTATGGGCATGCTGTGAGTGACAGGTTGAAGCGAACGCCCAGTGCAACACGTAAGACTAAGTAAGGGTTAATTAGGTGAGATGCAGGCGCGTCACAAGGATTTTTTTATTTTTCAATCTCCCCAAATGGCCTGTGGCCTGTTAGTGCTGTTTACATGATAAGTGTGCGCTCCTTTCAGTGCAGTGTAACTGATAAGCTACAGACACACCGAGCATGTGATGCGCATTCTTGAACGAGCTACACGCGGGTATTTCCAGTTTACACTGGAAGAGCAAGGAGGAGATTCTTCTTCTACTGTTTTTACCAGTGCATGTCTGCCACCTACAGTTGGACGAGGCTTGATGCGAAATGTTAAAATCTCGCAAGTCTTACTCCGGGCTTTTTCTTTCACAGCTCTTTTCCAATATATGAAAGAGTTTGTTTCAAATGATTCCAGCCGGGAACAAAATTATCAATTTCTCCTTCTTGATGAATTTTCTAACGGTTGGCACTTCCATAAATTAAAAGGGATGCCAGTCATACGTCGCCAACAAAGCAGACTGGTCAAAGTTTGACTTAGTTTAGCTTTAAAGTTGCGCTTAATGGATGTGCATTTTGCACAAAGAGACGTTAATAATGTATGTAGGTATGTGTCGATGTTACATTTACATGCATTTTCATAGACTTCATTAAAAGTGGTTGTGTGTTCAAGCAACCACTTTCAACTAAAAGTGTTCAAAAAACTAATTTTCATTGAAAGTGCTTACTTGAACACGCATCATCTTGGCCATACTTGCCCAAAAAGAATAGCAAGACACAAATGTGCACTTCTTAAGATGCAGACACTCCTCTCTACAACCCTTCCCCAACAACTTAACTGTTTTCGTGAAGACTTTTTGTGTATTTCCATGGAAGCTTTTCATATATGTTTATCAAAATTTTCATACACATTTCATTTTTATGTATTTTTTTTACATTGTTTAAGTATTGCTTTTCTTCACACGTTTTTCAATTACTTTTTGCTTTTCAATTATTGGTTAACCTTTTCATGGTTTATTAAGGAGTTTGATATTCAAGAGCTGAAGAATGGCGAGCCAGGAGTGGTGCAGGAGAGGGGGGAGGGATGCCTGGGATTAATTGTATTGGTCAAAAGTTAACTGCTGGTGTGAAGATATCCAATGACCTGTGAGTGTGTGCGCCGGTGACACCCACAGACATATTTCGAGATGGACAAAGCGCCTATGACGTCACCCATAGAAAATGTCTTACAGACAACGTTAGTAAGCAGTGATTGGTCCGAGTCGGTCTGAGGCATCATATCTATGGCAACCACTCTCACTAATCAGGAGTGAGCTTGTTGGAAAGCCACACCCCTACCACTGAAAGCGTGCTCGAGAGAATCTGTCAAATGTTTCGAACATTTGAGGTGAGGGCAGTGGGCACCACATGCTTTTACCTAGGCATCCGATTGGTCAGTTTATGACTTGACTAACTTAAATATAAAGAAAATATACCAGAATTAAATTAGGTTTAGTTTAGAACATTTCTAAAAGAGGTACCAGAGCGTGAATAGTTATTCTGATAAATAGAATGACTAGGAATATCTGTTCATTTCTCAAAAGAAGTCTGTCGGATTTTGGCTTTCTGGGACCAGCGGTTACTTCCTTTTGAAACTTTAGGGTGGAGGGGATGATTTGTCCAGTTATAATAGACAGTCAGTGGTGACACCCCCCACGAGCCTGCAACACCCAGAGGTGAAGGGGGGTTGAGTCAGACCATGTGGGACGGCTTCAGAGAAAAGGGTCTTCAGGTCTTCTCCATCTTCAAATAAGTTTGGTTAGTTTGATCTTTTGGATTGTGCTTCTTCTTTGACAAAAAAGAACATTGTAGGATGGGAAACCATGTCTCAATAACCTGTACGTGTCACCACCTGTACTGGTGCATGTAACTAAAGCTTACATCTCACGTGTGCAGCAGTTTGCACCTGGCAGACACACAAGCAGGAAAAAAGTGCCAAAATGGGACCATCTTTATTTGAAATCAGGTTGATTTGGCATTTCACAAATGTTACAATTCCCAGTTCATTTTTTAATCTAATTATTGAACTAAATAAGTCATAATTTACTTTCTTGGGTTAATCTGTTTTTCACACTTTTATTGGAACTAATTTTAGATCTTTTTGATCTTTTTGAGCTTTTTCCTGAAATTTGTGCTTTTGAATATATTATATTATATGAGTCACAAGGGGAGCTAAGAACCGAAGTAAACAATAGGAAGGCTTTGTAAAGTCACCCTGCAATAACACTCTCACTTTACTGTGAACTGTCACAGCCCACTGAAAGACAACTTGCACAGAACGGATGGAAAACACAGGGCAGCAACAGCATTTGCGGTAACGCTTTGAACAGTGGAGCTAACTGGATCACTGACTTAAGGTCTTCCAACACCATTTTCTCCATCTCACCAGCGGTCCATGAAGCCATAAATATACATGAAACAAAGAAGCAGCACGGGGTTGAAGAAACCCTGAAAATATATCTCATTTCCTCCAGACCCTCTAGGATCAGGATGAGTACAAATGCAACAAGAGGAACTTTAACTGACATCAGTGAACATCAATCAGGCACAGTGATCCTAATGGCTCTCAGCAGACAATGGAAGTGTATTACGCAATTCTCAGTCAGCAAAATGGGGCATTATGGGGTCCTGACCAGGTCATTGGCTGTTGTATTAAGAGGATTTGAAGCAGAACAGATGAATAGATGAATAAAACAGAAAATACTGTCATCCCTGGATTAAACCTAACCACCAACAGAATAATTTATTTCATTTGAAGTTTGCATTTTCTTGAAAGTATGACTTGATGCATGGACGAAGCTATGGGGAGGCAAGGGGGCGCCCCAGAAAAAGGTCCCCCCACCAATTTTTGAGTCAATATTTGTATCGTTATCAATTAAGAAACCATAAAAATAACAATAAAGTATTAGCAAAAGGAATACTTAAAATTAAATTTGAATCCCTCAAATTATTCCCTTCACCCCTGTAGTGTGTATGCAGGCCCAGCTGGGCCGTCAGCACCCTGGCTTTAGCCAAAATCTGTGCCGTTTCCATGCTATGGCAAAAGAAAATTCTTATTTTTGAAAAACTCATCAATAATGTATCAATAATAAAACTATTTTCTTACAAACATGAACTGATGCATGGGCGGACTTTTTTTTTTTTTTTTTTGGGGTGGGGGGGTACAAGTGGGCTCTAATTTTTTACTCAATATTTGTATCATTTTGGCAAAGATTAGGAAACCATCAGTACAAGCTTCTTCATTGTAAAAAAGAAAATTTATCCATCCATCCATCCATTTTCTTCCACTTATCCGGGACCGGGTCGCGGGGGCAGCAGTCTCAGTAAAGATGCCCAGACTTCCCGCTCCCCGGCCACTTCTTCCAGCTCCTCTGGGGGGACCCCGAGTCGTTCCCAGGCCAGTCGAGAGACGAAGTCTCTCCAGCATGTCCTGGGTCTTCCCCGGGGCCTCCTCCCAGTGGGACATGCC
>BSAI01000012.1:16989656-17236636 GCA_036245035.1 Adrianichthys oophorus | reverse complement strand
TTTCACATGTTCCCGGCTCGTCTGGCCACCTGTTTGACCTCTCAAGCCCCCTAAGAGACAGAAAAAGCTCTGGCAGGATGAGTGATCACTCTGGTGCAAACACTCTGGCAGCCATGACGCTGGAGGAGCCTGGGGCTGATCAAGCATCTCCACGAGCCCCGGGGCCTCTCCGCTGTGGCCCTTGTGCCGTCTGGCCACGCCAGCAGACCTGGCTGTGTGCTGTTCCACTGGTCATGGGTTTTGTGGGACTGGGACTCAGTCTTATGTTGCTGAAATGGATTGTGGTGGGCTCAGTCCAAGACTATGTTCCCACTGATCTGGTGGACTCTAAAGGTAGCATGGGTCAGGACCCTATTTTCCTTTCCAAACCCAGTACAATGCCTAAGGGACCAGACATTTCTACTTGTACCAGCACTTTAGCTGGATCCATAACCTCAGTACTATCGACTACCACATCATTGGCTGCAGATGGTACCGCCCCAGCGCCAAGAACTCGATCAGGTCCACCGGCAAACCACTCAGCAAATGGCAGCACAGCCAACGGAGATGGCAATCGTGCCCCACACCTGCACAACCGTGTTGGCACCCGTGTCAGTGGAACTGTGGTTACCACGTCTGCAACTCGCACCACCAGGCTCACGCCATCGCACGGCGGTAAAGAGGTCACCCCACGCAGCCCCATCAGGAAAGGAAGCAGCTCCAGCAACGGACGCAACGGAGCAGCCAATTCAAAGCCGGGACAGTCTTCTCCAACCACCACGGCCTCCACCACAACCACAGCTGCTGTAAAGAGTAGCCCCAAGGTGCAGCTCACCACCTCGCAGCCGGCACCTCCAATGAAGCCCACGTCACGCTGGAATCACGGACGGCCCGGGAGGGGCCCAGTCACACGGCCACACCATCGCTTCAGAACACGTGAGTGCCCTTTTTTGGGATTTGTGTGAGTAAGCAGTTGTACGAGGCTATTTGGAGAACGTGTATCAGAAAGGGTTTTGGTGTTCGACGGCAGCAAAAACAGCTGTTTGCCTACATAAGGGAAGTCTCTGTCCTCATATGAGACGCCCCCAAGAGACTATGTGATATATATATATTGTACCCACATGGAAACTGTATACTCCAGCAGTTTAATATTAATCATACTCATTAGCACAGGCTGATATCAGGGGATATTCTCAGTGCCTTCACCCCTCTCATCTTTATCTTTCACTTTTGCATTAATCCGATATGAATCTTACCTCCGGAGGGTTTTTTTCTATGCAGTTGAAGTACCATTAAAGGCAGGGTTCCATTTCATCCATATTTTTGTTTTGAAGGCCCAACCAAGATTGCTAACGCTTGGTATTGGGGGTTGTGACCAAGGACAGCATATTTATGGCAGAAAAAAAAAAAAAAAAACAGGAGGTGGGATGGTGTCATGGAGGGAAAAAGGTTAGCACTCATCTCCTATCTCAAGGAATCAGATATAGCAAGGCCACACATTCAACAGAACGCTGCAGGTGTCTTGCTGCATTGAGATAGGAGGTAAGGAAAAGGAGGCTCAGAAGGGAAGATGGATACAGGGACCAGGAAAAGGAATCACAGGACAAGTGGAAATTGAAAAGATACGGGAGAAAAAGAGGAGAAGTGCTTTGAAAAACAACAAAGTTGGAGAGGATGTCGAATGAGAGCCTTGAATGCAGGGAGCATAACAAAGCAGGACGATGAAAAGTGGGGGGAAAAAAGAGACAGATGGAGAGGGCTAAGTGAAGGAAAGGCTTGAGGGAGATGGAGAGTAAAGCCGAAGAACTGTGAATTTTGCTTATCTTGCATTGTGTAAAAGAAGGAGCCTCACATTGGTTAATTCCATAATTTCACGCATTTTTCTTTTTTGTCAGTAATGGGCGGGGCAAGATGTGTTGCAACAAGTGGCCCTGGCAATGTCAAAATATGTTTGCAGATTCTCCCAAGAGATGTTTGACCTCCTGTAAATGGATGTTCCATGGAAGTGGATTAAGCAAACAGTTCTAACAACATTTTTTTTTTTTTTCCGGGTTTGACTCCTATGTTTACAAAGCTGTTCCAGCCTGCTACGTTGTATTTTCTCCGTCTTTTATCAACTGGATGCATCAGATGCATCGGTTCCACCAACAAACCGATCAAGTGACATGTTCTTGTTTATCTTTGGGCAAAATATTTTCTGCATAGCTGGCTTTACATACATATAGACAGTCCTCAGACTCCTCCTGCAAACTAATCCGCCGCTCCAGAGTCAATTACATCACTTGCCAAATAGCTGCCAAACAGCTGAAAGCTGCCAAAGCGAGCAGCTCCCTCATGTGAACATCAGGAAGCATCTGTTGTGCTGTAAACTATGAAAGACCGCAGCCCTCACACGCTGAAGCATGCTCAGCAAAGCTGTTCTTTGTTAAAGAGAGCTTTCAAATCTAAGAAGTGTTTCTCCCCATGGAAGTCAACACAAACTTGATGCCATAGGGAATGGGCCTTTTGCACGTGTTTTTATGTAGATCTTTTTATCACGATGCTGCTTCTGGATTTTTCTAAAACAAAGCTCACTAAGCCTAGTGTCAATTGAGGCAAATATAGGTAGGCTATTTAAAAATGCCAATTAATTGACGTGTTTACCACAGTTTTTCTAAACAATTCTTTTAATTATCATGTATTTTTATTTAAATTTTAAAAATGCTTGATAATAAGTTATTGCGATAAATTATTAGAGTTGAATGGAATACATTAACTGTTTTGTTTTGGGAATCTAAAGTACATATATGTCAAATTGGACAAAGGTGAAAGTGACTGTATCTATGATGTAATTAATATTAACAATTATCTGGAACTCGGATTGGAGTACAAAGACTTTCAAATTTACTGGTTGTAAAGTTTAATTTGCATAGTGCATCAGCCAGGTCACTCCTTACACATCTATGTAGTTTTAAGAACTAGACTTATCTCCTATATCTTTTCTTTCAAGGACGTAGTTTCTGCAGATCAGCAGTAGTTCACAAGAAATTTGCCTTTAAGTTGTGGGCTGGACTGTTGGCGCAGGGCACCCCCCCACTCCGCTCCCCCATTGCTTAGAACTCTTAGATTTTAGTGGAGGAAGGAGCATGTGATCAGTCTACTGTATTTTCGATGTCACAAATGAGATATTTTTCAAACAGCATTCCTTTATTTGCACATTTGAATAAAGAAATACTCAGAAAGAGGAAAGTTGAGCTTACTTTTCTTTATACATGTCCTCCATCATCAGAGAAATACCAAAAGAACATATTAAAAAGACCAAAAACACAATTTTTATTGGACTGCATCTATAATCCTAAAAAAAGCATTTACAGTTTGAGTTGTACATGAGTTTGTTTTCTCAACTTCTTTTTGGTTTTTTTTGTTTTTGGCAGAAGCAAAAGCTCACTTGAACGCTGATGCAGATCAGACAAAACATGGGTTTGCTAGAGAATGAAGATTTGTAAATTATATTTTTTTAAAAAAGGTAACAAATAAATGTATCTGCTTAGATGTGAATTTTTCAGTTTCTCCGTCCTAATAAAACAGAATTAACATAATCCAGTGGTTTTTGCGTCCTTAACTCCAATTGTGTTCCATTTATTTTCACATTGCTTTTGTGTGTTCCTCCTTGTGTTACTTGGATGCTCAGCTCCTGGGAGCACGAAGAGCAGAAGAAAAACTGGAGCAGTGATGATCACCAAAGCAAGTGTGTAGCATGTGTTTGCATCCGCTCCCGTCTGTAATTTGGTTTTTCTCCATTTTAGAGTGTCATGTATCTGACTCCACTTTACATGCAAGCCCCATTGGCTCACAAGTAGGGCCATCACAGACGAATGGAGCCATGCACAATTAATGCTTGTTGGAAAACCATGGGATGCATTGTTGGCTCCGAGCCCATTCAACCCTCCTCTCAGTTGTGAAAAATGCTCCTTAGTGCAAGGTTGTTGCAATTCTGAACGCATCCCACTAGCCCAATTTCAGCTTCTGAATTTTAATAGCTGACATTTTCGCCTTGCAATTCACAGGTCTGTTGTGTTCCTCACTGAAATTAGTGGTGGTTTGAGGGGAAATGGCAGACTCCGTCAGTGCTGTTGCATGTTCATTTCTGTGTTCATCAAGGGAACAGCCGTCGAAGAGCTAGAATGTAAGGAAGCAAACACGTGAAGTTGCTGCAAATCAGCTGACTGAAGCAACAGCCATTAATTCTAAACAGCTGTGGAGCTAAGGCACTTAAATAAGATGAAAGTGTGCTGCTGCTTCCTATGGGTTTAACTTATCAGCTGGATCCCCTGGCATCCGAATGTTTGGAGGTTAGAAACTCCTCTCTCTTTAAAGTGTTCTTCATAGAGTTTTCTGCAATTGATAATGAACAGATTGCAATCACCTTTCTTCACTTTGATCTCTACTGATTGTATCGCAGACGGTGAGACAGAAAATGCATACATAGATGGACAGGCAGACAGAGGAACAGCCATGGTGAGTCGAGGTGTTTAAAGCTGCCTTTCTGCTTGGCAAAACTGGGACCATAGGTTGGCCTACTAGCACAAAAAACAAGGGAACGAAACAACTACATTTGCTAGTGCCAGTCATCTTAGATTAATTAGGGAAGCTAATAAAAATCTTCATTTGCACTATCGTTGAAAGGGGTAGGAGTGTCGCGATTACCTTATCAGGCATGAAAACAAAGAGCTATGATGGAGCACCATAACCACATTAGGAGGTGGAAGTGATTTCTCATGCATCTGTCCATCCAACCATCCATCCCGCTCTCTCCACATTGTCCTGATTAGGTTTGTCCTTGAGCAAAGACAGAGTTCACTCTGGACAACAGCTACTACTGTGGAATTTCCTGTTTTAATTAGGATTTATATCAAAACTACGTTTTGCTGTAATCTTAGGTTGGGGTTGTGAGGGGCTGTAAGCTAGCAGAAGAGAATGTAAACAAAGAGATGATGGGAAATGGGAGCAGGCTTACTCCGCAGTAATGGTTCCATCCACAACTCAGAGGCAAATTTGTGATGAACTACTACCGCTCTGCAGAAACTATGTCCTAGAAAGCAACAAAGGCTTTTTACATATTTGCTAAAAACGGCACAGTCATATTTAAAAGACCACTGGGAACGCTTTTACAAAAAAATCAAGAGATGAATGGAGAGGGACTGAAAACTTGAAATGGATACACATATACATGAACGCATGAATTATTTGATGTTTGTTGGTAAAAGTTGTTATTTATCCTGGTGATATATTGTCCTGAAATTGAGTCATAGCAACTGGACTTCTTCCTTGAAACGTTTCGCCATTCATCATAGTGCCTTTATCAGTCTGTGTGTTGCAGGATTCAGTCCACACTTGTATCCTCTAGGTGGGACATCAACAGTCCGGTAATTGGATGGCTCATTAAAGGGAAACAAAGAAGAGAAAGTTACCAAAAAACTTTTTTTTTTTTTTTTTCATTTTTCATACTGCAGCATCTGGTCCTGATGAGACTTCTTGTACCCACACCTTTCATAGCAGCTCATTTGATGCGTACTAACAATACTGTGTACTACAGTAACTTAAGAGTAATGACTGTTTTCCTTGGAAATGACAGCATTTTTCTTCCAACAGTGAATCTATGTCAGTAACATTGAAGGGCCAGTGTCACACTCCTCTTTTACTGCCTGTGTTTCTATAGCAACTGCACTGTGTAGCCACAGAAAGGCCTACCTGTTAATTGGCTTGGTTATCTTTGATGCCAGCCAGTTGCAAGTATTTGAACAGCAAAAATTATGAAGAATAAATGCGTGATTGTTTAATCAGTTGACCTTTAGCAACGATATCACAGCTAATTGAAAAAATTAGGGGTTGGGGATGAAATGAAATTGTAATGATGATAGCCAAAGACAAATCTGGACAGAAATAAAGGTTTTACTGGATTCTGTTTTCTTTGCTTTCTCTTAAAGTTGAACCCTAATACACCATTGTAGTTCTTTACTTCAGCTTCATCTTCCTCACAATTTGAACAACTCTTATGTATTGCGATTTGTTAAAGACCCACTCTTTGGAGTTGTCATAATGTTCTTGTGGGTTTTTTCTCATGATGGAGGACATATAGAAAGCAAAACAAAAAAAAATCACTTAAACTTGAATTTCTAAGGACAAAAACCTCAATCGACGACATACAGTAAGACAGATCGCAACAAGGTAATCAAACATCATGATACTGAGGATGTCACTGAGAAAAACAGTGACAACCATAACAGTAGACCGCAACAGAGTATTTGATCATTTAAATCGTTAACCAGGAGCAGACGAAAAAGCGCAGTTTAAAAAAAGATAGTATTTGTTACGAAGAACATTTGCTGGCTGGGCAACAGGCTATATGACTGGGTAGCTCCAATATTGCTTACCATTTTTTATACACCAGTAATGTTTGATGATTGGTGGTGTGAGGAGCTGTAAGCTATCGGGAGAGCTTGTAAACAGACAGCTTTCACTAACGAGGAGGGGTTGCTTTGCACTAAAGGTTCCAACCACAACTCAGAGGTAAGTTTCTAATAAACTCCTGCCACTCTGTAGAAACTATGTCCAAGAGAGCAACGCAGGTTTTTGGGTTTTGGCTAAAAACGGCATAATCAGAATTAATAGACCGCTTTTAAAATAGCTGAACATGTGATCAGTCTGGGTCTTTAATGACATCTCTCTTAAGTCATCAAAAACCTCAACACTAGCATTGGAAATGCTTATAAATGTTGTTGGTTTTTCCCCCATCACTGCATGGCTGTGCAAATCCCGCCTGGGACCCACTCATCAATGCATGGCGGAGGTGTTTGTTTGTCTGTTAGGAAGCCCTAATAAGAGGCCAGTGTCAAATTAAATTCCACATTTGCAACAAAATTGCATCCCAGGCTGAATAAGGGTCCAATATCATTACAACTTGGAAGTCACAATCCTGTCAATTACTAAGCTCCAAATGCAACAGACTGTTGTGTTCTCAGAGATGGAGAAAAAGGGTATTATTTTGTTTGTTTTTGTTTTTCCATGGCCATACGTGAAGCCTTCACAAAGTAGGAATGTGGAGCCAGTGGAGCATGTACAGGGGATTAACAACAACGATACAAATCCAGTTTGCTTCTCGCTTTGTGTCTCTCCTCCTTCTCTCTCCGGGGAGGTCAGACTCAGATTTGCCAGACAGCCTCTGAGGCCCCTCTGTCTCTCCTGAGACATGCTCTGTTTGTTCACAGAGGCTGTCTCAAGCCAGGCTGCTTCTGCACAGCATGTGCAGCTGCACCGATTTGCAAATGTCTTCCTAGTGGAGGGCGACCTCTCAGGCTTCTGCTTTTTTTTTTTTTTACCTTACCTTCCTCGCTTTTTTTTCTCCTCTAAATCCATAAGGATAAGCAGATGAGTTGTTTCAATCTACAGTAAGGTTCTTACAAGCTTACTTGTGTCTAGGACTGTAACAAGTATCTGAGTACTCTGATATTCACAATCTCTTCCTCAATATTGGAGCATGAATATTGGTGACGTCCACGATTGCTGATTCATGATCCATAGATCTAGTTGAGTATAGTACAAATACTCTTCAGACCGGGAAATTATTGCTCTGAAATGCAAAATAACGTTGAATTTTAAGTACATAAACTAAACAAACTGAATGTGCTACTGTCACAGGAAACAAATAAAATTGCATAGTAAAATGTTGATGAGGCTTCTCATTTTCAAAATAAAGCTATTAAGTGTTTTTTGCATTGTCGTAGATTAAAAAAGTTAAAAAAAAAGAATCAGTTTACCAAAATACATATTGAAAAAAAATAAATAAATGGACACATTTAGTTCTTTTGAAGTGAACCGGAGTTTGTTTCTTCTGATAATCCGGAACAAATTTAATTTAATTATAAGGAATTTGAACTTCAGAACATTACAAAAGTCTTGTGATCAATTTCAACATGTCTGTTTGAAGCAAAGTGTATGAGTGTTTTCTAGTTATATTTTCATTTCGGTGTGGCTGTGTCTTCATTTACCATCTTTTTGTCATCTATCTACAGGAAGTGTAGTCAGCTAAACTTTGAGGATTGAAAAACTGGAGAGCATGTTCAGATTTTGTTACTAAATGATCCAAAGTAACAGTGATGTTCATGGTTTTTTTACTGCTGAAGTTATTCAGGAAGTTGACTAAACACCTTTTGTGCGCTACATTATTCATTGTTTTAGAGTTATAAATACTATTTCTTTATTTTAAAATATTTGTGTCGTTAGCTATGTTTATTCTGATCTCATTTTCAAAATAAATATGTTTACTTAATTTACATTTATCCAGTAAAAAGTCATTCATATCGCAACCATCGCAACCAAGTGTTTTCAAAGTCGCTGAAATATTTACAACATGTTGTCTTAGTGGTAATGTAGATCTTGTTAACATGGCAAAAAATGAAATTATTCATACTTCCATGACAGGACAAATAAGCCTGGGTTTTTGAAAAGAAAACATACAAAAAAATGACTTAGCTTCGGCATGAATCTAATATATTTTCAGGGAAATATTAGATTTTTTCTTAAATTATTCACATTACACAGTGAAATCTAAAGTGTGTGAGGATGGTATTGTCCCTTAAGATTCAGCCAGCAGGGCCACTTGACACTGACAATGACCAATTACAAAGACAGATCTATCTGTGTATTCAGCAGGATAAGCCTCCAGACTAATTGTCTTTGGGCGACTGCACACTGAAAGTTTAACATTTTTTGAGGAGGGACCGTGTGTCCTCACAGTGGTAGTGCTGCACTGTGCTCACTAAATCTAAAAGAATCAATGACGGAGAGGGAAACAGAAAGTCTAAAACAAGGACAGCTGGGAGGAAAAGAAAAAAAAAGAATGAAAGAAAACAGCTCGGAAATGAGGTTCTCGGTACAAAGGAGACTTATTTGACAAAGACCTTCCAAAAACAAGGCTTCAAGATGAGGGTCTGTCGGTAAGGTAAACTCAGACAGTGGAGTGAATGAGTCTTGGCTATGCATTCTGCATATCTCAGACCACTATTCTACCTGTGCTATTTTTATCCCTCATTTTTATGCAGATTTTCCTCTCGGTATTGTCCATATTTTACTATGTGAGGAAGAAACATCTGCACAGTGTCCTGTGCAAATCAAAGTATGAAGACTATCCCAATCAGTGTGTTATATTATACCGTGTCATCCATTGACCTTGAGTTGCGTGTAGGTGTCTCAGGAACAGATGAGTGAGCACAGCTCGTGCCACCTTAGCTTGGTTGCTGAAACAGATCAACTGCTGTAGTTTAAGAGTGATTCACTCACTGGAAAAAAAACAGCAAATATTAGATTTATTTTTATTATTTTAAACTACACATAGGTAAAGCATGAATAGTAGTCCTAAAATATTGAATTAAACCTCAATTAGCCGAAACAAGAACTATCACAAAAAAAAAAAAAAAAACAATTCTGGTGTTGTAGATTGTTTTGGGAAGATCAAAAACACACTTATGTGCATTTTTTTCAACACATTAAAAGCTGTTTTTGCAACATCTCCGTTTGGAGCCACATCCAGTTCTTGCATGTCATCCACTTTAACATAACAGACATCTGAGCCACGAGTTCAGTCTCTTTGGCAACACTTCCTCTCAGGCTGTGTAAGTGTATCCCCCTCCTGCTTCAGTTGAATTGGCAGAACTTAACCGCGACTCCATCCAAGCCCTAAATGTGACCTTTTGTGACATAAAGCCTATAGATCTTATTGAAGGGTAGGGGGAAAAGCCTATAGGATCAAGTGCTTCAAGGTGGATTTCAATGCTAGTCACATAGGTAACCAGCCTTTCTTTGCTTAGGATTTATTTTCTTTTCCCATCCTTTTCTCACACAATCACAAACCAAACGGAAAAATAGTCGCTCATTTTCAAAGTTAACATAGTAATGTATTTTATTTTTGGCACAGTGTAAAGTAAACACTTTAAAGACCCACAGTGTTAGGCTGGAGTTGTGAAAGGCTGTAAGCTAGCTGGAGAGAGTGTAAACAAAGGGATGATGGGAAGTTTGGACAGGCTTACCTGCCACTAACAGTCCCATCCACAACTCAGAGGTGAATTTCTAATGAACTTCTGCCACTCTGCAGAGACTATGACCTCAAAAACAACACAGGTTTTCTACATTTTAGCTAAAAACAGCACAATCATAATTGAAAGACCACTGAGTGCACTTTGAAAACAGAGCAGAAGATGACTGGAGTTGGACTTTAACACCAGAGCTGTCGTTGGCGACACCCAAAAACCCTTTAACAAACCGTAAATCTTTGATTATTTATGCGATCTACGTAAATCAGCTGATTCTGACAGGGAGAAAAGTGCCTTTCTGTGAAACACAAATAGCTTATTTTCGTTGATTGCGCAAGCACTTCACAACTGTACAGTGTTGCAAGGCTGCTTTTCTCTGCCTCAGAATCTGCAAGTATTACATTAAATGTGTCAACGGTTGATGAGTTAGAATAGTTGACCAAATGTAAACACTAGAGCTAAAGCTCAGCTGTTAAAGGGTTAACAGTCTACATCTGTTGCAGTGAAAGACACAATTAAAGGTTTGAAATGATTCAACACATTAAACTCTCATTTAAAATGGACAATAGTTCACTGAATACAATTAATTGCTAGCTTCTTCCATGACTATTGACAATGCTAGATTCTGAGCCAAATTGGTCCTGGCATTAAACCCCACAGAGTCTTTTAGGACGTTTCTGAAACAGGTCAGTATTTTGTCATTGATACAAAGTCTTTGTTAAATATTAATTCTGTATAAGTTGGGAATACATGTTTTGACACTTTTGATTGATGATTCTTTTGCAAAAGCATCTCGAACGAAGCCAGAGATGGTTAAGAAAAATATTACATTGTATGACTTCTTTTTGTGCTTGGACAGAGGGAAATACTTTTGAGTGATATTTGACTCTAGGGCGAAACATCAAGTGACTCGTGTCGGTGGCCTTCCCTGTAAATACAAACTGAAACCACCTTGGGGCTTTTTGATCACCTCTGGATTTTAATCAACAAAAACCCCCACCAAGAGGTGGTGGTAAGAAGATGTGGGATGGGAGAGCGGGAGGAGGGTAAAATATTAATGTATTGAAAAAGAAAACGTGTCTTACCGGAAGTATCAATAAATAATGAAGTCTTCCTTTTAAAAAGTACTTGAGCTGTCCTATATGTGGTGTCTAATGGCAGAGTGGCGTGGGGTTTTAGTATATGGTAGTTGGTCAGACACATCATCATTTGGAAACGTCCACAAATTATTGATACCAAATCCATCCATTGGTCCATTTGTTGCCATATTCATCCATCCATATATATATCTATATTCATCTTTTCATTTTTCCAGTTCATTTCCATATCCATTCGTCTATATTCATCAGCCCATCTTTTGCTTTCAAGCCTTGTACACCAGATGGTCACATTGGGTGTTCCATTATCTCAGTACTACCCCATCTTCAAAATCCCATCATTCATTCATTCATTCGTTCTGTAAGACGCTGTTTCGTGCAGAGTATGGTGGCTCACTGATGTCTCGCGGGGTTTGGAGATATAGTGCTATATGTGGTTGTAGCATTGCAGAAGCAGCTACAGATCATCGTATCGGATCTGAGACTGCCAGAACCAGATATTGAATTACTGACCCTGTGGGGTCTCTGGATACGTTTTCAATTTGCAATTACGTAAAACAGGAGGGACGGGTTGGGGGTTGTAGAGAGCGATGATTGTTATACAGGGTTTCAGGGCTGTCACGAGTTTAAAAGCAGACAATAACTTTATGCCTCTGAGAATACCATTAGGAACTGCTTCGGTGATCTGTGATTTATAGGACCGTTTTTCTGTTCAGTTTTGGCTTTCTGAAAGCCAGAATCCTACAGACCAAAAGGTCTGGACTGCAAAGGACATTTAAGGGCAAAGTAATATATGATCTTTTGAAGTAAACTTAAGTTAATTTTAATTGTAAGAGGAAACTTGCCACTGCTTGCCACATTGCTAATTTCAATATCACACTTCATACTAGCATGAAAATTAACTTCCGGCAGCAAAACCTGGACAGTCATCAGTTTTATTCAGAACCACTTCTTAAAATCAACTATTTCAGCTTGGTTTTAAAAAAAAAAAGACTCTCAATTGACATGCGTCACATGCAGAGCATCGTCTCCTCCCTGCTTTGCTCATTCCATTTGGTTACACGAGGAGCCTGCAGTACCGCACGGATTGCAGAGGTTGCAGCAGTTAGATTGATTCACTGCAATGTGTGGCCTGTTGCCACCCTCTCTGACTGTGGTGCCCCGGTTGAGATGAAGAGGCTTCTTGTGCCTCATGAAGGAAGAGATGGAGGTCATTCCTCTTGTAAACCTCTCTCCCACTCATTCATGCCTCGATATCTAATCTTTCCCCCCTTTTTTATACATCCTCCTCTTCTGTCTAAAGTAATATGTTTGCGATCCTGTCATTCAATGTATAGGAGTTTTTAAAATTTCTGTCAAAAATGTGTTAAAATATAAACAAAAGACAAGTTTATTTTACTTTTGTCATATTTCAGGTTGTTATTTTTTTTCTTCAGGAAGGTGTTACATGCCCATTGTTATTGTGCAACAAACCTGAGTCGTTGCATAAGTTTGGCGTTTCAGTCTAAATGTCAAGTGGGTTTATGAGTCAATCATCCAATTCATGTGTTAGTTACAGCGTTGGATAATGATGACATGGACAGCCAACTACCAGAGCAATGACTATGGTTCTATTCATGAGGGAATATTCTGGAAAATATTTTTGCATAATGTCTTTACGTGTGTTACAGGATATGCATCATCAGTGACACGTCATTCATTTCTGTCAATTTTCAGCCCTGGTAATACAAAGTGTGGTGGTTGTTTGTGTTCATTTGCAGATTTTAGGTGAAAACCAATTTAAAAATGGAGCAGTGCTGCCTGCCTATTTCTGTCCAAATCACCAAAGAACATTTAGATAAAACTACAAAGTATGATTTCTGCCACTTGGTTTCAGATTTCTTGTTCTTATTATGAATTAGGAATCTTGATTCTAATATATTCTGTATAAAATTGGCTTATTCTGCTTCCTGGGTTTTCTTTGCTTTGATCTTTTTACAGCTAAGATAACTGAAGAAATAATTGGGATTTCTTTTTTCTTAATTTGTTTTCATTGGGAATAAGACTGAATAATTGGTGTGCACAAAAATATTGATTACAAATTATGTAATCAGTGCCACCTTTTTCCTTTATGTTTTAAGTTATAACTATAATAGTTAGAGAAAATACTTGAAAAATGTCAGCATTTATCAAAAAAATAAGATTATTTTCAACTACGGTCACAAATAACTTCCACCGTTCAATGGAGAGACTTCGGCAGAAACTTCAAGATTAGCTCCAGCCGCCCGATTTTTATTGAGATCGTTGGCGTGGTCAGGAATGCAGGCAGCGGCAGTCAGGCGGCCGTCCGGCAGGCAGAATGACCTTTTTATATACCCCTGACTGGCGGCCTGTGACACTTAATATAGGTGGCTGCCATCCGGAGATCTGCCCTGTGGCCGCCCAACTGCCACTCAATTTCGTAATGGTGTCACCCTCACATGTCACTGGACTGCCAACACGCAACCTCTAAATGTGTCTGGACAGGCATTAACCGATGTCAGTTTTTAAAGAAAAATGTCAGGTCCCCATCAAATTTGAACTTTTTCTTAAAACCTCCACCTGCCGGTTTTGCTGAAAAACTTTAGGTCACAGTGGGATGGCATTTTGGGATATGTGACTATAGTCTTAGTCAAAAAGTGCAGTCTCAACAACAGAAACACAAGAAAAGCATTCTGGGTGTAATTCTACATTTTCAACATGTTAAAAAGTAGTTAAAAATCACTTGAATTAGTTTTTAATTTCCATTAAGGACAAATGGTCACATTTTTTCTGCAAACTGCTGATCAAATTTGAAAAGAGACACTGAATGTAATAAATCTGATAAATATTTTTAACAGAAGATTGATTTTTTTTAAGGAAAATTGTTTCTATTCTGTCTCCAGATCAGCATTCGATACTGGTTATTACCTAAAACGTGAGGTGACTGAAAAGTAGACATCATCGTGTGTTTTTTTTCCCCATAGAAAACCAGCGATGCATTATTTTCCCTTACCTGTGCTTTTAAAATACAAATACATTCCCAAAGGATATTAGATACAGGGGCTATCTGTAAGCAAAATCTGATGCGAATTCCAAAACAGGTAGGAGGAATATTACTTCAGCTTCGTAGATAGCGCTGCAACTTGTTTAGCTGTCTGTCTACCTGACTGTTCACTGTACAGTAAAATATGGCCTAATGCCCCTTGTGAGGTTACAGCAGATGCCATTATTTCCAAACATTGAGTCAGAAGCCCCAGGTGTGTGGCTCACGGATCTGATGAATAGCTGGAAAGGGAGCAGGACTGGAGACAATGATGGAGATGAGGATTGACGAAGGTCCTCTGTTTTTTTTTTTCCTGAGGGCCTATGCAGCTCGCCTTGTGCTGTAATCCATGTATAGTAAAACCTTATCCACGGGGATAATGTCAACTCACTCTCAAAGATAACAAGACAAAAGCCCTCACCTGATTACTCAGGAAACTGTTTCATATTCCCCTAAACTGTCATTTTACATGTTTTTCCTTCTGCTGATTTTTATTTTGAAATCACACAAACTGTTGCTTAGACGCATCAGATCAAAAATACGGTGGACACAAGTGACATTTCTTTCATTCTTCCAACATCAAGCTTAATTTTTCTCCATAAAGAACCCCAACAAAACCTGTTTGTCTTCAAGGGGAGAATGAAACAACTTGCTGTGCCTCAGAATTTATCAGAAGAGCTCCCTGTCTTTGTTTAATAGTCTGCACCCTCGGCAGCTATCTGATGAGGTTTGAGTTGTGGAGGATCACAAGATCACACAAAAGATGTTTGGCCATAGGGTGTAACAATTAATTTACTTGATCAATGAATCGATTTATATCCCTACGATCCAACCAATTTTTTTTTAGCTAAAGATGTCCTGGATCAATTTCAGGTCAGGGAATTGGATCCAATCAGATCCTTCAAAATGAACCAATATTGACTATGAATCGTATTAACAACCACAAAATGATGAGATAAATCACATAGTTGTTAAAATGAATTGTCATACCCCTATTTTTCAGACCAGGTTCATTCTCAAAGTGACCTTAAAGGTTCTAGATCTCAAAAACTGAGAATCAGCACCAGACTAAAAGAACATCCATCACACTCACAAGCAGCCCGTCAGACAACGCTGAATTATATATTGAAAGTTCCCCTCCGAACATCCGAGCAGACATCTCTCCTTCTATCTCTCTCTCTTGCATCTGATGTGCTGCATTGAATCATTGATAGGACATCCAAAACAACAGCACTCCTCCCTATAAAACACTTGTCACTCTGTCTGAAAGGAAGAAAACTCCAGTGAGAGCTGTGTTTGATCTTTTCGATTGTGAATGAGTACATACATACATACATTTCATACATTTTACCTAAATAGAAGGTCACTGCGACACGTCGGTGGACTGTGTAGGAGCTTTCTGAGCCATTAGCTGTTGCCTGACATGGTTACAGATCAACTCCAATCATTATTTGAACTCTATTAAAAGTGATTTTAATTATCATTACGTTGTTTTTAGCCAAAATTAAACAAAAAAGGACAGAGCAGCAGTAGTTCATTAGAGATTTACCTCTGAGTTTGCGTGGAGCAACCCTGCACCCTTTTCTTCCCCATTGCTGAGAGCTCTCCATTTACAGGCTCCCCCAGTAACCCCTCACAACCCCAGCTGAAATTTCAATAAAAAAAACAATCTTAGAAATGCCACCAAAATCAAGATTTGTCTGTGATTCAAAAGCTGTTTGTGAAATAGTCTTTGGTGATTTGTCTCTGGACCAATAACGTCTTGTGTGCTGATTGGACCATCGAGGAATAACCTCGGGTGACGCTGACGCTGGTTGAGGGCCAGTTCACGACGAAGCACTGTCCCTGGTGGGGGTGGACCTGCAAAGCCATCTAGATAGAATCAATAGAGAGACGTCTATAAATAGAGAACGATAGATAGATAGAGAACGTCTATAAATTAAAAAGAAAACACAAAAATATGATTGTCATTGGATGAGAAGACCGTATGTTCTGACTTACGTAAGAACCCAGCTACCTAGGGGGGAGGTATATCATCCTTATTAAAACTAAAGCTTAACTACTGGCGCAAAAAAATGGTGAGCAATATTGGAGCTATCCAGAAGTACAGTTTTATTTGTAGTTTAATTATCTTCCTCCATCATTAAAAAAATGACAAATGAACATGTTAAAAACACACTTTTCATCGGAGCGGGTCTTTAAGCACCCCGAAAAGGGTGACATTTGAGGCTCTCCTCACCCACGTCTATTCTACTGTTTCCTCTTGGGTTGTAATTCTGCATAACTGTGAAAATTCAAGCACCAAACCCTACTGTGTATTTCTCCACACCAAGAATTAATGGATGGGAAAGGAGGGTTGGATGCAGCAGAAACACTGCCATTGAAAGCACTAATATGTACTCAGCTCTCAGTCATCAAGTCTACTCTTTGATCCCAGCTGGAGTCAGGATGCTTCAGGGATGTGATGGAATATTTTATTGCAGTTGGTATGTTTGCCTTAGTCCAAGGGTTTCAGCCTTTCTCCTTCATAATAACTTAAGCCTTTAAGCCCTGGTTTGGCACCCTAGTGATTCTTTAACACGATGTTACTTTCATACCGTCTCCTTTACAAAAGCACTGCGCTGCCTTTTAAAATTTCAGTGTGAATGTGTGAAATTAATGTGGAACAGGCCTGGTGGAGGCTGAACGTGGGTGGGTGGGTGGAGGGTTGGAAGTAAAAGGATGATACTGGAGCTAGACAGGGTGTAGGGCATTAGTGCAAAAAGACGAGGAATAATCTGAGATTGGGCAGTTGGAAGATTGGAGGGTCAGGGTGCCGGATCAATGCGTGGGGCTGAGTGAAGATGAATGAACATATTCTACTCTCAGGTGAGGATGAAGTTGATTAAAAAAGCACCTATATTTTCTCTGAGAAGCCACTTCAACGCTTGATCAGATAACGAGTGAAGCACTCTTTAATGCAACGGTTATATGTATTTTTTTTTAAATTTGATTTAGTTAAGTTGATTTATGTCACTAAAGGTGTGATCCATGAGTTTTATACTAGTCGCATTGGTTTCTACTAATAGAGACAAGACTAGCAATGTCCAGCTAAGGGTAATGGCAACGATGAGGCCTGTGCTTTTGTGTTGGGTCAGGGCAGGGCCATCACTGCGCATAAATTCGAAAATGCCGCACTTGTTCTTTTGTAATCCACAACAGCTGGTGTGTGTGTGTGCATGATGGATTTCATGTGCTCCCACATGTGTGTGTGTGTGTGTGTGTGCATGCATGGAGACAGAAGGATGAAATGACAGGGATAGATGGGTCCAGCTGTGGATCTGGTGGCCTAGATAAAAGCTAGATGGGTGCCACTACCCTTGTGAGGAGCCAGCAGAGCATTCAGAATAAGTGTTTAGAACTCAGAGGCTCCAATCGCCACTAAAAAGAAAAAAGAAAATCACAGGAGAATATTTTGTGTTTTTATTAACTCATTTGACTAGTTAAACAGTTATAACACCATATTCTTAGTTAAAAAATACAAATACAATGCAATTATAGTTATTGCATTTTCCAGAGGGTAGCATGCACCTTACTACAGGATGCATTGTCTATGAATTGTCTTTTTCACACGTATGGATAAGGCGCATCGAACTATAAGGTACATTAAGTGAGACAAAAGAGTTAGAAATAAGTCAGCCAGACTTTATTATTTGCGTTCATAGTAATTCTAGAATTTGTTTGTAACACGCTACATGCTTGCTTTGTTATAAGCCTTAGCATATTTACAAAACTGTAACTCCCAACCTTGTTTGCAACACGTAAAAAGATCAGACTGATACCACTAAAAGAACCTTATTGCCAGGGCCGGCCCTGGGCATAGGCGACCTAGGCGGTGGTGTTGCCGCTGTTAGTGCTTTTTTACAACCTTAAGGATGAGAAAGCAGCAAAACAAGCTCTCGAAGACAGTTTTAAGGTCTAAAAAGGGAAGGAAGAGGAGAAAAACTAGCTCAAAGCAGAGGTTTGTCAGGTTAGAAACTTCTCTACATTGAGATGATTTGTTTTTTTCATTCTAGACTAAAATTAAGATACATTTATTGCTAAAAAGTACACTTGTATTTGTGATACTCCTAGATTTTTTCTTTGATTGAAAACATTTTAAATGGTATGACATTCTCAATGAAAGTAATAACCAATCGCGTCTTGTCAGAGGACACATGTCAGAATTTGGAACACACACTCACAAACAAGAAAAGTGTTTCAATTTGCATGAAAATTAGAAAATTGTGAAATAAAAGTAAAACTTTCTTGCTACATGATGTACAGTGCGTTTGCACCCAATTAACAAAACTCTCGCCATTGAAAGCCCATTTTAAAGCTTTTATCCATCTTTGTAAAGCCATTATAGGCGAGTAACACAATTGTCAATTTATATGAAATATTAAAACATAAAATTGTGAAAATATGGATATATTAGTGTTTCTAGTAAAATTTGATTTGAAATCAACAAGCTGATAACATATTTTTTGTGTCATTTGTGTAAAAATGTTTGGGATGTTGGGATGTTTTAACCCCTAATTTCAGTGTAAATTGTTGGTATATGGTGAGTTTTTCCTGATAGTTTCTTCCCAAAGTTTCTGACTTGCAAATATTAAATCAAAAATTGTCCATAAGACCTATCCTTGAGTTATTACACACCTAACGTCTTGAACATTTTTGCAGACATGAGAGCGAGATTTTCCAGCCACTAAAGAAAATTAATTTTTGTCTCAAGAAGTTTTTAGGCAATTTTTTTCCCCAAGGATTGAAGAAATTAAAATGCTGACCTTTGGAATTATATACTGCCAGTATGCTCCTGTAGGCAAAACTATTTTCCCTTTTCTAGTTGTGCTTTTAAAGCTTGGTTATGTACACAAATAAAATCCAACTACATTTAATGTATTGCATCTATACAAATAAAAAAATACATTTGCCATAAAAATGCAAAAAGGAGGAGTGACATAGAAAGGTCCAATAATATTTGCATTTCTTGAATTAACAGAAAAAAAACATACAAATCTACTAAACTACTCAACTTTACTGACCATAAAGTGGTCTTCAAAATGTTTTTAAGTCACCATAAAACAGTTTTTTTTTTGTTTTATTTTAGAAAAATGTGATGAAGACTTTTCTGGGTTTTATCTGCCAGTGTGAAAGTCCAAAGGCGTAGGTAGGTAGTTTAGAAATGTACTACTAAAGTGTGGGCGAAACTGTTGGCGGATAGTAAGCCCGTCCCCATTTCCCATAATCTGTCGGTTTACATAGCCTCCCTCTAGCTTACAGCCTCTCACACTCCCAATTTAACATTAGCGGTGCAACAAAAGTGGCGAACAATATTGGAGCCATGCAGTTTTAAAGCAGATGCCAGCTCAGACAAGGAAAACTGAAGCGTACATGGATCTTTTTGTTTGCAAGTGGATGCAGCAGAATGGAGCAGGGAGCTTGTGACGTGTACATCATTTATAAGCTTTTTCATGTTTCTGCTGCTCCTGATCCATGATTTAAATAAAGGAATACTCAGGTATGCAGTTTTAAGCCTAATTTCATGATTTCCATCATGAGAAAAATGCCAAAAGAGAATGTTGAAAACACCAAAAACAGAATCTTCATCAGAGTGGGTCTTTACATTTCTCTGGCCTGTAGGTTTAACATAAGAAAGTGTGCAATTACTCTTCAGGTTTTCTTTTTTTTTTTTTTTTTGACCATGTGAAGGAGCAGAGCAGCCATTTCATGAAGACTCAGGATGAAGTCCACAAAGTAAAGGCAGTGTTGGCCTGAAGAGGAAGTGCAGCAGTCAGCCCGTGTCCTTTCCAAGGAACTCTAGGACAGAGAGAGCCTTCACCGGCACCCTGGGGAGAGTGAAGACAGATTAATGCAGGGGTTTTAATATTTCAGATGAAAACGTATTACTGCCCTCTTGCTCTGTCTTTCCTCTCTCTCGGCGGCTCAGAGAGGCGGGTCTGAAATGTGCTGCTCTCCTCTTATGTCCTCCTGTCTCGCTAACAGCATGAATGCGTTTTGCTGAGGGGTAAATTCCATTGTTCAAATCCTCCCTGTCTAGTTTTTGTGACAAGAATTGCTCATACAAAAGTAATATTTTGAATAAACACACAAGTGTGTGTTTATAAGGGGGTCTTTAAGCCTTCTGTGGGTTTTTGTTGGCACATTTAAAGCTGCTGACCTTGCAGCCGGCCCCCGCAATGTTTTTTTGCTAACATCGTGTGGCGGTGTCACCCCAGATGATTGTTGGATAGGGAGCTGCCAATCTTTCCTCTACCGTGATGCTGTGTTAACTGGAGAAACACCACACCCTGCTCTGTCGGTTAAACTGTCCCCCACAATTGAGTGTTGACGCTCAAATCCAGCCAAATTTAAAACAGATGTGAATTGGCACATCTAGGTTACATCGCAAGGTTCCTTCAGCAAAACTTCTTGGTTTTTAAACTTTTAATTTGCAGTGAAAATCTACCGAAATATGTAAATATGTGTAGCTTTTATGAGGGTTTTGTCAGCAGGGTGCTCCACCAGAAAATATAGGATCCCATCATTAAAATCCTCTAGATTTGTTTTTTTGATCCAAGTCCTTTTTCATCAGAGTTCCATGGATCTGTGATGAATAGCCTATAGTACATTGTCACTTGAAATCATTGCATTTACAGTAAATTCCTGCTCTCTGAACATATTTTGAATAAATTCCGGTTAATGTAATGTACCTGAATTGGATTTTTTTCTTCTACTGGTAGATTTGATGCAGGAAATTTAATGTTGGAAGCTTTGTAGTAAAGACAAAAATCAGAAGAAATATGGAAAAAAATAGAGGCATAGCCAAAAAAACTAAAAAACAGGTAGATTAAATGTCTGAGATGTTCTTTTTGGATGAAGAAAGCTGACAATTTTAAAGACAATCTTCTTTTGACATATTGTCAAAGTGTTCCCAGTGGTATTTTAATTATGATTATGCCTTTTTTAGCCGAAATTCTAAAACCTGTGTTGTTTTCTGGGACATAGTATCTGTAAAGAGGCAGGAGTTCATTAAAAATTCACCAGTGCAACAAAAATGGTGAGCAATATTGGAGCCAATCATCTGTACAGTTTTTCAAACAACATTTTTTTCTGCTCCTGATTTGCAACAATTTGAATAAAGAAATACGCAGAAATGCTACTTTAATATGAATATGTCCTGCATCAGCAGTAAAAATGCCACAAGAACATGTAAGAAACACCAAAGACAATTTGTTTTTTAAATTAAAGTAGGTCTTTAAAGCTTTAAGCCAATGATCATTTACCAGGCTAGAATGAAAGCAAAGGTGGCAGTAGCAAAAGTGCAGCCGTCTCAGTTGCTTTACTGTTGGACAGCATATCACACACAGAAGGCAGGGTCAAAGGACCCTGGGTCGTACCTGTGGTCTGTTGGAAATGTATTCTGCACTACATTTCTGTAGTCACATCAAGCCTCTGCTTAGAAATCGTCCTGGCCCAGAAACCCTTTCCCTGAACTACAAATGCTGTTGTGAATATGTCCACACTTACGCACAGGAGGAAGGAAAAGTGTTTACTTTCTTTTGCATGATAGCAATGGTAATGAAGGGGCCCCTTCACTTTTTTTTTCCTTTCTCCTGTTGTTTGTTTTCTCTCAGCCCTTCTCACCTCCCCTCAGTTGTACACACACACCTCCCACCCTTCCCCACATCAAACAGCGCAATAATGCGCTGACGAGTTTGACAGGTGGTTATCTGGCCCTTGTTTGCCGTCTCTTTATCCCATATTACTCTGTCTGCCATCTTAATGAATGCACAGACCTGCAAGCACATACATTAACATGGATAAATGAGAACCCTCACCAAGCTAAAGCTATGCAGAGATTTATAAAGGTAAATGTTGAAACAAAAAAAAGGAAAATTAATCGAGTTGGGCCAGTTTTATGAGTGTTTTCCTTTCAAACTGCGGATCCGAGTTTGTATCTGGAGCCAGGTGCAGTTCCCCAGGTAACCATTAGGAGGCTGTTGCAAAGCATTCCTCAATCATGACAAAAAGCAATTAAATTTGACTTCAAATAAAGTATTTGTAAATCTTCCTTTTTTTCTTTCAGCATAATATCAGCCCTTAAATGAAAGTAGAAAGTTTTTTTTTAATCAAACATAACCCGTCTCCAGATATTCTCCTCCTCCTTCCTCTGCTGCCTCCCAGTTAATATCAACATATAACCTATTTTAATGTAAATAATGCTCTCTTGCTGATTTCAGACTGCATATTTACACTGCCGTTATTGTTCTTCTAGGTTTCCTTTTCATGACTTGCCCTAAAAAGGACATTCATATTTGTGAGAAAGGAATACAATGCCCATGTGCTTCCAAAGGGTTGGTACTTTCGTATTACTACATGAACAGGTGAATGTGGAGCCTTTGGGTATCTTGATTTGTTACCAACGATCTTCTGGGTTTGATTTGTTGTTGCTCAAGAGTTGACAATGTGCACACAATGTTCATTCTTCTTCAGGAGTCTGAAGACTATGATTTGTTCGATCCTCATTCATCAAAGCATGATGTCCCCCATCACAGAAGTGGATGTCTCAGTCATTGACTGTATAAGAGAACTGGACTGACTGAGTGTACTGTCACCCATAGAAAATGGCTTATGTCCAACTCCAACCAAATGAAGTCAATTCAGTCAATTATTCAATACATTCGCTATTTTTTGTGATACTGACGCTGCCATGTTAGAGTCAGACAATGCTAATAAAGTCAGTCTAAGTCAACGTTTTATGGCAACCATTTATTAGAAGTCCATACTCCTACAATTTGAAAGCTAGCTACACGAAACCCACCAAAGGTTTTGAACTTTCCACATGTGACCTCTTACTTTTATTGAGGATTTGATTTGCCAGTTTACAACTTGAATAATTTGCACTACAGAAAAATATATCAAAAAATTAAGATCATCAAGAAAATGTTAAAAAGGTGGTAGAGGAAGAATGGTTATTCTGACAAATGGAATGACTGATTTATTTGGATTTTGGCTTCTTAAATCCAACGGGTGCTTCCTGTTTGGAATGCAGCGGGGGAGGAGTCACTCAGTCCAGTTCTCTTATGCAGTCAATGCTCCCAGTGGATCATGGATGTGTCTCCAGTGAGGCTTTTTGTTTAAGCTGAAATACCCTATTTGCGGTCATATTTACATCCCTGAACAGTTTCTAGTTTTTTTTTTTTCTTTTATGTTCTAGTTCTTCTCAGGCCCCATTCCCTTTTGATGGTGTTTCGTCGCCATTTGAGGTACCAGTGCACTTGGCTATTGGGTTTAAAACATTGAGCCCGTGTATAGACATGAGTTGAATTTCCTACCTTTTTACAGATATGAGAAAGTCTGTCAGATTTTGTGTGAATTATTTTAGGACAATTGGGTCTTTTTCACAAAGATTTTCAACATCTTTATAATAAATCAAAATTCCTCACAAATGATTTCACCATCAGTTTAATGAAAACACCCATTGGTTTTAATTAAAGGCACACAAAAGTAAGCTGTAAAAGTATTCAAGAGGACAGAAAGGAAAAAAAATATGATTCTTTGAAATATTTGTCAGTTTTCTCCTTGGCTAAGACTAAAGCCAGAACTTAATTTTTTTACTGAATTACAAAAATTGTTAAAAGTTTGTAAAAATTGCTTGCAATGTAATTTTTTTAAAGATTCATATAAAGTTAATTGTTTTTTATATTTCTGCAACTCTCAAACAGATATGTCGGAAATTGGTGATGAAAGTTGGTGTACTTTGTTGGCCTTATTTGAACTAGAATTTATTTTTTTTAATTTAAAAGTTGTACTGTTTTGTTCAAAATTATTGGTGCAAAAATACGCAGAACAATTTTAGGTGCCATAAAATGTTTTTGTATCATCTGCAAAGAAACAGTTGTTTTTGTTTTGAATTCTGTTCAGCACATGTACTTCTAGCTCCTCATTTATGCCTTCCTGGAACACATTTCGAAGGCCTTTAAAATTCATGAAAAAGTGTTCAGCCAGGCCTTTTGTCAGACAAATGAAAATAACTTTCAGGCTAATAAATTATTTAGACATAAAAATAGATGTATGGCACTTCAGCTGGGCTTTCTGGCTTGATCGATTATCTCCAGTTCAGTAGACCGACATGTTTTTTGTCTCTAAAGATCAAATCCAGCCGCGTTATTCATGCGGTCTTACCAACAAAAGAACTTTCTCGTTCCAGGTTTTGTTTGTGCAACGGCGTCGGCTGTTTCGGAAAAGGGTCAAAATGAAGCAGCATTTCCAACAGAGCTGTGGCTGAGCTGCTCCGACGCTATCTAGGAGCTGTCACTAAAACACAGGAAGCGGCAGTACTGATCATTTGGAGGTCGAGAGAAGACAGGGCCCCAACAGAAATATGAGGTTGAGAGGCGCAGACACGCTGAGAGCAGGTGGCCAGGAAAGAGGGGTTAGTGGTAGAACAAGAGGTGAAGCCAGAAAATAAGAGACATGCGAGGGGAGAGGGATGGAGGACAAAATGGGGAATGGAGCAACAAGGGTATCATTCTCAGTTACACTGTTTCACATGGTGGAGCCCCTCTTTAAAAGGCCAATTACTCTGTAATAGTCCTAGACTGACTAGGTGATTTCTCACTGTGCTGAGTGGAATAGCAGAGCAGGACTGGACTCAGCCCAGTGGAGAGACCCAATCATCATTGCTCTGGAGTTAAGGGAGTCCAGGGACACTTGCACACGTGTGTGCTTTGTGTGCACATCTGTAGGTTTTAGAGATTATGACTATTCCACTAAATTCTTTATTAAACTTAACCTTGATGCACCTTTTCCCTGCATCTCCACCTTTGGAAAAAAAAAAAAAACAGAATGAAAACCTCAAGCAGGAATAAACTGTCAAACTGTACCGATGGTCATTTAAAAATTCAGTGCATTCAATCGATTTTTCTTTTTTCGTCCCAGATTTTGCTTGTACAGTATCATAAATTTTTTTAATTGAGACTCAGCTCATTAAAAAAATAAGCTAAAAAATACAGTTTTTGTCTCCTAATTGACAGCCATGATAAATAGTGGCTTCCTGTCACTTTTTTTCACCAATGAATCATAGCGGCCTCGTCTCCTACTGAAATCCCCTCTCCCGTGTGCCCTTGAGCCCCTTTTCTCTGGCTCTTTTTGTTATCCAGTAAAGCTGTGAGATGGGTTTCCGTGTTTTATTCCTTGCATGTAACCTCAATGATGTATGTATTTCTGCTGTTTTCCAGCATTTCCCTCGAAAGGGCGGCCCGTGTTTTAGGTGGCAGTGACTGTAGCGTGAGGGGATTTTGGAGGCTGCACAAAGCAGCAGTAATTCATCTGGGCAATGATAAGATTACCATTGCATGAGATGAAAGCTTGCTTCATGTCCACAGGCTGAACTGCAACTTTCCTCTTGATTTGGGACAATTCAAATTGAATTAAGTCTCAGCCAGTCGGGTTACAAAGACTAAAATTGAATTCCAAATTAACTGTGGTACTTTTCTGTGACACAACATGACTGTTTTCTCCCATCAATGATGACAGCTCTTCAGTTAAAAGATAAAAAGTCTGTTATTGTTTATAGATATCTGAGTCAGCACAAATCTGTTGCATCATGGAAACACGTGGGACAAATCTTCTGGTCTATAATGGCTGGTTTCCCTTAAAAGCACCTGCCTCACGATGATGCTCAAATATAACATTTTAAACTCAGACGGATGGGATCGAGGAATCGTCCTAACAACACCCCATTTCATGTTTCTTGTGCCATTTGCTAGCCTCCAGCGAAGATTCTTGTCAGAAGTGATGGCCTCACTTGTTCAATCTGTTAGTGCTTGTGTTTGCAGGGTGTGCACTCACAAGCAGCAAAGATGCATCATGCAGGGGGGAGGGGGGTGTAATTTAAAAGCAGAATCGCCAGCATTATTTTTAACAATAACACAAAATGCTTTGTAGGGGTTGAAGGGCAGCCAAAATGGACTCCCTTCCTGCAAACAACATGTTTGTTTTATGAAACACAAGCGTTTTGTGTCTTTGTCATTGTAAATTCAAAAGAAGAACTCCTATATATTTTTTTAAATCTGTGTATTATTAGTCACACGTTTGGTCAGACATCTTTGTTTATGAGGCTTTCTCAATTATTTAGAAAAATAGGCCGACATTTTTCTCTTGCCTGAGATGCCAAAGGAACACAGCAACACAATAACATCTGCAGTACACCTGTGTACAGCGGTGGTTTGTAATTTCATATTGATCATGCCTTTTCTCTCAATTTGTAATTTGGCAAGATGTTTTTGTTTGCATGCACATGAAACTGGAGCTGATACATAACCAAAAAAAAAAAGAGAAGTGCATCCCAGAATCCACCATCTGCTCAGGGAATTTGGGCTTTTAAAGCTCTACTGTTGGGACCAGGGGTTCAGCTGGGAATTGTGGAAGATCATGACAGTTTCCTGCCTGATGAGACCTATATTTTGGCCAATTTTTGTCAGCTCACAAAAGAGAAATGATTTTACACAAAGCTTTAGCTGACCTTAGCCAATCTAGCTGTAGGGTAATATTGCTACTGATAATCACTGATACCAACATGCAGTAACTAAACAAATGCAGCTGTTTTTTTCTCCATCATCGACATTTATAGACAGAATATTTTCTCATCATTTTTGCAGGGACTTTTTTTCAATGTAAAGGGATGAGAGAACCACAGAGGCCCTTCAGGAAGAGGTTTGATAAACAGGTTTCTCTTGGCATCTACACAAAATATTTGGATGTCCACTTTGTAGCGGATCTCTGCAATCGCCAAATATAGCTTCCATATGTATATTTAGATTAGGTTAGTTTGCAGGTTACTGGTTTGACATCATACGGGTCAAAGCCAAAGGCGACATGTTGATTCTCGGAACAGAAACCTGCCACAACATCTACACAAATGTGCTAACAATCACCTATGGGTGTCAGACGATGCATTTGAAATGGCAAAACATAAAAAAAAGAGTGTATTTTATGTTCCATAAAAATACGGAAAACATGGTCTGAGAGCTGAATATGAATTCTTGCCCTACGGATTCTCCCTCCTCCCACACTTAGCCCTTCAAACAGAGAGATATGGAAACACAGTGTCTTCAAATTCAGACTGCACTAACCCTCGATGACATCATTAATAGTTGCCGGTAATCTACGTTAGCACATAGCTGTCGACCCATAGAAAATACATAACATCAGTTTTATAACTTTAAAAAGTCATTACTTACATTTCCATGTAAACTTGTGTGCTTCAGAGCACACTCACGTGAGGAAATCAGTCAGCCCTACCCCTTCCCCCTAAAAAAAACATTTTTGGACACCACTACTGCTTCAAATGCCCCTACAATTGAAGGGGTAGGGAGAAGCCAGATGGGCAGGAGAGAATTTGGATTCTGCCTATTTTAGCATTTTATCCAGTTAAAGTTAGGAATGGTTGACCTCTTCATCAAGAAATTACTCATTTCTCAAAAAACTATTAACAATAAACCATCCACAAAAAAAAGTCATGAAAGGTCAGAAGCACAATAACATTGACCTTATTATTATTATTAATTTTAAAAAGTCATGCCAAACGTAAAAAAGAAAAAAAAGGGAACAAAGCAAATTTGGTTACATATTCTTTTAGACTGGCGTGCCCACACTTTTTTGGCAAGCAAGCTACTTTTGAGACGACCATAACGACTGACTGATCAAAGAGAAATTGACTTTTTTTTTATATGCCACATTACATTGTTTTTCCTTTGACAGCTCTTTGAATTGGACCCACGTGTTCATAGCTGTCATGTCATCGCCGCCACATCACATGGTGTACCGACAGCTGAAAAGTTCCGCGTGCGTTCTACGACCTACCTGGGCATGTTGAGAAAAAATAAGGCACTTTCACAACCTACATCTCAGTTAAATAAATAAGCAAATGGTCATTTAAGAAAGGGAATTTGCATATAGATGAACATTTTAAATCAAATGTAAATAATGCCAGATTTTAGCCACAGGCTAATTTCCATCTGCAGTCCCCTGATGTTATTGAATAAATAAGACAGATTTTAAGAAGAAGACATTTTACCTAAGAGTATAAAGCAGAGTATAAAACATTGGTAGAAGGCAATACACAAACATGATGCTGAACACTCACACCTCTCTGAGGTTTAGGATTGAGGAAAAGTTCCATATCTGTTAGCGTAGTGTGGCGTTTCGTTTAGTTGGAACAGGTACGTGCAGTGACGTATGGATCAGAGGATTTTCCATTGGCTGTTCTGCATGTCAATCAAATGACATGCAGAGCAAAAAAACAATACATGACATTAGACTGCAGAAATGCTTGAGGCTACAAAGAAATAGGAAAAAAACACCAGTAAAATGCCTCAAAAGGCAGTTCTAAGATGCACTTTTTCCAGCAGTGCTTTACTTTAAAGCACACTGGGATATTTGGTGCATTAAATTCAGAATTGGTAGAAATTATTGATGCAGTAGACCAATTCGATTTCATGAGTCAAATCAGGTTGCCTTAATGCATCAGTTACCCAACCCTATTGCTAAGCATGGTGTCAGTGAAGTAGAAAAAGAAGATGTTGCACCTATTTTTCTGTTTCTGGTGCCTTCCAGCCAGTCAATAACATTCCAATTTCTCAAAGTAAATGCAAAAGAAATGATGTCGATCAGTGCAGTGAGTCAAGGCAGCCCTGTCTGGGGCTTTTAAATTGAATCTTTCCAGATCAAGCATTGCTTTATGCCTGAGCCTTGCAAACAAAGCCTGGCTGCATATTGTTTAATCCAGGATTAGATTCACCTGTAATTGGGTCTCTGTGGAGTGAGTTAACTGTTAAATTGCTCTTCAGCGAGGAGATGCCACCTAGCGAGCCTGGGACAACTATCTTGGGAAAGAGGGAAATGAGGCATAGATGGAAAGACACAGGGCGATGCTTTACTGGAGAAACAAAAGGCCCTCGCTGCTTTAAAGGACGTTTGTAACATACACAGCAGAACGGCATTAGAGATAATGAGTGGGAGCAGGATTATCTCCGACCACGACCACGACCTTCACTGGCTCGCCACGGTGGCAGACTTTGAAAGAGGAAGTTTTGACCACATTAGTGGCAGTCGTATGTGCATTCTGGGACACTTTCATAATGCTGTAGAGCAGCGGCCATTAGGATGGTGAGGAACAGCGAGAGTCCAGCCACTGCAGCAGGTGCTTATGGATGTTATGCGCCCATTCCCCTCATCATTACAGAGCAGTTAAGAAGTGAAAGAGGATTCATTTAAATCGAAACGTGAAGCAATTTAACACAGGCCTGCATTGAATGTTGTTGGCTGCTTGTTCTAATTTCAGGTCGGTTTTTGATCTGTGCTGTTAGTAATTGAGAAATGTTTTCTGATATTTGCCCTGCTTTTGCGACCTAAACCTTCAAATGGATAATACTCTGTCTATCTTGTTCTATCTGCAACAGTGTGCTTTTTTTAATTCTTTAAATCACCTCAATCTTACTGTATACCGATTGAGTCTTTCCATTTAGAGGCATTAATACTGCTGTGGGATGAAAGTGAAATATTACCAAAGCTCCATGGCAACTAGCAACTATTTTAGACTCAGCCCAGCAACAAACAATATACCATTACATGACAAAGCCGTTGCAACAGCTTGTTTTACCCCCTGGTTTGCCCTGTTGGCTCAAAATATTGATTTAAATATTTTTGTCTGCATATTGTCCTCCAGAAAATGTCTCAAAACACCAAATTAAAGCCCTCTCGACTCAAACTGTGCAGAACTACTACACGGGGAAACAAGAAATCCAATGTAAACAAATGTCCTCATGCAGAATAGAAGTACTCAGCATTTAGTGAAGAACACAGAGTTCTTCAGTTTGGATGCAACCGAGTCAAATTGCCATTTGGCTGGTGGTTTGACAGTTTTTTACTTGACTGGCAGGAGTGTTGCACTGCTTTTAGAGTAAAGATGGGGGTGCAAAACCAATATACGCGGTCCAAAGACTGAGCTTTTGTGGTTAAACTAGCAATTGTGTTATTTTAAAAGGCAAAATTGAGATGAATCCAGGGTTAGGAAGCATGGCAAAACAAGAAAAAATAATGGGTTGATGCTTCAGTAGACATTTTACAACCTTGTACTTGTTTTGGATTTAAATACTCCCTGGGTTGGGTGGCAATGGGAACCTTGCAATTATTGTGATGCAATCTTGGTTGCAGCTACAACAACAGAGTGTTAAGACATTTTTTATGCTGTGCTGATCCCAATGAGAGAATGACGGCTTTAAAAGAACATTTTTGAAAGAACATAATTGCTCTGGTTCCGTGTCTTTAGCTGCACTGTAGCACGCTGTTTTTAGTCCATTTTAAATGTTTATCCTGGGTTGCTTTGCTTGTACAACAGCCCTGTAATAATAGATTGCTTAATTTCATCATGTCAAGCAACTGCAAACCCATGAAATGTTTGTTTTTTGCTCAGTTTCTAATATGTAACCAATCCTGATACAGTTGTCAAATGTCAACTGGATGTTGGTTTCAAAAGGAAACAATTCCCATTCACTCCCAATTTAGAAAACAAAAATAAACGCATGTAAAACCTGGTTTAAAAATCTTATATGATGTTAAATGCTATATTTTCTATTTTTTACAACTGTAGGGAAAACTGTTTTAATTTTCATACCATAGATTGTATATGACATTTGGACTGAGTGACTGTGACGTCACCTATAATATGACTTATTCCTGGTTCCAAGGAAATTAAGTTACTTCATCCGTCATTGTTTCACAATATGGATGTTGCCATGTTGGAACCAGATATAGTCAGTAAGCAGTGATTGGTCCGAGTCCGTCTGAGTCAACATTTCTATGGCAACCACTCTTGCCAATCAAAAGGGAGTTTGTTAGAAGTCCACATCCCTACCATTTGAAAGTGTGCTTGGTATAATCTGTCAATCAAACAGTTTGAACGTTAAATGTGTGACTTCGTACTTTTATTGAGTTATCTGATTGGTCACATTATAACTTCAACTTTCACTATAGAAAAAAAAAAAAAACATGAAAAAGGGGCAGTTCACTCAGTCCAGTTCTCATACAAAGTCAATTTTTTGGGAATCTATTTTGGGTATTCAGTTGTCTCTTGTATTGTTTTACAGTCAACTATAGGGGCTGAATCCATCGGTGGGAACAACTAAAATGGTATTATACCATATCCTGCCCACTTCCCAGTTTTTGAAAAATCTTTGAGTTAGGCGGGGTAAATTCAAGTCAACATGGCTCTCTGAAGGGCGAAACCGCCTCAATTACAAAATAACAAGAGCTTGAAAAAATACCTTTTTGTCTGTGGGTTTCTTTTTCCACCACAGTGACGTTCTATTAGGAGAGAACATTCAGTATAGCTTAGAACCACTCATTCCTGCCATTTTCCACCACTTTTACCCTTGTCTAACAGCATTAATTCTCATCCGCTACAGTTAGATATGTGGTGCACCTCTGATTAGATTTGCCTTCTCCTCTACTGCACAACTCTCAACAACATCCTCGTGGGGTTTATGAGGAGGTTGGGGAGGCCATAATAGTCTTATTTTTAATTACTTTTTTTCCTTGCCCTTCTGTGCTTGACACGTCTGGCTGGCGTGCCGTTGGCCTGGGCTGCAGCGAGGGACAGGCACTCCAATTCATATCACTTCTTTTCAATTCTTATGTAGCCTTGCACATCTTTTATAGCTCATTGGGTCATTTGCCTCCCCGTTCCTTTAGGCTAAAGTATTTTTGAGTGTTGACAGTCCTGCTTACTCTATATATTTCACAATTATGGCTGCAAACCAAGAGACGGATTCTGTGTGGCGAGGCTCTTGAGCACCATGTCAATATCTTTGATCTTGTTAACGCAGTGTTGGAAATGATCAATGCATTCCTGTCATGAAGTCGCACGGTTCAAGTGTCTTGATTGTAACTAGTTCTCATTTTGATGTGGCTATTTGGCATTGCTGTGGTAATTATCCCTCTGTCTTTGTTCATTCGTCTTCATTCCTCAGTTTGGAATATGGACAGAGGAGTAAATGAGGACCATGTTCCAAGTGACAAATTCCACAGCAAATCAATTCTATGTAATGAAAACAAAAGGAAAAATGCAAATTTAATGAGTATTAAATCACAAATAGCACAGTTTAGTGCACTGCGCGGCAGTATTTTGCAGTTAAGAGGTTTTGTAGAGCTTCTGTAAATGATAAGCTTTCGAATAGTCCTGCAGGACATTTGTCAGAAACGCACTTTGTTCTCACGCAAAAATAAATCCAGGAAATCTCATTTACATGGGCTTCCCTAAATTCAGCATTAAAGAAAATTGTCTTTGTGTGCTTGCTTTAATATTATATATTTATTTCCTTGTGGGTAATAATCAAGAAAATAGATGCTCGTAGTGGCTTTACAGCTTGGGAGAGAAATGTTGGAGATTATTTTATCAGAGCTCGAAAAGATGGGTTTGTCTGAATGCATGAGTGAGTGGGATGATGGTGGGTTTATGTTCCAAACTGCAACTGCAGGCACATAGTAATGGAGATGTTGTACACACTCGGTGAGAAATATAGTACAACCATATTGTAGCTCATATAAATTGCGTTATGCCCGACTGGTTTTTATGGCACAGTATAAGGGACAAAATTAAGACAACTGAGAAAATGGTTGGAGGCCATATCCTTGCAGAAGCCAGATACTGATGTGGCTATTGATAAGCTGCTGTTTGGAAATAAGCAGCCGACTATTCATTCTACTGAGGTGGTAACTCATGCATCTTATCTACTGTAGCAGCCTGCTGCTGGGTTGCCTATTGGCTCAGCAGGTTTTCAGGTCTTCACTCCCAGAGGCTAGTAATTGTAGTCTTAAAATCCTATTTTTGGGGAAAAAAAAAAGTATGAACTTTTAAAATGTTGTGGTTCGTTCTTATTTTTAAAATATAAAAAAAATAATTGTGAAAAATTCTCAATTTCATGAGAAGTAAACTCAAAAAGTTTTGGATTGTTTGGCAAGTTCAATTCAAATCCTTGGCTGCAAATGAAAATTGGACAGAGTGAGTTTGACATCACCTATAGACAATGGCTTACTTCCAGGAACAAAATGAGGTCAATTGATGCCACCATTAAGGAGCCAGACGTCACCAGTAAGCAGTGATTGGTCCGAGTTACTCAGAGTCAACCCTTTTATGGTAACCATTCACCAATCAAGAGTGAGATTGTTGAAAGTCCACACTCTTACTACTTCTAAGCGGGCAGTCAAACCTTTTCAGCATTTGACATGGGGACCAGTGGGTCCAAAAACTTTTGAAGCATCTGATTAGTCAGTTTTTAACTTGAATCATTTACAATAAACAAAAAAATATAATGAAAATCAATTAGAATTAGCAAGAACATGTTGAGCTGTTTATTCTTAGTAGAAGTGTATGGGTGTTTGGTTTCTTGGAGCCACTAGGTACTTCCTGGATGAAACGCTATGGGGAGGGGCCACTCATTCTGGCCCTCATAAGCCTCATTTCCACTGAGCGGTAGGGTAGAGTCCAGTCTGGTATTTTGAGCATTTCCGTTATAAAATAGACCCATTAAGCCAAACTGAACTGTATCATTTTTGGGACTTACTTGGTTGTAGATCCAAAGAAAAATGAACTGAGCGGTTAAGGCGGAGTTACTGTCGTCACTTGATGAAACTTGTTGTTTGGCAAAAGGTCATTATGACAATAGACAGCGCCAACGTTTCTAAACAGGTTTCATAACTGTAACCCTCCTCACTGCCTGCAATTCTCTCTCTAACATCATAAATGCTTTGTATTTACAAAGTACACAAGTACAAAATAAGTAAGTAATGAGCTGCTAGATGACCTTCATTCTTATTATTGATAACTTGGCTTTGCCTGGACCATTCTAAACCGGACCATACCGCACCGTAATGCTCAGTGGAAACTACACTATATACAGTCAGTGTTTCAAATAGGTCGAGTTTGCCAAAAAAAGCTCACACCTTGGTTTGCTTTCACCTTTTTTGGAGGACCAAGTTGTTTACAATGGTCAGACATCTACTCATTTAGGGGGAAAATTGCCTAAAAATGAACACTTACCAGAAACATTCAGGGAGAAATTGCTCACTTCACAAGTGCAATGATTGCTATTTAGTGGGTGTACTAGGTGCACATGTTTTTTCTACACTGAATGCATGGCCTTCATGTCAACCTCTGGTTTCCTTTTAGTCCATTTAATAGTTCACCTGCAAAACCACTGTAGGTTAACCACACCAAGATTCACTTGCAAGTAAACCAACTAAAGTACTGTTGGCATCTTTGGTCCTCACCAGAGGTCCGATGAGCTTCCACATCTGCTCCAACATGGCAAACAATCCAAAGACATAATCAAACAATCGTCTGAATAAATTGCAGGTTTTATTGGCTTTCAGAGAAAAGCCGCACAACTACTGTAATTGGATAAGTGAAAAAGACGACTTGTATGCCCAGCACAGTAATGACTAAAACTCCAATAGATTGGCTGTACTAAGAGCTTTGTAATTGCATCCACATGGCATTTCAGGTGTAGTCTAATCCCAGCTGAATTGTAGCTAAAATTAAAACCTGCATGGCCCCGCAGGACTGAGATGAAGAAGTGTTTCAACTCACATGTGGAGGGAAAGCTATGGCGTTTCCAGATCTATTGCTGTTGTCACGGCCCAGACTAATGTAGAAAAAAAAAAAAGAAATAATTATAAGGCTACACTCCTGATAGTTTACTAGTTCAGCTATAAAAAGCTTGAATCTATAGAGGTCTTCAGAAGTCCCTCTTCCAATTACCCGTATTTGCAAAGCCTTTGTGTGGGAACTCTGATCTGGTTCTTGCTTGTCTGTTTTTCTGTACATTTTCTATCTTCTACAAATGGTAACACTATTTATGAGGTTATCTTTTGATGCCAAATGTGTCTTGTGTCTGTGTGGGCTTAACCTGTAAGACTGTCAATTTGATGTCCTTTAGTTTGACTTATTTCCAATAAAATCTTGAATTTAATTAGGCCTTAGGAACTAGTGTAAATGTGCTGCCTCGTCTTCCTCATCTATTAGGTTCAATAGCAGGTCTTTAGAACAGCTTTTTATAGGCGTGTTATTGCACATGATACTCCTCGGCATGTACAGCTGTGCTGCTTGTCACCAGTTTTGTTATTTCCAAGCTTGTTTTGGTGAAACTAATGCGACTCGGGGTTGCTGCGATGTTGACTCCTGTTCTTTTTGTGTCATCCGTATTGCTCCTCTACAAAGAGGGCCGACGTGAATTAAGCGTGTGAAATGTTTATCATAGTTTACGACAGATTTGTACTGTTGATCTGTGCCATAAAGACTTGCAAATGCAATAAATCATGTCATGCTAGTGCAAAAAAATTCTCCTGGGTTAAAAAATTGCATCTTTGGACGATCAGCATGTTTTAGAAAAAAATGTAAGGTTTTTTAAAATTTCATAAATCATCCAGACTCATCTATTTTTAAGGATAGTATTACGGCTGTTTTTATAGTCTTCTTATGCTGGACATTTTTTCTCATGATTCTTGGGATTCAAATATTGGTAGAGGCTATACGGTGGCGAAGTGGTTAGTGCTCTTGCCTCACAGCAAGAAGGCAAGAAGGCCCCTGGATCAAGTCCCGGCTGGGGGACCTGAAACAGTGTCACCAACAGGGGACTTTTCAGTGTGGAGTTTGCATGTTCCTCTCCCCGTGCATGCATGGGTTTTCTCCGGGGACTCTGGCTTCCTCCTCTGTCCAAAAACATCCTTCATAGGTTAATTGGTCACTCTAAATTGTTCCTAGGTGTGTAAGCAAAAATGCATGTGTGTGATTGTGGCTCGTGCGTCAAACTGGTGACCTGTCCAGGGGTGTCCCCTGCCTTCGCCCCTGGGTGGCTGAGTCAGGCTCTGGCAACCCTGTGACCCCGAAAGGGACCAAACGGCATGGAAGATGAATGAATGAATGAATGAAAAAATATTGCTAGAATACACGCAGACATTATGGAGTGCAGTAAATGACTAACCCTTTAACACCTGAGATGTCACCGGTGACACCAAAAATAACAAATGCTCTTTGACATATACTGCAACTTCGGCTATTTTTTTTTAAAGGATAGGTTTATAGATTCTTTTAGATTCTTCTTATGGTGGACATCTTTCTCAGGACATTTGGAATTCAAATATTGGTAGAATAGACGCAAACATTATGGAGTGTGGTAGATGATTAAGTCTTTAGCACCTGAGATGTCACCGGTGACGCCTAAATAACAAATGCTACTTGACACATATCGTAACTTTTAAAATTCTAAAATCCTAAATTCTGACCAATATGGTAGATGGAAATACTTTTTTCATTAATTTGTGACATAAACTCTCTTTTATTCTCTAAAGAAAGGATGTGTCTGGGTGCTTTTCAACTTTGTGTTTTTTAAGGACCCATCAGAGTTGCTTAAGAGGACAGTTCAGGAAGCAAAACATTTTTTTTCCTGTTCCTTTGCTACTTAGTCTGATACATTCAATGCTTTCTGTACAATGGGGACTTGACAATTATGTAACCCCCTTGGTTAATGTTGTTGTCCTTTTATGTTTGGTACAGTCAGTCATTCATCAGGAACCCACGCGTCTTTCTTTCAACCTGCTGACCGTTCAAGTCGATCAATAAGCAGGTGAAGTACTTCTCAGTGATAGAAGAAATATATAACTGAGTTACAAAACCTTTCTCTGAAATTTCCTGGCTGTCTCACTGTTCTCTTCTGCCTGTCTATTGTGAGCCCCATTGGGCTGATTGGACCGCCCTATGTAATGGTGGCCTTTGATCGATTCATAAGTTGCAGTGTGGAGAAAATGGGGTGGAGTGAGTAGATGAAGAAAGCACAAATGGAGCTCGCAGCACACACTCAGACAGTAACGCCATCATTGATAGCATCCTTATAAGCCGAGCTCATTTCCCTGCTATTGCCATGCCAACCCGTGCACAGCAGCCCCTTCAAAGAGCCAACACCCATGTTGATGAGCCACCTTAAATACACCTCACAGGTCTCATTGTGGTTCATTAGTGCTTCTATTTAGGCTGAAATAAAAAGTTTTAATGTTCTACTTGTTTGTGATCGTAAATGCTGGGATCTCACGCTCTACAATGCTTTGAGACTGCTTTTTTCTAATGAATCATTTGCTTTATTATGTATTTTTTTATATTTCCATTGTTTTTCTGGTTGTAAATGACAGTAAAAAATTACATACAGTTAAAATAAAAAGAAATGATTACACATAATTTAAGACTTCAAGTCCCATTGAATGGGATACATAATTGTTGAAATAAACAATAAAAGGGGTTAACTTTGATGGTAATTCTTAAAGATCTACTTCGATCATCTTTTGATCCATTTTCAAAGTGTTCCCAGTGATCTTGTAATTACGATTATGCTGTTTTCAGCTAAAAAAACATTTTAAAAAAGCAGTGTTGTTTTCTATACGACATAGTTTCTTTAGAGCGCATTACTTCATTAAAATTTGTCTCTAATTTGTGGGCGGGACTGTTTGGGTCTGATGTCCTGAGTTCTGATGTTTTATGAGAATAACTTAAAAAAAAGTAGATTCTTCTTTACTGTCATGTCTCTAAATGCTTTTTTTTTAAAGTTCATTTTTCTTCTCTTAAATCAAACCATACAGTTGCTGATCTGTGTTTGCCTTTTAATTCAGAAGCTACATTGAAAATCTATCAATGAAGTGTCAAATAAAAAAAATTAAAAAAAAAATAAAAAAGGATTTTTAGACATAAAGTACACATGATAGAATGAAAGGAAATACTTGCTGTAACATGATCTTTTAGCACATTTAAAGCCAGATTTACATTTACAATATCAGTTAAATAGTGATGCAAGGTGGTGGTTAGCAAAATCTGTAAGAAACTGCAATGCTCCCCAACATCTGTCTGCTGACACTTTCGTGCTAGCTTACAGCCCTTCACAACCCAAACCTAACATTAGTGGTGCAACAAAAATGAGGAGCAAGATTGGAGCTATGCAGTTGTACAGCTTTTATCCAGCTCAGACGAGGAAAACAAAGATGTACATGGATCTATTTGTCTGCAAGTGTATCAGAATGGAGCGGAGCGGGGAGCTTGTGGCTTGCCGTAGTAGCCTCTAAGTCACACCTACAAGCTTTTTCCAGTGGAATCTTTGCGTCTGCTGCTGATTAACAACGATTCGAATAAAGAGATTCTCAGAAATCTAATTTTCAGCTGAATTTTCTTCATAAATGTTCTCCATCATAAGAAAAAGACTACAAGAACATGTTGAAAACATAAAAAATATGAGTTTCATTGGAGTGAGGATTTAACATTTCAAACTAAATATTTTTTTATACTTCATTCTATACGTGAGGTGAATGAACACTTACGGGCACTGCTAATGGGACCCTCTCGTGTTATCTGTCATCTTATGGCATGCAGAGTTGATTTTTGTCATTTGTTGCAATAAATGCTCTGCACTCTGCAAAAGTACTCAGATAACACTGGGAGCTCTCCATGGGGGTTCTGCATTGAACTCAGCTGACTTCTTGAGTGAGTGGGAACATTATTTGAAGCACAGCAGTTTTTTCCATTTTGCACTTATGATTTGCACAAATAAACAGTACAACATGAACATGTCTCCAGCTGAACTAATTGGTCGTATGCTTTTGTTTGGTCTTTTCTCACTTGAAATCGCTTCGTGGGGCATCAAGCTCTCTTCTATATTGTGTGATAAGCAGCAGAAGTTTTCTAATAAGTTTTGTTTTTCTCCATGTTTGTTGATATTTACATGTTTTTTTCAATCTATAAACTTTTCAGTAAGCTACATGCTAGCACTGACAGCAGTTTTCAAATAAGAATGAGTTCCAAAACCGTAAAACAACTACCTGTATATTTATAAATGAAAAAAAAAAAAAAAAAACAATAAATAAGGAAATGGTCCACTTACAAATCTGATCATATTTTGATAAGAGGCCCAGATTAAAATGCTTCAAAAAATCATAATGTTCTTGTCTGATTAAAATGTTTTTTCTGTCTTAAATGTGGCATTGATTTAGAAGACAAGTTGTTTTCCTTTAGTGCAGTTGCTTGTATCTTCAGCAAGAAACTAGTTTTCTGTCTAAGCTGCAACCCTTTAAATAATACATATTATACCTTTGTCCATTTTTAAAATATGAATACATTATCATTACCAAGCTGAGCAGGAAGATTGAATGGACAAATCAATACGGAAGTGGATCCAATCATAATATATAATAAAATTACTTTGCAATCATAATCTTCTGAATTTGATATTTTCTTTTTCAAATTGTAAATGTAAGAAAACAATCATATATTGCAGCTGCTTCATCTCAAGCAAAAGCAGCTCAACTTTATTTTGAAAGGGTCATATCACTTGAGAGACAGTTTTCTTCCAGAAAATAAGCAGTTGTGAAAGCCACTGAACAACCCAAAATATTTGGCAAGACGCGAGTAATAATTGCAGCTGTGACTCACAAGGGCTGCACGGTGGCGCAGTGGTTAGTGCTCCTGCCTCACAGCAAGAAGGTTCCCGGTTCAAGTCCTGGCTGGGGGACCTTTCTGTGTGGAGTTTGCATGTTCTCCCCGTGCATGCGTGGGTTTTCTCCGGGTACTCCGGCTTCCTCCCACCGTCCAAAAACATGCTTCATAGGTTAATTGGTTACTCGAAATTGTCCCTAGGTGTGAATGTGAGTGTGCATGGGTGTGTGATTGTGGCCCCTGCGACGGACTGGCAACCAGTCCAGGGGTGTGCCCTGCCTTCGCCCATGAGTGGCCGGGTTAGGCTCCGGCGGCCCCGTGACCCCGAAAGGGATAAAGCAGATTGGAAAATGAATGAATGTGACTCACAAAGGTTGTGCTGATCATTATGATTACTGCTTCATGAAATGGTAACTAGAACTCTTTTGATAACAGTTCACTCGTCACCGCAGAAAATCAAGAGCAAAAAGCAACAAAGCAGTGATGATTAGAGCCTGGTCCATGTGGAAAGCTACGCACAGACTAAACATGGGCTAGCATCATGTTTTAGAGGAGACGCACAGACATCCAATATTAGGATTTCATATGCAGATTAACTTCAGTACTAAAAAATACCCAAACCAAAAATGTGTTTTTGGGGAAAGCTTATGACTCTGGCATTTATAACTAAAAAATCTAAAGCATTTTAGTGCCATACTGAGCAGATAGTCTAATGACACTTTATACTATAAAAATGGTCCCTCTCTTAATGATAGTTAATGCATAACATAACAGTCAATTAAGAATGGTTAAGTAATTCTTATGAGCATCTATTAAAGCTTGCGTCAGACTAAAATCATTACTTAAAACCTTACTTACCTTTTGCCTCCCAACTCCAAACAATCATAGTAAATAATTACTTTAGACAATAGTAACAGTTTACATACTTGCTAAATAATTCAGTAAATAATAGTTTACACTTAGGTTACTATTAAAACTATTTTATAGCTAATTAATGCTTAATTATGCATTAACTAACATTAAGAAAGGGATCATATAATATTGTGTTACCGATAGTTGAATCTGCAGCATACAAATGCAGAGGATATTGTTTTATAGCCACTAAAGGTAAGTAATTTGGCTTGTTTTGTAAAGACTAGTTTGTGTTGGTTATCAATTTATCGGAATCTAAGAATCTAGCAAAAATATTCTGCATTCTGTATTATTGTAGTCTACCTAAGAAGCACATATGTAATTATCAAAACACTTGTTCAAAATATGTATTTTGGGAAAAAAAAAAAACACACAAATGCTATTTTTGCCTCTATTGCAAGAGATTTTTTTTTTGTCTGTACAACAGTGCTGTCAAATGTGTAACTTTACAGTTGTTCTAGTAGCAAATCAATAGCATTTATGTATTTTCATTTTCTGTATTATCAGAAAAAACAATGCAATGCCCGTACAGTATTCTAAATAAGCAACAAGTGCTGCAGTTGGTGACTCAGCCCCTCTTTCATCCTAATTCATTCAACACAAAGAAACCGTTCTGAAACAGGTTTCCCAGATGCTTCTAGCTGGGGTGAAGCTTTCTGTTCTCCTGCGATAAATTGGTTGAGCAAAGCATTTTCCCCAAAGTAATTGGCCTTTTGCAGTTTACTTTAGTTATTTTTACTTTAAACTAGGCCTGTCAATGTTAGCCTCTTAACGCACGTGATCGATAAAAAATAAACTAACGTGTAAATAAATTATAACGCTGATTAATTACACATTGCAAAGCAACTGTCTTTCACCGGTTTAGGCTTTTGCGGCATGCGTCAAATTCTGAATGTCGGGCACTATCCCGCTTGTAACATGGTCACTTACAAAATCAATAAACATTCAATTGATTTTTAGAACTTTATTCTTGTCGTTTTTAGAGTTTAGATTGCTTTTTCACAAAAGGCGAGCTATTTGATACATAAAGCAGCCCGTTGTCACGGTAGCACAATGCATCGCTGTGCCTACAGACCTCAACTGTTGCAGCAAAGGAAAGCGATATATATGCTGATCATCACGATAGATAGATTAAATTAATTCCAGAGAAAAAGTTCACCTCTTACCGCTTGTTTTTGTACACATCATGAAGGAAACGTTTGTTTTGAAGAAGCCTGCACATATAGAACATTGTGACCGGAACTTCTTCCACAACTCCCAGCAGGCAATCAGAATAGAGTATTCACCCGGATCTTTTAAAGTGCAGAAACACAATCTTTGTTTCTTATGGCTGTATGTCAGCATCTTTGTTTTCTTGGAGTAATACTGCAGATATTAAAGTCTTTAGAGTTCTGCTTAACTTACTGTTGATGTGTTTTGTTCACACAAATTAAATTATGAGTCAACACTTTATAAATGTAAACGTTTCAGACAAGAAAAAATGAAGAGAAACATTTCTCTCTGGCTTTGTTTTTATAAAATTAAACTCGTAAAATCAAAAATTGTGATTAATCTGATTTATTTCTTTAAAAGATTGGCAGCACTACTTTAAACCTTTTAAAATATCAACAAGCTCACCTGTTTATGAATTCCCGCTCTGAATTTGTGCCTCACTTATTTTGCGTCACTGACATCCAATAGTGAATTGGACTTAACACATTGCAGATTTGTGGATTTTAACTTAATTATTACTTAATAATTATAACTATTTTGAAGTAATAAAAAAAAACAACGAAAAAAATCCTAAAATTTGAACATATTTTTCTCTTTTGTTTACCTTAATTAAACTACTGCACTTTTGTTCAGAAGGACTTTCCAGCTCATATAAAGAAATCTCATGATATCTTAGGCCAAATAACTGGAATATTCTCATTCAAATGCAGCTGCAAAAGGATCTGGTGGACCTCAAACCCCATTGTCATTTCTGAAACGTGGTCTTTAGACGTGGCAGGTTGCCACAGTGAAAAGGAATCCATTCCTCAAACAGTAGGGTCTTACTTTAAGCTCCGGCTTTTGTACGCTTCTACTTTTCTTAAGCATTTTTGCACAAGTCACTGATCCGTGGCAGCTTTGTGCTGCCCTATGGTTGACCTTCCTTTGGTGGGGGAGCACGAAGCACTACATGTCACTTCAATTTTTTATGATAATTTTGATTTTTCAAAATTTGCCTCGACTAATTAAATATTTATAACATCGCTGCAAGATTCATGTAGAAAACCACAAAACCACGGTGACGAGAGTTGGTGCTAATCAGGCTAGCTGTAAAATTCAATGTGACTTCTACATACGAAAATGCTGCAGAAAATGATCAATCTTGCCGGCTTTTAAGTCACATTCAAAAATGTTGCATGTGTTTATCCCTGTGTGGCACATTTTAAAATGGTTACATAAACAAATAATCATAGCTGATAGAAAAGCTCTAGAGCAGTAGAGCAAAATCTCATCTATACACCTTTTGCTATGCAGAGAGGCTTTTTAAGAATGGGTGTTGAGCCCTCCGCCTCTAAACAAATGAGCTCAGGGGAGGCGTGAGGGTGCAGGCAGATCGTAAGGGTTGACTCGTGCGGTGACATCATGTGTAATTGAGCTAAAAGAACTGAGGAGAGAGGTCATGTCACTCCCTCCTGAAATCTAGATTAAAAGCATTTGTGATCTTCTGATCTTCCTTAATCTCTGTGCAACAGATGCCTGACCTTTTCTCAAAATGGCCGCCATGAACCCACGTCGGTTCAAAGACGATGAAAGACGCAAGAGATGGAAGGAGCTGTGAAGATGAAACTGAATTTCTTTTTTATTTAACTCTCTTCCATAACATGAGCAGAATGAACTACTAGAGCAAATGAATGCAGGTATTCCTTTTTTTGTGTTTCAAGGCAGTTGTAGCACTTATTTCTTCACATTTGTTCGTTAAAATTGAGTTTTAAAAAGCTGCTCAATGTCACTTTTTAGTCATAAAAAAAAAAACCTCTTTCATTGACATTAAAAGTGAAGCTCTGTTTATCCTTGTCGAGACCAGGTGAATCAGGGCGAAAAAATTCAAATGATTCTTTGAATTTGCAACGCTATTGGAAGTTTCTGCTTCTTTTTTTTTTTTTTTGGTCTCCCCTCCCCACTGTATCTGTTTAGGGAAGCATGCTGAATGCAGATGTCGGTCAGGGTCAATACTTTGAAGACATCTGAGGAATTTGAGATGGCGTCTGTGTTGAGTTTGCAGTGACCTTGAGTGAGAGCTGGAACTGTGAATGTTGCCTTCATGGTCTGCAGAATCAAAAAAAAAAAAAACAGATCTGTTCACTATTGCTGGGATTCATCCCGCAGTCAGTCCCTCATCTACATGACCCAGATTTAATTATTCATTAGGTCTGTATCAACACTCGCACTAGCATGACGATAAGGCAAATGCATGCTTCCATCCCTCCGTGGCACAATTATTATTCGACAGCAGATGACAGACTGTATGCAGAACGATAAACGAGGGCTCCAAATCAATCTCTTCCTGTGGATACATTTTTAAGAGTCAAGCCTCAATTTCACTTTGCATTATACTAAAATATTCAACTGAAAGAGCTTGTTATCCCTGCTTGATGGGAAAGGAATACAAAATGAAGGTCTCAAAGGATGAGAAGGTACAGGAACATGTGTTTTGAACGCTTTTGGATTATTATTTCATTTTCTTTCCAAGGTTAAACTTTCAGGTTAAGAGGATGCAGGCTGGAAAGAGGAAACTTTACTTCATGCAGTTCATTCAAAATTCACCTCAGAGTTGTGGGGGGAACTGTTGGTGCGGAGTAAGCCCGCTTCTCATTCCCATCATCCATCTGTTTACATGCTCTCCTACTAGCTTACAGCCCCTCACAACTCCAACCAAATATGGCAAGCAATATTGGAACTATCCAGCCGTAAAATTTTAAGCCAGATCCCAGCTCAGACAAAGAAAACCAAGACGTTCAAGAATCTAGCTTGTGACCCCTCCCAGGGTATTTTCTACATCACAAATATACTATTTAGGTAATTTTTTTTGTCTACTCCTGATTCAAAATGATTTGAATAAAGAAATACCCTGATATGAAACATGTTAAAAACATCATTTTTATTGGAGTGGGTCTTTGAAAAATGCTGAGCAGTAAAAGGAAGCCCCTCTTAGGGGAATTCTTTTTCAGGTTTTATGGAGATGTACCTTTCGTTTGCAGATAGAGCACAGAGATATGGTAATTTAATAGAACAAGAGGTGAGTTTTTTTCTGGGAAAAACATCCATATCAGCAACAAATGAATGTTACAGTTTGCCGAATATGTCTAGATGGTACACATTGCAGATATGAATGTTACATGCGAGCGCCACAGACTTTTTTTGCAGAGATGGAAATACAAATAAACTGGCAATGTACTAAATAAATTCACATTGACAGAGAGAAAATCAATTATTTTTTTATTATCAAACTCTCCCTTAGGTTTTAAAATATAAAATGTGATAAATTGTTCTGCCCCTAGCAATTGTTTTTTTTATCATACACTGATCTGGTGGTTGTTCTCCAGACTATTCCCAGGAGAAAACATTTACAAGACACTATATTTAAGCCCTGTGGCAAATCAAATAAATACCTTTTTGTCACAACTTATTTGCCGTCCTGAAGATACCATCGCCTGTCTCGAGCGGTGAGGACACTTCCTTTTGGTTTCTCTGGAGGAATGAGCTGTCCATTGTCAGAGAAAATATAAAAACAAGTTTTTTAGATTGTATTTCTTTAGCTCTTCCTGATCTAAGTGCAATCGTTTCCAAACGACAGGTTACATACTTCTTCATGTCATTGTTTAACAGCGGCACAAATGGCGAGATTGAGGTTCGATTGGAGCCAGTTTATATGGCAGCTGTTAGCCCTTTTTTTCTAGTTTAATTTCTTGTCCCACGTGCCAGTTGCATGGCACAGAAAAGCATTGTGACATAACATGCCATTGCATTTGAAAGTATAATCTCTCAAAAAGTGGAGCAGTTTTTGTTGTTTTAGAGTCAAAACTCCTCAGCACCGCAGCTTAAAACAAATGTTGGTGTTTTTAGATGATCACTGCCCAACTTGAACAATTGAATTATTTTCCCTTTTTTGTTTTGGATAAAATAGCTCATTTTATTTTGAAGAATGGTCTTTTAAATGTATTATTTTTCATTCATACTTCGGCGTTGCTTCTCTCACCTGCCATAATAAAAGCCTGAGTCACGCTTACAGCATTAAACTAAAGGGAAATTTTAGCTTATCATTCATTTGAATTGTCCTAGAAAAACATGAAAAGTGAAGAACTTGCAAAATACAAAATTTTTTTCTGCTCTAAAACTGTCTTACAAGCCTTTTTTTCTCTTAAAAACGACAGTGTGCCTTACAATACAGGCCTCTTATAGTAAGATTTATTCTGGTTGTGCTTAGTGATGTCAAAGAAATTTTGAGAAGAATGAAAACGTTTGGTTGGGTGTTATTATGAAATACACTAAGGTGGCTAACAGGAAGCGATACTGTTTTTTTTAATGTGCTACTAGCAACAATGATAGTTAGCTTAGTCACAGTAGCAAGTCTTTTAGCAATAGGCTGTCAGTCCATTATTTTAATTTTTTTTTTTTTTTTTTAACAGGCTGCAAACAAGTTTGGGATTGTGCTTACATTGAAAAAAACTTCTCATGTCGGACTGTATCTTTTCATGTTACTAACAAGGTTGGAAGTTTGCATAGTCACAGTAACTTTTGTTTTTAGCTACATCAGTTTGGTTGTTTTTCTGGACTTTATTTGTTGCCACATCATGGCGAACATGGATGATGTCGAGCGAGTAGCTGAAGTTTACATGCTTTGGAGAGTTGTACAGAGGGGGATCATATAAAGAATAAATAGAAGGGGGCACAGAACGGAACCTTGAGGAACACCACTAAACAGGGTTTTTGTTTCTAATGACAATGAGTCAACAGTGACCTTATAGGATCGTCACTGAAATAGGAGACAAACAAGCTTAGGACTGTCACAGATAAACCATAGTCATTGTGAAGACGCTCAATCGGCATGGCTAGCGTGTAGCGTGCTCTCGCTCAATAGGCCTTGTGTGCCTTATTTTTGACATAAATTATTAAATAGACCATTTATTGACAGTGCACCTCATAATCGCACCCTATAGTGTGGAAAATACAAATATCCAAATGTTAATAGATGTTTTTCTTCCTCTGTTCTTGCATTTTAAGCTTCCTTTTACTGTTTTTGATCTTAAATGTTTGAATTTTGACAAATTCGTCCAGGAAGAATAGGTGTTAGCAAGTGTATTTCTGTGCTTGAGATCCTCTTTGGCAAAGAATTGTCCTAAACCCGTCTGTGAATATCAAGCTTGTAGCTTATAGATGTATATTTTATATTGCCTTGATTATTCATTTATGTTTACTTAAGCTTGCAGCAATGAAAGTCTCAGAGAAGTTTAGTCTATTCTGTTTGAAATCTGGGTTGGACTTTGCCAAAGCGTCCGTAGTTAAGAGAGATCCAGCGGGCACATCAGTCTATAATTTGTCCTTCACAGTTTATGGCTTAACAGCACCACAGTGAAATGCATGCTGGGACAAACACAATGCTGCTACAGCTTTTATTAGGTAAAATATATAAAAGCTCTGTAGAATGAGCTGCTTAAGAGTTTGTGCACATCTGCAGATCACCCTGTGTAATGCAAAACCTGTAGTCAGCATGAGCATGAACTCCAGTGGGCTCTGCGGTGGGGAGCGATTTCCATACAGAGCAGAAAAGGCTCTGAGCATGTCCCCTTTTGCTTTTACCACAGCTGACAGAACTCCAAAATCCCTTCTTCAACAGCCATGTGGTCAAAAAGCACTTGCACAGAAGCATAATCCATAATTTAGTGTGTGTTGGTGTCTGTAATCAGCAGGAGCGCGTTCACTCATCGAGCATCTCAGAATCCGATTTGATCAAAGTACCAGCAGGTCATTAGGTTAGATATGCGCTAATCAAAGTTGGGGTGAGGAGAATGGATTCACGGGCCCCTGGAGGCCCTCGGCGTACTCAAAGCTCACAAACATAAAAAGTCTATTAAGACTGGCAGGCAGGCTGGCTGGCGAGTTTTTTTTTTTCCTTTTTTTTTTTTGTACCACATTTATAGTCAGTGAGAATTAGCTTGCTAAAACCTGAGAACAGAACATCTTATGCAAAATGCTGAGAACAAACTGCTGCCACTTATGATAAATCAGCAGGGACAACGGGTGTGAGACTCTTCCAGGGTGAGAAATGTGTAATCCACATCGATAAAAGTGAAGATCGGCGAGAGCATGAGTGCAATGGACCGGAAAACCTACTCTATGATGCACTTGAAAAATCCATAGAAAAATGTCCCATTCAGAATAAAAATCAACAAACAAAGAGAGGACTGAAGTGCTGATTACATGTTTGTGAAACTTTTGCCAACTTCTTTGTAAAAATAAAACGGCTTTGAAGGCCCAGACAGAACTTTTCTTCCATTTTCTTTGGATTAAGACCCATTAATTATTTTTCCCTGAAGATTATGCTATAGCTCTTTTCCGTTAGATTGTTTTAATAATCCTTTGTTGCAGAAATATTTCACTCAGTCAATGAGCTGCAAACATTAAAACTGACAAAAGCGAGAATATTTAATGTCACCAAAATTTATTTTGAAACTGATTTGTTTTTGCCAAATGAACGCCCAGTGAAACTACTTAAACACCCCCTGTGATGAAAATCTGTTTATTTTGTTGTAGAGGATGGCTGGAGAGCTACAATAGTCTGCGCCATTTTTGTTGCGCCTGTAATGTTAGGTTGGGGGTGTGAGGGGCTGTAAGCTAATGGGATGTAAACAGAGAGCTCTCACCAACATGAAGGGAAATTAGAGGGATGGGATAGCTCCATGCCAAAGGTCCTGCGCACAACCCAGAGGTGAATTTCGAATGTACTCTGCAGAAACAATGTCCTAGAAAATGATGCAAGTTTTATGATTTTGGCTAAAAATGAAATAATCATAATTAAAAGAACACTGGGAACACTTTTGAAATAGATAAAAAGATGACCGGTGTGGGTTTTTAAAAAGCCAATCGCTGCCTAAATTAAATAACACATACGATTTCCCACAGGCAGAAAAAAGCTCATTTCATAAGTAATAATAAAAAGCATATAGGCACTGCAAATGTGTGCTGAAACCACGCGCCTCAAATCCTTAACTTATTTTGTCTGATCCTTTGGGCAGAAGAATGTATCTTTCCTCACCTGTTACTTCAGAAAGTATCTATGTGGCGCAGAGGCAGAGCAGTCATTCTCTGATCGCAGGTTCCATTCCTGCTTAGCCTGCCATGTGTTGAAGTGTGCTTGGGCAAGACTCAGATGGCTCTAATTGGGTCTTGCTGCCATGCATACCCTGCAATTAGCATTAAGAATGTGTGTGAATGGGAGTCGGTGCTTTGAGCCTTGATAAAGGTAGAAAAGACATAAATAATTGCCATTTGAAATTAGACAGCAACATGTCCGGGATTTTTTTTTCTCTTATCTTTGTAAATCCCAACTCTGTCTAACCAATCATGCCAAACACTAATCCCAACCTTCCCTCCAATCCAGAAGCCATTGGGTCAGATAAAAAGTGTCAACATAAATAAAATGGTTTGAAACCGAAAACAATTTGAAACCAAAGTTTTCTTTGAGACGAGCCACCTAACAGTTTCCCCGACACACAATCCACTTGAAAGAAGACTTGAAATGCACTCCACCCCCCCCAGGCTGAAAGAGAAGAGTCAATATAAAGTAATAAGAAAGTCTCATGTCCTCTATTTGCCTGCGGACAAGCCTTAATGAATTTTGAGTTTGGTGGCCTTGGTTTATGGCTCCATCGTTTGTCAATGAAGCTCTGGGGGGGCAGCTTTACCGAGGCTTTTCTTAAGGGTCACTGACTGTTGATAATAGTATAGCTTATCCTGTTAATGTGCCAGTCTGACCATGTGATCCATGTGAGTCACCATAGTAACACAGTCAAGTAAAAAGGATTTTATGTTTGTAAAAAAAAAAGACATTTTTAACATGTACTTTTTCGTTGATGAAAAAATTTATTCTTGGCATTAAATCAGAGAGATTAGGCATTTTATTACAAATCTCTGAGCTGTGTCTAATATTGACCCTATGTTTTTTTTTTTTAAAAACACTAATTGTAATAATTTAGAAATAAAATAAAAATGTTGGGCTGTATTGAAAACTAAACCACCAAAGAAAATGCTGAAAAAAGAGCAACTGGGGTTTATTGGGGAGATTATTTGAAAGGAGTGACATCAATTGGTTAATATTAGGATGAGTGGATAAAAAACGTGGCCACTGAAGGGGTGAGACTTTAACAAGCAAAAACCATCATCTTGTTAATGAGAAGAAAATGTTTGTATTTATGTTGATATTTAGGATAAACGTGCATATAAAGTAATTAGAGCATTTCAAGAACATGTAAGGCATAGAGAATAAATCTGTAAATATGAAGATGCATCACACATTGCTTTTTGATGACTGGTTTAAGACCAGTAGGGGGAACATTTTACCTGGGGAGGAGATTTTAGGCCTTAAAATCAGCTACTTTTAAAGTTTGAGTTACAGTAGCACAGAGAGGATGAGGATGTCAGTTTCCAGAACGAGACGAGGTGAGGAGGATGATAAAATCCTGAGTATTTCATTTTGCCAAAATCCAGCAGAAAGCTGCTTTGTTTGATTTACAGAGACAGCTTTAGAGTGGAAATGTCAGGACCCACCGTGAAAATAAAAAAGGCAACTTAGATAGGATATCTAGGAAAGCTGACTCTTAATTGGTTTTTTTCATTTGTGCACATTACTCTTGTATTAAAGATACTTAATTTTTTAAGAATTATTCAGTTTTGTCCATATCTGTAGATATAAATGAGCTTCTTTCCTGACAGATTGAAAGGAACATAAGTATAGAGATGGATGGTACAAAAACATCCACAAAGTTAAGCTAAGATGCTAAAATTGTTTTGTCCTTTTACAAGCTTTTAACTGATTTTCATGTCTGCTTTGGCAGATTTGAGATTGTCTTACTGCTGTTGCTTCCTGGGTGTGTAGAGAGAAAACAATCAGACGACTGGTCTTTACCTGAAATACAAAGAACCTTTGATGCATGTAAGTCTAGGGCTGGGAATCTTTTGGCACTACATGGTATAAATCAATTCAGGAGGCAAATATTTTAATATGAAACATTTATCAATGCACCCCGCATCTACGAATTTTGAAAAAAAGTTTTCTCTTCAACCACAAGACACAAGACCAAGGGTCAGCAACGTTTAGGACATTCATTCATTTTCCAATCAGCTTTATCCCTTTCGGGGTCACGGGGTTGCCGGAGCCTAACCCAGCTACTCATGGGCGAAAGCAGGGTACACCCCTGGACTGGTCGCCAGTCTGTCGCAGGGGCCACAATCACACACCCATGCACACTCACATTCACACCTAGGGACAATTTTACAGTGACCAATTAACCTATGAAGCATGTTTTTGGACGGTGGGAGGAAGCCGGAGTACCCGGAGAAAACCCACGCATGCACGGGGAGAACATGCAAACTCCACACAGAAAGGTCCCCCAGCCAGGACTTGAACCGGGAACCTTCTTGCTGTGAGGCAGGAGCGCTAACCACTGCGCCACCGTGCAGTTGTTTAGGACATGAAGTGCCAAATTGAAATTCTCTCCTTAACAACTGCGCCATCACAAACTAAAATGTAAACTCTTGTTGTTCAACTTCCATTGTTTGACGTTGGGGTCAGAGGATTTGCACAGGTGGTTTGGCATAGAGTGTTCATGCCGGATGCCCTTTCTGACACAACTCTGCATTTTTAAGGCACAGGGCGACCCAGTTAGGCAGCAGCGGGAAGGGTCTTGTCTAAGGACTCACGCTGGATTTTTTAGCTCATTGCTGCCCTGGGAAGCATAGTTTGCATAGTTTGTCCAGAAGTGCAACTCATACTCAAAAGGTGCAACTTGGATGCATTTTTTTAAAAAACAAGATATAGCAACAACCACTAGAGGACACTGTACTGTGTATCAGTATTTACTACTGACACCAACACAGAAGAAGAGCCACTCAGGCTTTCGGTTGAGTTCTTCCAAAGCAACAAAGACGATGAAAAACTAAACAAATAATTATTTAAAGTGATATAGAGTTTAGTTGACTTGTTAGCATGTTCTTTATTCTATGGCTATCTGAATAATTGCTCGAGTTGCGCTGATATTCTAGATTGCCTTTGTCCTTTGTCAGTATTTTGTTAAATAGATTTCCTCCATAAGTCAGAGTTATAGTTTGGGCTGGAAGGTTGACTCATGATACAATGTGATTCATGATACATAGCTTACAATATTGATGGCATCACGATATGGGAAGCATTGAAATAATCAACGTATTACCTTGGTAATCTATTATATAATTACTGTGTTTTAAACCAATGTAAGTTTTTATTTTTCCTGAAACTTACTTTTAAACTATTTAAAACACAACATATTAATTTAACGTCCTTCGCAACAGTAAAATAAAATTATCAATAAATATTAATGTGTCTTTGTAATGTGTCTTCGTAATGGTAACAAACGGTATGTATACATACATATATGGTAACAAATAAACAAAAGCTCCAATTAAGAACTAAGATACAGAGTTTATCAAATAGCCTCCTCACTTCAGTTAACAATAAATATGGAAATAAAAGTTCACAATGTTGTATTTGAATTAATTTTACATTGTATGTTAGGTAATTTGAAAATGAGGCACAGTATGAACGTTCAGCATATTAATTTTATATAATCATTGTTTTTGGACTGCTGATAGCAGTATTCATTTTTTCCTTCAAATTTCCTGCACTTATCTTTGATAAACAACACTTTAGTCATGTGCTCCATGTGTGTTCCGCTTACTTACTTGCTGTACACACACATTTTTACTCACAGCCACTAAGAAAAAAAAAATCCTTTACTTATTTTCTTCACTAAAGGGCATTTGTAAGAAAAGACCAGATGAGTGTTCTTGTTTCTTCTATAAATAACATAAAAAAATTGTCACATGAAAACATTTTTTTATTATTAATCAAAAATCTTTCACAACATTAACAACCGACAAGTTTTGAATTTTTTTTTTTCTTCCTTGAACTTCGAGCGTTCCCCAACTACTCGATTTTGGTACAACGCAGCATGACTTTGACTGGCGACATTTAAAAAGCTTCCAAATGCTTTTACTCATTAGTTGTGAGCAAAGTTGAGCTGGTTAGATCACACGGTCTGCAGGGTCAGTCATGTTGGTGTGGTCTTCAAAAATGTCAGAGAGAAAACCATGCTGTGTGCTTAAGTTGATGCAAAACATCAGCCAGACATTTGCGTTTATGCAACAAAAGGAACTCAGAAGTACAGGAATCACAAATCATCTGTGGTATTGTTGCCTTTAAAAGTTCACTTCCATTTCAATTTTATTTTTTCTCTGTGACATTAAATGAGCCCAGCGGCTATTTTTCATCTGTTGTCCCCAGACAGATGTTAAAATTGTCTACCTGAAAAGCCAAGAGTATAAAATAAAAACAGAAAGAGAACGATACATATTAAAACGAAAGCAAAATAAATAAATAAAAGCTAAACAAATTTGAGGCGATTTAACAATTGAAATTAAAACACCAGAGTTGGGGTTCACTTGCTTAAAACACGTCAACAAACAAGAGTTTCAGTTTTACAGCATTTTGGGACTCTTTATTTACTCTTAATTATCTTGAGGAAACCTTTCTAGAAACTTCAAGCAGACATGGAGGTTTTATAAACAATCTGTACATGATTTCCATGCATCATGGATAGACTTTTCATACCGACTCCTTCACATAATGCACGATGATCACCGTGCAATATGAACAAAATATTTACCCTGTCGTGGCTTTTTGCGTTGCAGGAATAAGAAGTGCCTCGAGTCGTAATTGCATGAATGAAAAGCTGCCACCAGCAGGTCCTTAAAATCAGTGTGGCGTGATTGAATAGAAGGCAGAAATCTTCACAGTGCAGCTGGAGCCTCTTGGTGCATTACCTGGCAGCATGTGCAGGTACATGTGCAGGCTCATTGCGTCATGGAAATGTTTGCACATTTCTGTTATATCTTGGTGTATTATTGTCTATAAATGCAACAAGTCTTAGGTTACACACATGCAGAAATGTGTGTAGAAGCAATGGGATAAAAAACCGGAGTAATGAAAATAAATCCCTCTGATGTTATGATAAATGTATCATGGGAGAGGCAGGTGAAAGGCCAGCCCAGCTGATCTTACTGTAATTACATGACGGGCTTTTCTGCCATGCTTGGATGAGCTCTAATGGTTTTGCATGCAGTGGTTACTACAGTTTTCAGGGGGGGAGGCCATGGATATTAAAAAAAGCAAATCAAGAGGATAAAAATCCACGTAAACTAAACTACATGATTTAAAAGATGGATTGAGATTCAGAGTCAAAGAGTTAAGTTTTATCTTTCAGTCCGGTTATAAAACATTTTATCTAAAAAAAACTGTCATGAGGGTGAAGTTATCAAAGGATAATTAAACAAGTTAAATCAATTTATTATCTGCAAAAGAACAGAAATGTTTATGATGAAAACTTTAATGGTAAAACTGCATCAACTGAAAATTGTTCAAGTGATTCAAAATAATGAGCATCACCAGGCTTTAGAGGATAGGGTTAAACGGGCTAAGTCATATCCATTGACTGTATATGAAAACTGGATTGAGTGACTGCACCCCCATTGGTTATAGAGAACTGGACTGAATACCCCATCTCCCCTTGTGTTCCACATAGGAGGTACCTGCTGGTTCCAAAAAAACATCCCATAGACTTCTATTGAGAAATGAAAAATAAATAAATAACTAAAAATGGCGATTGAATTGACTTAGTTTCAATTAAACCATGTCCTATGTGATGTCAAACTAACTCTGTGCAGTTCTCATATACAGTCAGTGGTCCCAAGAATAGCTGAACATGGGTCAGTTCCTGGACTAAACACCTTATAGCATTGCAGTGCATACTTCTAGATATAAATATACAAAATATTGGCTAAAAGTTGCTGTTTCAAAGGTTGGATTGAAAAAAATGTTGTGGCTTCAAAGCACTGGCATGCAGAATCCTGGGCTTACAGAGTGTGCAATATGTTTAATCCAGTGTGGGTCCTTAGGCTAGACCCTTTACTCAAGTCTGGGTTTCACTGTGTCTGTTCCCAGCCAAGCTAAAATACAGGGTTGTGTAAGGAAGGGCATCTGGTGTAAACATCTCTGCCAATCTACCTGTGCGAATCAGTAAGGCTGCTTTGCTGTAGTGACCCCTGACAGGATGTGCCGGAACCTTTGTTTCTACTTTGTTAAAGATTTTAGGGAGCAGATTAAGAGTTTGACACACACAAATGTGTGTATCTAGGGAATAAAAAAGGGTTAGACAAAATACATTCGCTTAAATATCCATAATTAACTTACATTTAGTGATCAGAAAGAGGATGAATCATTTTGATCCTCCATAATTTAAACCAAAATCATCCCTTTGACAAAAAGTGCTGCAAAGCTTTTACTTATTTACGGTTTGGTTATGTGGTCCAACTTTTTTTTTTTTTTCTTTTTGGAACTCATCTAATGGCTGCTGTCTATTAGAGTTTTCATTTTTCCATGCTTGCATACTAAGAAGTTATTTGACCAAAAACTTGCCATAATTAATCAGGATTGCACAAAAGATTCAGCAACAGCCCTTATTTGATGAGTGGATATCCATTTAATTAAGTCCACAGGGTATACAGACCCTTCTTTTTTTAGTCTAATATTTTGTGATTTACATATGCAGGAAAACTCAACTCTATTCAGAGAGTAAAGGATAATAACTCCCAATTATTTCATATTTAATATATTTTTCTTCAAGCCCAGAGTAAAAAGTGGAAGTGTTTACAGGACAGGGCTGGGGCGTTCCAAATGGCTCAACCTACATGCCACAGGCTAGTTTCTCACAGTGCACATGAGCCACCCTATAGTACAAACATTTCTTTTGATAAAAGTGACTCCATTGCCTGCGGGGAGCAACTAAAGCTCATTACTAAACAAACAAAAAAAAGTTCACAAAAAGCATCAGCTGTAGGATGCATTTTCACTTTATTATTATTATGTTGTTTTTCTGAACATGTAGAAGAGAAAATTGTTTGTCAATCCTTATACAGTAGATGTTACATGGCATAATGTAATGTGTGATCATCTAGAGAAGAAGATCAAGAAGTCAGAATGTAATGTTTCTGGCTAAGTGTGTAAATTGATCTAAAATAATCCTGGTTAACTTGTATTCATTATTTTTTATGCTGTAATGTGTTGTTGTCAAGTGCTATAATACAGTGGTTTCTGATATGGCTAACCATTATAGGCAAATAACCCAAAGTGCTTTTATTTTGAGTTGTATTTTCATAATAAAATATATCTATTGGGGGGGTTGATTAATCAATGAATTGATTTTTTAATCCTGCAATCCAATCAGATTGATCTGTCTGAGGCTGAATCGAATCCGCCTTTACCATCAAAAATCATTTGAAAATTAGATAAATCAACACTGGAAAATCCCATTTAGATTAGGGCACAATGGGCTTATTTTACTATAACATAAAAAATGACCAAGTGCCATCACCGCAGACAACATACATGCTATTTTGTTTTGCTGAAAGTTGTGGTTTTGTTTGGCTTGTCTGGGTAAGGCACAAAAATGAGCTGAACTGGTCAACAGACAAGAAACTAGAGAAATTGCCAAAAAAGTTTGGCTTCTGTGATCCATAATAAAAAAAGTTTTCTTTCATAGTTTCCATAACACTAAACCAAGAAATTTAATGTAATTGGTCCTTTGAAAAAAACACAACAAAATAGGTAATTTGGTAGCTTTGTTATGTACTGACTTTTCTTTTATTTAAGTGACTATTTACCCCTGTGTGCAGTTAAAAATTGCATGTTAAAAACTTGTCAAAGTAGTTGTTGATTCTAATTTTGTTGGAAACATTTTAAAAATGTAAAACGGTACAATCTTGAGCTCTGGTTCAGCACTTAACAGCTTTATTGTCTCAGATCAGTTCACAGTTTCTACATCACTATCCAACACCCTCCCCAGCTCCCATTTTCTTTTCACGGCTCCGGCTTTACCCCTTTTCTTCGTACTGAGCTTTTTAAAGTTCAAAAAAACAAACAAAGGAATATCTCACCCTTTTTTTTCCCCACACCAACCATTTCAAGGTGAAAAACCGATCCATACAGTACAACCTTCACTGTAAGGCAAGAGAAATGTCGGCAACCTCTCAGGAAACATTAATGCCGTCTCATAAATTGTTAAGATGGCTCCAGATGAGTAAATTAAGGAGTAGACTCATTAGCTGCTTTGCAGTGTAGCCAGAACAATGCCTAGAGCCAGAGCCGTAAACCCATCATTAACACTGAACTGTAGTTTATTACTGCTCCTCATCAAAGCTTTTGGTGATCGCTCGCTGCTGTCGTTGACAGAAATTTCTGCTTAACTTTTTGCCAAAAGCAAAAATGCGCGGCATAAAAGTTTTTCTTTTTTTGCTGGTAATCATACAGTTGTTTTTCCCCTTTTTTCCAACTTTAGAAGCTTGTTTGTGAAAATGATACTTCATGATATTTAGCAGTAGAAGAGAAAAACATGAATATTTCATTTGAAGTCAATGGTCTTATTATCAAAAGAGTAAGAAAAATGAAGTTTTCAGGAATTGTTGATGATATTGCCTGGAAATCTCACATTATTTTAATAAAACAAAAAAAGCAAAACAATTGCTTTGCTGTATAAGGTTAAATGCTCAGAATGCTTTGTATTTTTATTATGTCATTATTCCATATCTGATCTATTGCATTAGGGTGGCTGTGGTGCGAAGGTAGAGCGACCTCTGATTGGAATATGGTAGGTTTGGTTCCCGCTCTGTGCACCCATCTGTTCGAAGTGTCCTAGTTTGTTGTTTTAAGAAAAAAAATGTACCAAATGACCTAAATATGAATAAAGAAACAAATAAACCTTGTTGTTACAGTAGATTCTCATTTATGATAGAGGCTACTATTGCGAGCTAGGTAGATTTGAACCAGTTGATCAGTGCTATTAACTCTTTAGAAATCAATTGTGTTTTCTTAGAAAACAAGGACATTAGTTGGTGGTTTTTCAAGGAAGTAGTTTTTCCTGTATTTTTGTTCTTTCCATGTTGCTGCTCAGCCAGCGTCCTTAGATTTAACATGCACAGGGTGCTCCAGGATTTACACTTTCATCTAACTCTCGGCAACAAAAGCAAGACCATCCTAATCAAAAGATAATAACCTTGCATCTGCTCACAAATCACAAATGTACTGTCATCATCATACTGAGTGAATATTTTCAGAAGCAACTACCTGAAATGACAATCCTGCAGTGGTTCTGTCCACCCACTATAGAGCTAAATTAAGAAAATAAAAAAAAAAAAAACTGTTTTTATAAATGTACTATTTTTAACCTTGGACATAAAGGAAAAATGAATACAAACTAAAGTTGGAATTTTGACCATGCGCTCCACCACATTGTCATAGACCCACATAAATAGGGAATGTGAACGTCAATATTAACCACCTTTATGTCCTTTGTGTAATGAACGCAGTGCTTCATTTTCCTCTGTGCCATTCTGAAAGCTGTCAGATGGCTTGATGTAAGCGTGGGATTATTATGCAGCACACAAGACAATGTAGAGCTGGAGAGGGCCTTGGCTCAGCCAGTTGAAATGCAGAGCACGCACAGTATTATCATTACAAGATCTCTTTACCTGTCTCTTAGGCTGAGCCACACACATGGCATGCAGAGCAGAAAATCCAGCTAAACAACATGTAATTATAAGACTTTTTGATAGATGCAAGTAATGGAACGTCACTGCCTGAAAATGGGAACGGTAAAAAAATGATGACGTTTGAAAATGTCACTTATATAACAGGTGCTCTTTGACATATGGTAACTCCTCGACTGCAATCAATGTGAATCATGAAACGTGCAACATGCTCATTCTGTTGCAGGAATAAGTGACTTGTATCAGCTTTGCACTGGTATGCAACACATAACTAACAGAGTATTACATATTGACGCAAAGCTGCTTTTCTCCACTTCAGGATCAGCTGGAACAGCATTAATTGATAAGAGTTACGGTTGCTTAATAGTTGAGGTATATCATATCACAATGCCAATGTTCCCGATTGGCTGTAGACCATTGTCAATCATTCTCTGTGCTGTAACTCCAATAGAAATTGTGTTTAGCAGCAAGATTTACTTTAGTTTTCAATCGTGATCAGATCTTTGTTTTTTATTCTATCATACTGGACATAATTTCTATGAAGGTTTGAACTCTCAGAGTTTAACCAACAAAGAAAAATTGTGAAAATGTTTATGTTTGTCTGAGAAAAATGTATCAGTTGTGTAGTGAGGAGTTTTACAGCCTTAAAGACCCACTCCAGGTGTCTTTTAAGCTTTTGTAAAAGCGTTCCCTGTGGTCTTTTAATTATGATTATGCTGTTTTTAGCCAGAATATAATTTCTGCAAAGCAACAGTAGCTCATGAAAGAATTTAACTCGTGAGTTGTGGGCGGTACTGTTAGTGTAAAGTAACCCCGCCCCCCTTTCCCACGCTCCGTAGAGCAGAATGGAACAGGGAGCTTGTATTTTTTCTGTGTCACAACATTTTTCAAAGTGCATTTTTTTTGTCTGTGCCAATTCACTACGAGTTTGAAAGAAGAAATACTCAGAAACACAATTGTAAGCCTCATTTTCTGTTGGGTTCACCTTAAACAGAAACATGTCCCAAGTTTATGTTAAAAGCACACAAATTTCATCTAAAGTTGACTACTTTGCAGATTTTGTTTATCATGAGGTATTTTTAATAAATGAGAGATTTCTGTCTTTCTGTAAAGTTTCACATTGTAATGTACAACAGATTTGCAAGGGTAAAAAGAAAAAAATAAGCTACTGGTCACTTAGTGTACTGCCCTGCTTCCAGTTGTTGCTTTTATCTCTCCTGTCACCTGTTCTATATTGGAGAAGACCTGAAATGATAAGAAAACCAGTTTGTTTTGGTTCCACCCTGTAAAACTTTGGGAAGTATTGTTTTCTGCAGCATTTATTTCCATCATTTTTACCCTTCATTTTTTTTTCTCCATGACATATTTTGCAGTCCAGGCATTTTCACATATGCTTTGTTTACCTGTGAGCTAATTACTTCTTGTCAAATGGAGAAATTATATTTGAAATGAAAAAGCCCTGCTGGGTAAAGCAGTCATTACTTAAAAAAGGCTACAGGGAGCCGATTCTATTGGAATCGATTAGGACAGTGTCAGCAACCCAACACGACAAATTGCTCATTTGTTTTCGGTAGATTGAGAGGACACTATCATATATTTAGTTGTAAACCATATTAGTGACTTTTTTTACAATGTTTCAAATTGGCATTTTGATGTAATCCTCTCAAACGACGGGATTGGGATTAAGGAGCGCAATGCCTGCTTCTACTCCTGACATTTTCTATGCTCTGATGCACATATCAGTGTGCAAGGATGTCAAATAAGCACCTTGTAGGCTGGAAGAAAAGAGAAAACACTAAAAAAGTGCAACATGCACTGGAAAAAATGTCCTTTCCAAACAAGTTGAATACAAGATATTTTTCCATTTTTTTAAGGGGGGAAAAATGCCAAAAGAACGAGTTAAATTTTTATTGGTAAGATTTCTTAAAATAAAGTTGTCCTTCAAAATGAAATAAAATCTTTAAATGACAAACAGTCATAGTTTAGCTATAGACTGAAAATATGAAGATGACTGAAAATATGTTTGAAAATAAGCGTCCTGTGTTTTGCTCAAAATGAGTCTTAAGTTATGGAAAAAATATTTTTTTTAAAATTCGGATGTTACTACCGCTTGATGATGTCATCAATATCCACCGGTCATCTATGATAGCATGATGCTGCCAGGGCTTAGAAAATACGTAACATCAGTTTTATGACTTTAAAAAGTTTGTTTTCTTCAGACCACACCCATGTGAAGAAATATGTTTCTCCTCCACGCCACAATCATGCAAAACACACATCCCGCATCATCCTACCGGCAGAGGGAGCTCTAAGTCGCTGCTGCTCCTTCTGAAAAAAATACTTTCGGGCATCACGACAGCTTCAAGTAGAGAGCAGCCAGAAGGATAGGGAAGAGATTCGGATTCAGGCTTGGTATATTTATACACTTTTCCCCCAAATATATCCAATTTTATTAGTAAAACAGTTCAAATATCCTTATAGCTAAACAATAATTTTCAAAGACTAGACAAGATCAAAGACACATTTTAAGTCGTAAAATTGAAACATAACTGTACATTTACTTACAAACTTATGTCCTGTTGTTGTTAATGCATTTATTTTGCGTTATGAGTCAAATTGAACTTTCCAGTTTCCCTAAATCCGGGGTGTCCAACCTGCCATTGAAGCTCGTTATCCAAAAAACACACCTGATCCAGGTAATCAGCAGCAGATAAGGCAGGATTTCTGAAAAACCAGCAGAATGCCGACCCTGTAGCCTGGAGTTTGACACCCCCTCGCCCTAAATTGAGCAAATCCTTTTCTTGAAACAACTCCACTCACCATTCACAACTAAACTTGTGGTTAGCAAATTTTATGTAAAGTAAAACAAATAACATCATTAGAAACTTTGCCTAAAATGAAATGTTTTTAAGGTCAAATGACTCAAGACTTGTTCAAGATTGTCTTATAAAAAGACAGGAAGATTGATCAAATGGTTCCTTTTAAGATCTTAGCAATGTGGGAGAACGCTCCTTTATCAGCGGCAAAAGGAATTTCCTCCCAGCAAGGACATCAGCAGATGCTGCTTGAATGACTGGATGCACTCATACATTTAGCAAAAAAAAAAAAAAAAAAAAAGAAAAAACCTGCCGTCAGGAGGATTTTGCTGTAGTTTCTGTAAAAAAACCTGAATCTGAAATCTGAAATAAAAACCTGCACCTTCTGTCACCTGATGCTGCTCTACAATAGTGGATTTCAAGTCCAAGTTTATTCCAAATCTGACGTCTGGGAAGCCACTTCAGGTTCAAAACAAAGATAATAGTAGATGTATTTCCTTTTGAAAATCCAACAATGTGCAGCCGACATAATTTCACAAGACCTTAGAAAACCTGTAGAAAAATCTACTATGTGATTGAATATAGAAATAAACTGCACTGCATTTGGGATTTTTGAGGGCTAAATGTATGAATGGAGCTCGTTTAAGACACTGCAAAAGCAACATTTCATGAAGTATTTTTTGTTTCTTGCTTAAATCTCACTACACTCAATTTAGGACAAAATTACCTTACCAGGAACTTTTCAGTAAAACAGTAAATGAACTATTAAACAATGAACCATTTTATACAATGGAGTATTAGGGCCTCCAAAAAAAAGATGTTATAATATAACATATATATATATATATATCGAGAGAGAGAGAGATGGATCTATACATATATGTATAAATACATATAATTTCATCCTCCAGCAATTATTCTGTTGAGATTCCTGTTTTTTTTTTTTTATTAAAAAGATCACCTTATTTATACACGTTCAAGATGCTAAGGTTTATGTGCCAGGATGCATGATGGTACTTTCCTTGGATGACTTGCTTGTGTACACATTGACAAAGCAAATACAGAGAGATGTGAGCATTCTCACCATGACCTTCATCCTAATTGAAACAACCACACACACCGTTTCCTTTAAAAAGCCTCTAAAGCAGAATGCAACCTAGTTAACTGCAGCTTCTTTAGCTTTAGTCCCTCCAGTCTTAGACAAACAACTTTTTTTTCTTCATTTGTACAGCTCTGTTGCTGGGCAATCTTGTTTTTTTATTATTATTGTGACTATTGTCAGGTTTGGCTTGAATTTACAGAAATGTTATTGGCAAATGTTGCTTTAGAATACAAAGAGGAGTTATCTGGAGCTGTAAAGTAGTTTTTCATTAATCTATATTAACTGTACTAAGCCGCCACACAAAGACAGAAGAGTCCCCTTTTGGAAAACATCAATTACAGAGCCTTGAAAATGGTCTTCAGATTTCTTTTTCCTTTTAAGACAAACTATACAGTTATAACTCCTGAATCCATATGGGATGATAAGGAAGCTAAAAGCCTGCTGCTGCTGCATCTCCCAACACACACAGATTTAGGGTTTGCTCTGACAAGCAGATTTTTAGTCTGACAAAAACAGAAAAACATTCACACCCTTAAAATATTTGAACACAAGAAATGGGACTGAGATAAATATTAAAAAAAAATAAATAAACACACAATTTTGTATTCTTTTCATTTCATTTCTGCTTAGAAAACAGCAAAAGCATTATTCTGACCATAATAAGCTTAAATATAAAAATACGAGTCAATCAAAATCTAACTGGTTTTTCGCAACCACAAATCTATTATTTTCCTGTGTGCTTTTTAAGCTTGAACTGCTTTCTGTTAGTTTACAAGGATTCCTGAATATGTTTATAAAAATGTCTTTTTTGTTCAGCCAAAATCAATAATTATGTGAAAAATGTTTCAAGTTCGATCAAACATTTTTGGATTTTAGAAGAAAATTGAGGAGAAAAATGGGAATTTGACTGAATCCTGTTGAAATGTAAATGGAATTGACTTGTGAACATTTGAAACAAAATCACATTCAGTGTTTTTGCATTCTTATTCATGAATACAAAAGAATGTTTTTTTTTTTTTTTTTTTTGCTTCAGGGGTGAATCCACAGCAAAGCCGATCACGTTCTTTCATAAGAAACTGGATCAATAGGACGGAAAGAGGCACTTACAATCTGAAATCATCATTTTGGTTTTTCAGCATCACTAAAAGTGAATATTTTCACAAAAGCTTACATTCATTCATTTTCCAATCCGCTTTATCCCTTTCGGGGTCACGGGGTTGCCGGAGCCTAACCCGGCTACTCATGGGCGAAGGCAGGGTACACCCCTGGACTGGTCGCCAGTCTGTCGCAGGGGCCACAATCACACACCCATGCACACTCACATTCACACCTAGGGACAATTTAGAGTAACCAATTAACCTATGAAGCATGTTTTTGGACGGTGGGAGGAAGCCGGAGTACCCGGAGAAAACCCACGCATGCACGGGGAGAACATGCAAACTCCACACAGAAAGGTCCCCCAGCCAGGGCTTGAACCGGGAACTTTCTTGCTGTGAGGCAGGAGCGCTAGCCACTGCGTCACCGTGCAGCCCACAAAAGCTTACATGTACTAGCAAATAAAATTATAAGACCAAATATTTGTATTTGATTTCAATCGACATTGGGAACGCCTCATCAGGATTCAATGATGCTGATGGAAATCTGACCGGGGACGGCCCCCCTCTTCGGGTCAGAACACAGGGATGGAAGAAGATGTTTTTAAGGACCCAAAAGCACAGAGGCAAAGTGAGCATATTGATTCACAGAGCGCTGTGAACACACCACTATTGTGACTTGCTTCTTCCAGCTTAAAATTGCTATACGTTGTCTATTGAAACGACGCTTCCTGGAAAATGGATTTTAAAAGATATTTCCCTTTTCAGCCACTAAAAGTCGTTTCTTTTTTTACAAAAACAAGGTCAAATCCACTAAGCAATAAAGTAACTTGTATATGCAACATCAGTCGATTTAACAGTTATCTTTAAAATGTTTGGTTAACTGATCGAAGTGGCTCAGTAGTAAAGCAGCAAAAGGTTCAGAAGCTCAAAGTAAATATGCCGCCTTCAGAAATAATGATAAGAAGTCGTCATAGTAGTTTTAAAGTAATACATGAAACGTTAATAAAGAGAAATTACATGATAGAAGTCGCTTATCTGTTTGCCTCTTCAGTTTCTCTGAATCTTCAAAATGTTGAAAACTAAAAATGGATGTATTAACTGTCATCTTAATTTAAAATTCTTGTAATATTGTTTGCCTTTTTTTTTTAAAGTGGACCCCAGGAAGAATAGCTTTTACCTTGGTAAACACTATATGCAACAATTCACTTTCAGCAAATATGGGTCACGGTTTCCTTTTGGTTTGACATAGGATTTGTGTATTACAAACATAGACAGCTTATAGAGAGAACTGGACATATTTTCCCCTCCCTCTTCACGTTCCAAACAGGAAGGTTCCAGAAAGCAGATTCTCATGAGCCAGCTTTCAGTGAAAGGGGTGTGGCCTCATCCCTGATTAGTGAGAGTAGTTGCCATAGAAATGATGACTCAAAACGACTCGGACCAATCACCACTTACTAATGAAGTCTGGTTCTGACATGGTGAAGTCCGTACTGTGGAAAAACGGCCACTGAATTGACTTCATTGTGTTGGAACCAGATGTAAGACATTTTTTATGGGTGAAGTCACAGATAGTTTGTCTCTCGCTATGTCATGGATTAATAAAAAAATAAATAAATAAAAACAAAAACAAAAAAAAGGAAAAATCCTTTTTGTTGTTTGACACTTTCAATTGTTTTGCAGTATGGGTTCAACGATTCACTTTCCTCACGGTTCAGGGCAAAAGAATCACATTTGATTCGGTTTTCTACCATGAATCGTGGCGTCCCATTAAAGACTAATGCTGCCCTCACACCAAATGCAATTCATATGGCGACTTCATATGGTCCGCCTCTGTTTTGACGGGTCTCAGGTTTGTTGCTTGTGTTCATAAACGTGTCCCTCCACCACATGTGGGAGGAGCTACTATGGAAGCATTGACTGGACATCTCATTTGCAATGGATGGAAGACGCAGATGTTGACAGATTGGGTTCATTTATTTTCAAGAGTTCTACAAAAGTATCCGTAATCACGTCAGCATGGCTGGGTTCATGAAATCATTTAGAGACTCTCCCAGTCACAGTCTACAGTCAGGTGCTGCGTCTGACCATTTTTCTTACCCCATTGGCCTATTTTATTTAATGTTTTTCCTAATTGAAAGGAACTTCTTTTAAATTTCAAGAATTTTTGACTGAACAGTATTAGCATTGCACAAGGCCTTACCTTTATGACAAACTCACAAATGCGTCTGTCTCGCGTGTTAACTGATTCTTTATTGCTGTTTTCCCATGCAATTCAAATGAAAACGTATACATTTAGTCATGCCCTGTACTCATGTGCAAACACTGTTGTTGTTTTTTTGTAAATCAACCTTACTTTTTTCATTGTAGTAGCCTTTAATTACAAGCTGAAAAATGGGAAACAGACTATGCCATTTCTCTTCCTGGAAAGCTCCACTCCAGTTTGAAAAATGAGCTTTGGGTCACAGACCTGAATGTCATAATAGCGTTGAACTAGAACTGAAAAAGGGCAATTTTCATCTAAAGCAAATTGGCTGACAGTCAATGGGAAGCGTGAGCATGGATCACTGGGAAATGGTGTCCTTAAAGGGCTACAGTTGCTCAGAGAAATACCTGGCTCTGAATTCCTGGCTTATCTTTCATTGCTGCAGCTGCCAAGCTGTGTTCTGCTGGGCCGGATGGAGTAGCCCTCCTCGCACAATTGGATGGTAATGAGAGTGACTGATGGTGGGGGGTGTTTCTAGGAGCGGCAGCCAAAACAAATGTGTTCTGCTCTGCTATCTGTCTCTTTGTTGTGCCATCTTCCAGAGAGTTTCATCTTTTATGATCTTCAAAATTCTGTTTTTACCCAAAAATCTGAAGAGAGAAAAACAATCCTGATACCTTCAGGATGTCTTTCCTGATGAAATAAAATAGTTATTTGATAAAAACTTCAGCTCCAGATGCAAGCTTTAACAAAACATAACGTTTTTATTAACAAAAATTCACTCTTTGGAGGCATCCAATCAGAGCAAGTGTTGATAATGCAAGGCAGGGAGAACCAAGGATTTCCAGTTAGAACAGAGTGGTGAATGATGAGGCGCTGCAAACCTTGTGGAGTGACAATTTCTGGCATAAACACAAATTACAAATGACATTCTCAGGAAATTCACTACTTTTACCCCATGATGCCTTTTGGTTCAATGAGCCATCAAACCATTTCTGCTTCAAAGTTATCAACTAGAAAGTAAAAACACAAGTTTTTTTTTTTGTTTCAAATACATATTGAACTATATTTTGGTTCAATTTGCAATTCCCATTATATTTGTGAAAAAAAAAAAAAAAAAAATCAACGTTCCTAATTATTGGCCTACATTTAGATTTGATGAATACTACACATTCTTGCACTTATTTTCATGTTTTGAATTTGAACTAATTTGAAGCAGAGGTTCCAATACTGACTCCAAAATGAATTCATATTAATTTATATGAAGTTTCTTCAACAAATAAAGTTTTTGTTTATAAATAAATGCCAGTGTTTTAAAGGGTAGACAGTTCCTATGTTTGTTTTTATTACAAATGAGAAAGAAAATAAATGCTAATTAAAATGTTTTTTTTAAAGGTAGAGTTTATGCGTCTATGGCATGTTTATACCTAACTAATTGCATTTTGTATGTATTTTTACATTTAACTGTATTTTCGTCCATTAAAGAAAACATAAATGATCTGTTGTGTCAGACTTAAATACTTCCTTCTAGAGTTTAATGCACTTTTTTTTTTTTACTATTGTTTTTGTTATTTTAATTCAAGTATATGTGGTAAATTTTGCACTTTACTAGCTACTTTTTTTTTTTTTGTATTTCCCGCTTCTTGTCAACAATGTACAAGCATGTCATCTTTTGAGCAAAACAATAAATGCAGAAATATAATATTTTTACTGACTGTAAGTCTCCTTCACAGTTAGGAGATTTTATTTCACTTTGTTTTAATTTCTCCAAATAATATTTTTAGAATACTAGAATACTATTAAGAATACTATTATTAATGTCAATATTATGCTTAGTACTCAGTATATATCAATGACCTTTCTGATATTGCATATGCAATGATAAAGTGGTCAGGTAAATGGTTAGGTTAATATGGGGTGCGATTATATACATTTGCTTCCTCCCACTCCCTTTGAAGCAATCTACAATTATCCAGTTTTTAATATGTCTTTGTATGAACTTAAACCTTTGTCGATTGTACTGTTTATGTACCATTTCTTCCTTGATTGCTTAAAATAAAACAATTTCAAAATCAAACCAAAAATATTTATTGAAAACAAAAAAAAAAACTAAAAAAAAATCCTGTTTAGAACAAAATGGTGTTTTGTTTTCTCTTAAATCGCTCAGCCGTGATTAAGTAGAAAATAAACATGATTACGGCAAGAGCATTAGGCAGCAGCTATGTACTAGACATTTACATTTTTTAAAGCAGAAATATTCCCATGAATGTTAGAAGAAAGTGGCAGTGGGATTATTATTGAGGTCGATGCAGCACCTGGTTACTGTAGTTGTAATCCGGCGATTCCCCAGAGCACAACATTACATGGAGCATCTGCACAAGCAGACTGCAGAGCGGTAACAATGAGACCAATGGCTTGTGAAAGTAATGTTGCTCTAAACCCCTGGCTTGCAGTTCAGCATCCTGACTGTAGATATGAGCCTTCACTGTTGTTTTGGGATTAAAACATCTGCTGTTGTTGAATAAAGAAAAAAAAAAAAAGAGGCAGGACTGTATGATTTTTTTTTTCGTATCCCTCCTGTTAGTTGCAATCTTTGAAAGGCTTTCAAAGCTTCATTTGCCTGTAGTAAAAAAAATAAATAAATAAAAATAAAAAAAACACAAGTACACACTTTCTTTTTTTCCCTGCTAATCAATTCCTAAAAAATAAATTGTAAAATATAACTAGGTCAGCAATTTTTTTTTCAATACTTTTCTAATTTCTTTTTTAAAGACCCAGTCATGTTTTAACAAATTCTTATGAAATTGTGCTCATGATGGAGGACATATATAAAGAAAATCAAGTTTAAAATAGCTGTTTTGATTATTTCTTTGTCAAAATCAGGAGTGAATGTAAACAAATGGATGATGGGAAATGGGGGTGGAAATACTATTCCTCCCACAACTCTTGTACTCTGCAGAAACTATGTCCTAAAAACTGCAAGTTTTTGATTTTGGCTAAGGCTAAGGTCGCAAATCCCAAATTCAGTAGGTGGCCTTACCGCAGCAGTCTGCGGTGGTCGCTGCAATTTTTAGAAAAAGTTAAAATATATACTTTTTCTTTTTATAAAAGTTGACATCAGTCAGTGACTGCCTGGGCCTATTTCCAGGATGTACGGTGGCAGTCCAGTGACATGTGGGGATGATGCTGTCACAAAATCGGGCAACAGCTGGGCGGTTACAGGGCAGATCACCGGCCGGCAACAGCAGCTCTAACTGGACAATGTGAATATGTCTCCTCTGGCCGCCATCCACATAAAGTGCCATAAAGTGCCCACCAGTCACCCGCTAGCTTGGGGATATATAAAAAGTGTGCTAGTCTTGCACACCTGACAGCCCCCTGACTGCCAGGGTCTACATTCATGACCACGCCAACGATTAATGCATATCCTTCTATCTGTTGATCGATCGATCAATATCGATTTAGATATATACAGCGACATGGAATCTTGAGGATTCTGTTAATGCCTCCCCATTGCGTTGGCAGTTGTATTTGTGACTGTAGCCAAAAAACGATATAATCATAATTTAACGACCACTGAGAATGCTTTTAAAATAGAACAAAAGATGATCAGAGTGAATCTTTGACAAAGATTGAATGGAAATGCAACGCATTCATTCATCTGAGTCCTCACTGGTGGGTATTTTTCAGTCATTGATGCTTTGTAAAAGCGTCCTCTTGAGGAAATAAGTTTGTATATGTGTGATATGATGATAGGATTTTCTAAACATGACCACCATAATTCTTCTTTATGCGGGGCACCAACTTTCTCAGGCGTTGATTTGCTTCTTTCCAACCGTCTTTTTTCTACAAAGACTGTCAAGAAAAGAAGGAGGAAAGAGAACGATAAAAACCCTTCTTCACAATGAAGCTTTACTTGTCAGAGCCAGAGTCAAAGAAAATCCATTCAGTTTGAAAATTCCCAATGTGTTCATGAACTTAGGACCTTCGTCATCCGTATGATTTCATTATGCAGGACTGACGCTTCAATTTTAGATGTGAGTTCTTGCAGTGATTATGTGGGAAGAGTACTGCCTATTAAAAATACATCTTGAATCATAATCATTTTACCATGAAAGTGGCAGTGGATGCATAAGGAATTATTCTCTGCTATTTGCTTGCTCTGGCCTGAGGGAACTTTTTTTACTCAGCAACGAGCTGAGAACAAAAACCTACGATGAAAAGAGAGATAAGGAAAGATCATCATATACAGGTAAACTAAAGAGAAACTGCAGTTTTGTTTGAGGATTATAGCTTCTATGGTATTGTTTGTGTTTGTCTGTGTGGCTAATTTTCAAAAGTAAAGTGTTTTGGTTCTATCACCTTTGGCCAACAAAGTAAATTGGACCCGTATGTGGGTTTGAGCTGTACGGGTACTGTGAAATTTTGGGTTGTCTGAGCCTATGAGGGTCATAGAGAAGAGCGGCTGCATCTAGAGAGGAATGAAGGTGTGACTTGCCGTTTTCTTACGGCTTGAATGGCCATCTTAAGGGACGTCATGAAAATGGTAGGTCCTTTTGTTGTGGGTTTGGTTAATGTATTGTGACATATGGTGATGCTGTCGTATGCTGCCCTTATGTCACACTCTAGACATAAGTGAGGTGCACATACGAACGGTACTGATACCACAATACCTGTCCCCCACATCATGCCCCGAAGAAAAAAAACAATAGAAAAATTAACATTTTCACTCTACGAACTGATCTAGTGGTGTACGATCCTGATTTTTTTTTTTGTCCGGGCCACTAGCATGCACATTACGGGTTTGTCCATTTTTCACCAGCAGGCTGCCCGTGTCCACCCATAAGGGCAGTTAGACAAAAGGCTTAAAATAGATGAGAGCCAAATGATCCAGTAAGTCTGGTTTTGTCTTTACAGACTCAAACCTGGCCTTTTTCTCCCAAATCTACACCAAGCTAAATGCACTCCAATGCTACAAATAATTCTAACTATGGTTCAGTTCATATCTGATAGGGAATCTCTTTTAGCGTGACCACGTTTGTCTATTTGGTGCCGTCAGTCCTCAGAGGAGCACTTCACATCTGCTGTCAGGAGGCTGCAGATGCCGCTTTAATGCAAAAAATTGACTGGATTTTCACTTCAGTGCCTTTGTCCTTAGTTACCACCCTGCACTGTGCAGCAGGTCTGAAATTTGTCTGAAAAATATGACAGCTTTTCTGGTGAAATTTTACTCTTTGACAAGTGTGTTGCAGTCTTGAGAAACTTACCTGAAGAAAAAGCAAATGTGAATCCTGTAAAAAACATGATAGTTTTCCTATCATGCTTATTATTCTAGTAATGCACAAAAATAAGCACTAAAAAGGTACGTTAGCCATTTTTCTTCCAAGGTAGCAGCCTCATAATTGTTCTTAAAAATGTTCTTCCTTACTTTTTCCATGTATCTGTATGCAGTCAGCGTCGGCTCAAAGTTAATTGGTTCTTCTGACTTTGATCACAAGAAGTCAAAAAAAAAAAACACTTCAAAGCTTTATGTATTAATTTTCTCTGTCTACAGATTCAGAAAGTTCAGTTTCTACTAATAAATTATGATTTTAAATTAAATTAACGTTTGGAATTGAGGTGCTAAAATAAAATGGTGAAAACAAAAGCATCATCTTACATTTGAGGGGAAACCATCAGTAAATCTGTTACAATTACCATCAGAGCTTTTTGGTTTACAGGTAGAGTCAGCAAGGTTACCCTCACCATTTCCAAGCATAAGTCTGACCACATTTTGCCAGTAAGTGGTGGGAAATACTACATTCTTTTTCAAATATTGTTGGTCTTTTTTTATACCAAATATGAAAAGCGGTCCTCTTGACGGACTGGGTGTACTCTACCTTTGCCCAACAGTCACTGGAATAGTCCAGCATCCCCTTGACCCTGAAAGGGATTGAAGTTCAGAAAATGGGTTTGCCAACTTTGTGGCATCATGTGATACGCATTATGGGAGGATTTGTACTCTATTAAAATAATTTGATGGTTTTCAACAGAAGCAAAAAGATTTTGGGTCCCATTTTTATGGAGTTCTTTTGGATTTACCAGAGCAGACAGCAGCACAAAAAGCCTAACAAAAGCTGGCAGTGGCAGCTGGATTACTTTAGATGTCAGTTAAATAACGTTACAAATCCAAAACAGTTGCATACGCTACACTGAAGATCACAGTGTGGACTATTGATTGTCAAGACTGCACTGAATGACTCCTCCACCTGGGGTTCCTAACAGGAAGTACCAGCTGGCTTCATAAATCCAAAACCCCATAGATATCTCGAGAAATAAATTACTACTTTTTTCTGTAGTGCAAGTTATTCAAGCTATAAACTGGCCAATCAGATTCCTGCTGGCCCCCAGGTCCAACGTTCAAAACTTTTAACAGATTTCATGGCCTGCTTTCAAGTGGTAAGGGTGTTGACATCCAACAAGCTTACTCTTGATTGGCGAAAGTGGTTGCCATGGAAACAGTTGCTCAGAACCAGTTTGGACCAACTGCTGCTCATGATGTCAGCTGGCTCCAATATAGCATGAAAAAACAATGACTGAATAAATGTAATTTTGTTGGAGTCAGAAGTCAGCCGTTTGCTATGAGTGATGACACACTCACTCCGTCTCATATGTACAGTTAATGGTCTGGACCAACAAATACTTTATGAATCTGAATGTTTCGTGTGAGTTTTTGATGGTCTTGTGAGGCCTTTGTGATCAGCTGGTTCTGGCTGTTTCCTCATCCCCATCTGTCTCGGCACCATGGAATTAGATTAAAAAGAGAATGGAGAATGAATGAATGGATGACTTATGTTTGTACCTAAATGGTCAGGAATTGATTCATCAGACCAAAGCATTAATAATGCAAGGTATTTTGTGGAGATCAAGCAGGCAATTGCTTGAAGTGGAGCCATCAGCTTGAAGACATTAGAATGGTTGGGGGAGGAGGAGCAGCTGGAGCGATGCGATAAAACAGCACAGATTGCAGAATCCAGGGGGTAGCAGTGAAGGATGTGCAAAGGGTATGCCAGCTTTCAGCACACTTTTACAATTGACCAACAATTTTAGGTCTTTCACACACATATTCACACTTACAGCCTTGTGCCAAGCAGATCAGGTGAGCGTTTGATATATGGTCTAGTCATAGATGCATATCATTGTATTTTTGGTTTTCCACAGCCTTGATATTCATGTTTGAATGAGATTTTATGACTGTAAACTATTTGTAGCAATGGCTTGAATGGGTAATAGTCTGAGGTGGAGCGCGAGGTGTGTGGGATCATTTTTCAGCTGTGCACCACCTCACTTTACTTCTCCCCATGATGGATGCTTCTTCATGGCTGATGTGCTCAGTGGAACATTTTGAGAAATAAGAAAAAGCAGGTATTTGTATCAAAATGTTGCTACACCTGAAATTTTTCATTTTGATTGTGCACAGCGTGCGCCCTCCCGCTGTGCGTTTCACCTAGATGTCACGCAGAAATGAACAGATTAGGCCGTCTCCCTTTCCCCTCTCCACATCACGCCACAGTGGCAGGAAAACAAGACTTGAGCAATTGCCACAGTGAATAAAACAAAAGGCGATGTGCTTGACGACAAAGAGGAAAGGCCTCTGAGGAATAGAAATACAGTCCCTGCTCTAGAGATTCTTACACTCATTTGGAAACCATAAAAACACTGAAATCTCCCAGTTTTCAGCACTCGGTTGATGTCAACAATACAGCAGGTTGCAACAATATTGGCAGAGTAGAAAGCTGTTTTCAACCCCCTTCCGAAAATTTACTGTTAAATACACAACAAGATACTGCAGTTCATTTAAATAAACCAAAATTGACTTCAAAATGGTTGCAGTTGTATTTAAATAAACTAAAAGCAGGATTAATGTAACTAAATAATCAGCAAATTCAACACTGAGACCCAAGTCTATCCCAAGACAGTCTCTTATTTATTAAAATATTGCCCCAAAAATGATCAAAATCAGCCAAAAGCTCTAAATCCATAATCCAAAACAAAAAAGTTTCTTCAAAGAAAAATCCAATGCAAGTTTATCAGCATGGTACGGCAAAAGAGAAGCCCCAAGGAGGAGAAAAAAACATAAAAAAAAACAACAACAAAAGCATTGCTTAATTTAGCCTTGATGAGAAAAACACAGAACAAAACTCAGTTAAAAAGAAACAGAAACACATTGGTGTCAAAAAACTCAAAACTCACCAATTTTACCGTTTTACACCCACGAAGGAAAAAAAGGCATGCTCTTGGTCTACAAAAGGGTTAACTGTTAGATCTAAAGTACTTGTTATCTTAAAACCTAAGACCAACGGAGAAAAATGAGACTGGAGACTGGAAATAGTTTTTACAGCCTCGACCGGGAGAGGAAACTTCCTTGGAGTTTTTCTGCCCTCTCAACTCGCCCCTCCTCGATCGGACCCTTTTATTGAGCACGCTGTTGCTAGGCAGATTTGGCAGTCATACGTCACAAGGTATATACGTAGAAAGTGAAATACGACACCCTTATGGGTCAGTCATGTTTTAAGCACACAAACACATAAGTATAAAGAACAACTTTATCTTACATTAACAATCTGCTGCTTGAGTTGAAATAAAAACTAACATAAAAAATCTCTTTTGTAATAAGAGTACACAAATGCTTTACTGGTTTCCTGTTCACTTCAAAACCCATTCAGTGGCCATATTGCTTTTCCAGGCCACACCAAACATCTAACCTCTTCCTGCCACTGCCTTCCTTTTCAAACAGCATGTGACAGGAAGTAGACACACATGGCTGCCCATTAAGACACAACTGGCATGGGGAAAAAAAAAGAGGAAGAAAGAAATCTCAGTATTTCTAATTGACACATTTCTCTGTGTACCACAGTCACAAAAAAAGTGAAAAGTACTCTACTGTTACATTAATGGTTAGATAGCTTTAATGGGTATGTCTGCATTGTAGCCACTTACCATTAAGGGGATCACTATTAGAGAAAACCTCCAATAATACCCAAGAGCAATGTATCCTTGTATAAATTGAAAGTGGTTTGTTTTTTCAGGCCACGTAAACCATAAAATAAAACAAAACATATTCTGTATTTTCCACACTATAAGGCACACTTAAAAGCCTTAATTTGAATGGATTATTTCTGGTTGTGTTTACTGATCTTTGAGAGGTACATGGTGCTCTGTCAATATTTTTGGTAGGGTGTTATAGTGAATACGCTAACATGGCTAATGTGTAGCGCTGTCAGAAAGTTATTGTCTTTTTTTTTTTTTCCTAACCTAGCTAGGAGTTAGCATAGTAATGTTTGTTTTAGCGGTGGGATATCAGTTTTTTTTTTTTTTTTTTTTTTTACATATTCCAAACAAGGAAAAGAGTTGCTAGTGTGAATACGCTAACGTATATCAGAGTCTTTTATTTATTTTTTGCTTGTTACTAACAAGGCTGGGAGTTAGTGCAGTCACAGTAACATCTGTTTTAGCGGTAACAGTTTTTTTTTGTGTGTTGGAAACAAGGTTGGGGTTTTCTGTGAATGTGTTAACGCGGCTAACGTGTAGCAGTGTCAGACTGTTTTTTTTTTTACGTATAGCTCACATTTGGGAGTTGGCAAAAGTAATAATAACGTATGTTTTAGCAGTATCAGTCTTGTTTATTACGTGGTGCAAACAAGGTTGAGAGTTACAGGAATTGTGAATATGCTAACACAGCTAATGTGGCTAATGTGTAGCACATTACAATCACGTTCTAGAATTACTTTCAATGTAGCTTTAGCAAAATCTGACTGACAAACAAAGCTATCTCTGACTTTTTTGTTTCACTCAATTTGCCTTGTAGTTCAGTCTGCCTTATATATAACATAGAGTATGTACCAAAATAGACCATTCATTGATGGTGCGCTTTATAATCTGGTGCACCCTGTAGTGCGGAAAATACAGTATATTCATAGAAACTGTTGCATGCCAATGTAAGTTTAAAGTGTTTTTTAGACCTTCTTACCAGTATTTTAACTTAATGACATGTATTCTAACAAAGCATCATTTTAACAATGAATCAAAGATGGCAGACTCCTGATTTAAAACAATTGCCGTCATTGTTTCTAAGCTAAATCCAGCATGCATGTTTAACTACAGACAGCTGCTAAAGTTCTGAAAAAACAGACCAGATTGATTTGATCAGGCAACCATCTGCTAATAATACATGCCTCGTGTTGTTCCACTTCAAAACCAGCAAGTGTTGACTTTATCCTGAAACAACGGAGACCGGATGTGAAAAATTCCGAGTTCTGTTTTAGCTGCTTTTTCTTTGGTTTCCAAGTCACTTCTAAATCGATTAAGTAACATTACATATTCATCTTCGTATATTTTGATATGAGTTTTTTATTACTTAGAAATTAGTGTGTTTGTGTTTGAGGAAGATTGGGATCAATATGGGAAATGTATAACAATGAAGCTACTTTCTCAAAAAATCTGATGTAATGTTGGATTTAACATTTTGCTTTTATATATTTTTTAAAATATCCTAAAAGATATTGTGTTAGGTTGTTTTACAGATCTTTAAACTCAGTAGTCTTTGAACTCAGTGGTCTGTTTGCCAATAATATCGGCTCCTTACAATGAAATAGGATTGACGCCAACCAGAGTTGGAAAAGTTTTCATTCAAAATTAAACAGGAAGGTTTAAAAAAGATTTTTAGCTTTGAAATGTTTGGTTTAAAACAAACATAACAAAGACTTCACATAATTCACATAATTGTGAATTTTCTTGTTATATATTCTTGCAACGTTAGTTTAGTGGAGTTCCGCCCTGTTTCAAAGATATTTTTCACATAGTTTTCACCTTGTCTTTGCTTTCTTTCTGGATTATTTTTATTTTGAATATATTTTACCTTTGTTTTAAAACATAAAAACAGTTTGATCTGATTTTTTTTGTAAAAAGTTTTTAATACTACTACTCATGTTTGAATTTTTGGACAGTTTAAGGTTCATTTTGGAATAATCATGTAACATAATGAAAAATATCTGAAAAAGAAAAAAAAAGTGGGGGGTTTATTAAATAGATGAATATGAAGTATTGCTACAGAAAAAGTTTTAAGAATAAATTAATAGAGCATATTGCTAAGTGGTAATAAAAGCTCATAAATGACCTGGACTACTAAGGTTTAATAAAATACAAGACACTGAACCTCACATTACTGGCATGATCATTGAAATTATTCCTCATTTTCAAGCCAAAAAGCCTTTTTCACTATTCTACAATCAAGCCTGAAACTAATCTTACCCCAGGCAAATTTAATTCAAAGTTACTTTTATTCTACCAGCAAGTTTGTCCAGTGTCTTTTAATCATGGTTATGCTGTTTTGTAGCCAAAATTAAAAATTGTGTCGTTTTCTAGGACATAGTTTCTGCAGAGTGGCAGTAGTTCATTGGAAATTTGCTTCTGAGTTGTGGCGAGACTGTGCAGAGTAAGCCTTTCCCCACCTCCCATCATCTATTTGTCCCATCATCTATTTGTTTACACTCTCTCAGAGTTCCAGCTGCTAACTGTGCTAAGTGCTGGCTCTGTGATTAAAAGTCCTTAAGACCCGACCTTTTGTTTGGTATTCTTTTTTATTTATCTGGCAGAACTTTAGGGTGATAATACCTAAAATGTGAACCTCTTGAGAGGTTAAAAAAGAATCCCAGAATCTTGAAAAATATAAATAAACAAATGGTTCTAATGATATCAGCTAGTTATGGATACTCATCATCATTTTCATGCTACAACAGTCATCATTACTTTTAAGAATTTAGATAAGAATGTTTAATAGTTCTACAGTTATTAAAGATAAAGTAACTAAACTTTCTTACATGACTAATATCACCAACATTTACTAGAAAATAGTTGTTTTTCTTCCTAGGTAATAGCTGTACTATTTTTACATGTTTTATCAAGTTACTTTACAGAAGTGCTCTGTTTCAGTGTTAATTGATAAAATAAGTTTAATGAAATAAAAATGTGGGACAATCTGAATCTGTTTATTGCATTTGTTCATTTTTTTATGTTTTACAAAAGTAACGGATCCGGACTCGGCAAAACTCGGCACATTCTCAAAATGAAATGACTCGGGCCCAAAAGAACCTGACAGGGACATCCCTAGTGATAGGTGACCAAAAGTCTTCTCATGGATGATTTGGGATCTCCCCCAACATGAATGATCTTTTCTGCACAGGTACATCAATCAGCAAAGCCAGCAGAGGACTGATCTGCTGACTGGAGAGGAGGGATTTGTAAACTCCCTTGTGAGGACAGCCAAACCCTTGTGATTACTGTTTAATCCTCTCCAGTATATCATGTGCATCATGGCAGCACAGCAAGCCTTTGTGACATCATTTGGTGATGCTGATGTGAAGCTGCTTAGTAATTATTTCTCTCCATCCTCGTCTCTCACGGACTGCTTTTTGTAACCTCTGTTGTCCCCTCTCATGCCACTGTTTCCTGGCTTTTCTTCCATTCTCCCTCTGTTTATCTCTCCTCTAACTTCCCTTTTCATTGTGCAATGTTCAGGGAGGTTGATGGAGAGAGGCAAAGAGGAGATCAGTGAGGATTATCACTGTCTGGAGAACACGGATGGATTTGTACGCCATTGCCGTAGTTGGATGTTGTGCCAACCTGCCCTCTACTAATGGAACAGCAGAGCTCTGTCGTAGCATAAGTTGATATAAGTCAAAGGCTCTTAACGAACAAATCTTTCCTTTTGGTCACCCGTGTGAGGTAATTTTCTTAAGTGTGTCTCCAACCAAGCAATCCACCCGTGGGCAAAATCGGCAAATAAAAAAAGCAACAGGACAACACATAAAAAAGCAGCGTTAGTGGACAAAAGCGGTTGCATCACAGTGAAATACAAAAATTTAATCTGAATCCTCTTATTAAAAAAGATTAAACCCCTGGCTCTCCTTCTCTTCTTTTTAATCTACCTCTCTGCTGTCTGTTTTTTTTTTTTTTTTTGTCCTGTGCCTTGTCATTTATCACTTGCACTTAGTCTTTCAATCATGCCCGCTTTCTGCTGTGGTCACTCTGAGGTCACAGCCAGTTTGATGAGGATCTTGAAAAATGCAGCTGCAATCAGAATTTTTGCGAATTCGGGGGCCACGGCTCTAAACGGCGGTCATTGACTGAGGGTCCCGTGGGGGTTGTCCAAATGAGCCTTTGTGCCTCTCTGCTTTTGAGAATCAAACTCCCATATTTTATGCGCAAGAGAACAAGTTCAAGGACTTTGAAGTGAGGTGCAACAGAAATGCAACACTAAGCAATATGTCTCTTTTCATCACAGCCTGAGTATGTACTCCCTGGTATGTTTATTTCATTTTTTTATTCTTGTCAGTGTTGAAACAGAGCAAACATCAACTGGACAAGCGTTGCTTTTGAAAAATGACATCCCAAATTTTCCCCGCAGGATGAAAGCATTCCTGTCTGAGGTTTGCCTACCCGCCTGCCTGCTGATGCCCTTCCAGAATAAAAGCAGAAAGCGACCCTAAGATGACTGTTATTTCCTTTTCAGAAAAATGTAAAATTTTGAAGGTTTGGTTGTTTTTAAATTGCGGGTTTTCTTCGACTGCCGGTGTGTTTACCAAAGGTGCTGAATGTATCACTGATTACTTACTGTTTATGCTCTAAAATTCTGAATAATATTGTAAACCTTACAAAAGCAACATGTAGAGAAGTGTATGCTCCTTCCGTTCTCTGATTGTGATATAGATTTTGAGTGACAGGGTTGGTATTTGAAATCTGACAGTCAAAAGCAATCAAAGCAGATGAATGTTAAAAGCAGTTTTAATCATTTACCAACACCGATGATGACACTGCTATTTCTAGTGCCGCATGGAAACTGACAGTATGTTTGAAACCATATGAGATGGACTTTTAAACTTCATGTTTCTTGAGCAAATATTTTCCTCTGCCACGCCCCTGTTTGTTTCCAGACTAAAAATGTGAATAAGAACATCTCTGAGATGGCGGCTCACTCATTTTTTTTTAATACTTTGTCAAAAATATTGAACAGGCAGAATCCCTAATGCCTACTGGGGTTGGCTGCTTGAAGTTAATGTTTGTTTTAGGATTTTCTATCTTTGTTTTTCAGGAAAGTGAAGCCCAGGTTCCAGTCAGATGACGTTTTTGGTTCAGACATTTTATTTTATTTTTTTTACGTAGGAGAACCCTGAAGCTGGCATGTTTGTGCTGTGAATCACCGTCTGATCAATTTGTCTAAATCTGAGCGGACAGTATATCCCTATGCACTTCAGAATTCATCGAGCTGCTTCTGCCTTCTGTCACATCATCAATATTCACTGGTGACTCGGTACTGTGGGCTCCACTTAGTTAAATTAGCTTTCTTTAGTTTAACAATTCCAAACCTTTCACATCAGTTTAGTTGTCTCACAGGGTTTACAGCAACATGGTTCAAACTAGCCAACTTTCAGAATTATGTCCTTACTAAAAATAAAAAAAGATATATTTACACTCAATTTGGGCAGATTGAACCCAGCCCACATTATTTTTTATGGAAAAAAACATTTCTCACCAATGATCTTGTTATGCTAGGTAATAAAAGCCATGTACTCTCACTCTTTGCATACATCTGGCTCTTTTACTTTAAAAATGATAATCACTCAATTAGTTTTGTCAGCCCTTCATATTCAACCTGGGGAACGTTATTGTTTTAAAGTTATTTGATGATTTCTAAAACTCTACTAGGAGTAAAGCTAAGAATTTTTTTTGTGTGTTATTGGATTAAAACTTGAAGCGAAGCTCAATTTTCTTTATGTTGTTCTAAAAGCAGGGTGTGCAGCAGTTGGTAAGTCGGCCCCTCCCTCATCTCAAACACTTACATCACAGATAACTAATTCAGGCTCATGACTTTTATAGTATCATTCTCAGCTGCAGAGGAGCTTCTTTCATTCATTACTCCACAAAACAAGCTTTTATCATTTAATTTTACCATTTTTTAAAATTAGTTTTCAAGAGAGTCATTTTTTTCTCAAAATTGCAAATTTAAGTCAACAAGTTAACTTATTTATAATGTTCAAGTTCACCCAGACACCTTTCTTAGTGGAACAACAACTACTAAGAATAACTTCTGTATGAGTTTTAGATGAACATAGTTTAATTAAAAATACCATCTACTATTATAGCTGCTATTTACTCAATGTGATCACTAAAGGTTACTGCTTCCAAGGACTGACAGAAACACTAAAATCCTCTAAATGTGATACTGCTAAATAAAATGCTAAATAAGATAGTTTATGGACAAATTGTTGATCTAAAATAGCAAGTAATATATGAGCCAAAAGCAAGCTGCCCTAAATGTGAACACCCTCAATAAAAAACAGTTTCTATATTTAGAAAATTATATTGTTTTAAGTTTAAAATGAATGTGATCTTTATTAAAAATGTGCTTAAAAATGCAGTTTCACTTATTTGTAACAGATTACTGTGAAATCCCTTACATTTTGACTTTACCTGGCATTATAGGACCAAATAATGGAAAGATGCATCTTTTTCTCTGTTTTTATTTGGTTATATTCCTTTAAATAAAATTACGCCTTTATTTAACTTTCATCTTTAAATGGGACTCAAAGCTGTGGCCTTTAACCGTCATCATTTTTCTTGAACTCCCCAAAGTCGCGCTTTCATTACATGTGTGACAGATGTGTTAATTTGTTTCAAAAAATGTGATTAGATTTTAACCCTCGCAGAGACGATTGAGTGATAATTTGAAGTCTACGACAGTCAGGGAAAACCGAGCTGTCGGGAGTGTTTGTGTCCACTGAAGGGCAAAAGGAAATGTCTTCAAGCTTGTAGGTGAAAGCGGAATGTAATGACACCCTCTGGCTTTGGAGTTGTCAGTCATCGTGTCAATTAATCACAGCCCAAAGCTAACTGTGGAGTGTTCAGACGTTTCCAAAGAAGTTTTTTTTTTTTTTAGATATAACAAAATGAAGTCCATGGTGTTAAAAAGGAACATTTATTCTCCACATCATTCCCTAATTTGTGATTGTTACTTGTTCTGCATTAATGGTAACCAACAACCAAGAGGCAAATTCCTAATGAACTGCTGCTGTTCTGCAGAAACTGTAGCTCACAAAATGACTAAGGTTTTTCTTTTCTTTTTTTTTTTTTTTTTTTAAATTTTGGCTAAAAACGGTATCATTATAACTAAAAGACCACTGGGAATGTTTGGTCAGTAAATCAAAAGATGATTGGAGTGGAACTTTGAATGCAAGTTGAGCCTCTGAAGCTATGTTCACAGTGGCAACCTTGAAGAAAAAGTTTGTTAGTGTGTGTAAATGAGCGCTTCAGGCTTCCACATTCAAAACTCTTGCCTTCACGCATTGCTATGCAACTTTCTATGACTGTTTTTGGTTTTTGGGCTCTATATCCAAAACTAGTGTCTATTGAGTGTGTGTTATAAGCTAAACCAGTTGAACTTTGACCAATCAGGGACTTGGCTTTGTTGATCAATGTATAATTAAAAATGTATTTGTAAAGGCCCAAAGAAAAAAATATATATATATATATATATATATATGTACAGAATGTCCCCTTTTGTCTGCTCATAAAAGGAAACTTCAGTTGAGTTCATTACTGAGACCCTTTGGGGCTGGAGTTCTAAGAGGAAGATTCCAATATGTCTCCCTTTGTTTTTATATTGAGTTATGACTCGTGCCTCTGGAAGGAGGGGGAATGGGTTCATTGCCACAAAAACTCCTTATTTCAGGTAGCTTCTGGGAATCTTGATTATGTTTGTCTGATGAACGCCTCAGTCCAAAATACATTGCAAGCATTACATTTCTCCTTGAAAGTTTGTACAGTGAGCAGGAGTCTTTTCTCTATTTTGGTTAATACAAAACTGCCTGCCTGTCAGTACATGAGTGCACAAAGGACTCACTTAGCAGACACTATGAATTTGAAAATATGTATTTTTGTTTGTTTTCCATGTGTAGATGCAATTTTGTCCTTGTGCATTTTTTATACCTGGAAATAGTTACATAACTTGTAGAAAACATTAGATTTTAATGTCTGGGTTCCTAAGGCACGACTGGAGATTAGGGTAAGTTAAGCATTTGTTTTAAGAGTCTAAACTCAGGGTAAGGTTACATAGTACAATAAAAAAAGAAGACAATCCAAGCTCTTAATGAGCAAATCTTTACAAATAAGTGGGTATTTTGATCAAAATGCATGGTGACCTGTGCATTACTACAAACAGAACCACTTATTGCTATGCATGTTTTATTGGAGATCATTTTTACCCCAAGGAACCCACTGGTTCTGGAGTCAGTCTTAGTCACATTATTGCACACTCTTGGTTCTCATTCATAACAATGACACACTCAGTTTATATTGTAAACTACTGTTTATTATAGAGAGGGAACTTGTGATTATGGTGCCATGTCACATAAATGTCAACATTTATTGTATAGCTAATAGTTATCCATTATTAGAGAGCGGATCCAAGACAGTAGAATGTTGTGAAAACGATCCACTGGTTCATATTTCAGTGATTTACTGTTATAGTATGATTTTCTGAATTGCATCACACTTTTTTTTTTTTTTTTTATGAGTTTTAATTTTTAAATTGCGAAGAAGAATCTGAGATCAAAGTGCACTGATGTGGTAATGTAAAAACCCAGGTGTCACAAATGGTAAACTACTTGTCATGGTAGATGGAGTTTTTATGGATGGATTTCCTGGACATTGAGGATGGTGACAAAAAAAGAGTGGAAGATGTCTTGTCAAATCTAAAAAATGTAAAACATCCTCACTGGTTTGTTCTATTTATATTATACAGTAGCTGTATTCAAAATCATAACTTTTTGGTATGTAAAAATTTCAATTAATTAACCAAATGGAATGAAAATTAGCAAATTTCTTGCTTTTCAATTTTGAAAAAGAAGTTAAAAGAAAAAAAAGTAAATTTCTTAGTTTTATATAGTTTGTTAGGAAAGAGGATTGCAATAAATCAAAACTACAAAAAACGTATTTACTTTGGTTGTGTCCAAATTCCTTCACCACTCATTACAAAGTGTGTTGGCCATTTAGTAGAGCTGTCCAAATCCAGTGTCCCAGAGTTTACCCAGAAGTCTCAGTTGTTTTGTGTTTGAACCATTTTTCATGTGAAAAAGTTGCAATTCAGCTGATTTTTTATAAATCTTTCTAGTTGTGATCTTCAAAAAAGTCTCAAATAGTTTGTGAAAATCTTCTTTATGAGGGTTTTTACTGCAAGAAATTGATGATGTCATATTAGCCATTAAAACAAAAAAAGTAGTGATCATGGTGTTGCTTTTAAAATCTAGGGCTTGTGTTCAAAGTCTGTTCAAGAAAATCATTTTTTCTTTTATTTTTTCTTTCTTTGATCTTGTTATAGAAAAGAAAACTAGAAACACCATAATCTACATGGACTGTATGTTTCTGGGTAAAATCATGAATTCTAAAATAAACAAAGAAATGATATATATGATCTAGGAAATTAAAAATAAGGCAGTTGAAAGAAGTGAAAATCATTTTTTTGTATCAAAGCAACTCTTCTTTCAGGTTTTTCTCTTTAGAACAAATCACAAAGTCACCTATTAGGGCACTACTATAGGGCACACCATGAGAAATATATGGCTTCTGTGCTACTGTGATACTTTCTAATAGTCACACTGATACTGCATGTAATATTTAACACATTTCCAATGTTTGTAAACCCACAAACTCCTTGTTGTGGGACCAAAAGCTCAGTGAAGCAAAAATTAAGAAACTCTGGCATGCCAAAACCAAGAGTGCACCCCTTTATCTTATCAAAAGAATGATGGCCTTTATTTATTACAAGCTCACTTATTTTGTTTGCTGCTGAGCTGCAAAATTGCATCCTATGAAAGGCAGATAATGAGAACACAGGGGAACACACAGGAAATGTAAGCACCATATTATGTACTACTGATAGTTACTGTTGAGGAGAGGGTGCTGGTCAAATGAGGCAGGAGAGCAAGTAACTAATTTGACTTGCATGCTTGCCAGCCTGCGTCCTGATTCCATTAAAAAAAACCACAACAAAACCCAATGAGAGAAATGGAAAGAAACCGTTGGTGCTCCAAGAGATCAAGTATTACTTCACCCCCAGGTGGAAAGGTCTGAAGTGATTTTTAGTGACAACTCTGGTTACTTTTCTGTTATGCTTTCAGTGGATGGCGATGCTAGGAAATGTTGACAGTGTGATAAAAGTCCCCTGAAATGATGATTGTGATTATCTGAAGTAGTCCTTGCCTTGGTGATGTGTTTAGAGTTGTGCGTCAGGCGTGTGAGTGACGGACAGGCTGCCAGCACAAATGGATGAAGAGTTCTGGCAGCGCGAAGGCTTTTTCTGTGCCCGGGCTCTGCTTACAATGTTCACTCTTGGCCTGTAATACATGGGACTGAAACAGAGGTGCTGACTGTGGACAAAAAAAAATCCCGAGCACCGTCAGTGAAGAAAGCGGCCCCCTGCTCACCAGCAGACGTCACAGTTTAAAAATAGCTTCAAGCAGACTCGTCTTTCCAAGTGTTTTTCTCTTTTTAGTCATTCCCACTCATATATGTCTTCCGTTTTCCAAGTGAAATGAACCCACCTCAAAATTTACCAACTTGTAAATTCCTCACACTGATGAGTGTAGAAACACAAAATTGTATTTATATCAGTAAAAAACAACCAGATTAACTTTTTTCATTAAACTTTTCCTGCTGCTGATTCATTTTTTTTTTCAGCTCTGGGGTCACCATCTTGGATAAAAATAAAGTTACAAATTTTGCTCTTTCTGAAAATGGATAAGGGAGGAGAACAATTCTGGCAGTTACTGGAACACACCCAGTAAGGCTTTTCTACAGCTCAAGATTCAACATTTACACATCAACCAAAAGGCAATCCCTCTCATTTGGTACAATTTCAGACTTAAATCTAAAATAAAAACAATGAAGGCCATATAAGTTACCCCGTGTATCCATTGAAAACTTGGAGCACTTTCACTCCTTCATGCCTGACTTCCATTCATCCGTCTTCAGAATCTGCTGAATCCCTTTTGGGTTATGAGATGGTTGGACCCAACTCAGCTACCAGTGATGTGCAGTGAGGTTCACGGCTGATGATTGACATTTTTCTGTCGTTTACAAACTGTTGCAGAGAAAAAAAAGCACCAAAATTTTTATCATTGGCTTAATTTCACTTATAAATGGAATCTGTGCACCACTCCTTCTGAAGAAACATGAATAACATGTTTGTAGAAGTGTTCTTTTTCTTTTTCAGTTTTAAAAGTCTTGTCTGTCTCAATAGAGATCACTGCCAGTGATGTGTCTAAACAAATTCCTGAGTTTAGAGATGTAATCCTCCATTTAGAAAATAATACTAAACATCATAGAAGAATAACTGGACGGCTGTTCTTGACTTGCTACCGCTAATTGTATTATTCTTTAGCCTTTAATACGTTTTGTGTTCAATGATTTTTCAAAGTGCTTTGCACTTCAGGGCCACCATACTCTTGTCAGTTAAACTTCCTATAATGCAAATATTGATAGTTGTTGGATAACTAATATAAAAGTCATATAAGGGACTTGCAGATCTGGATTGCTTAAAAAAATGTGCATTGGATTTAGGGTCACATTCTTCTGCAAATTACTGCACTCTAAACTGTTCAACTTTCAAAAGAAAGATTTGTGTCACTTCAGACTGCAACAGCCGAATGCAGCTTTCAATTGTGCAATTTCACATGCCTGGTGTAAATTCAAATCCTGTAACAGCTCTCTGCATTGTTCATACACCGGCTATTTTAAACGGCTTCTTGAAAAATGTGAAGGTTTTCAAACATATTATGCCTCCCATGCTGTTTTAACTTGACTATAGATCCAAAGTGCCTGAAGCTGTTGAGCTAGATTTTGTTCCCTCCAAGCTCCATTAGCTTAGATTAAAGTTGAAATCTGTTAATTTCAGGCATAAAGACATTTAACTGAAATTTGAAGGAAAAAGTCCCCACTGAAGCCATCTATCAACACCCTCTTTCTTTTTCTAATGGCCCCAAGAACATATGTGAGTTGAAACATGTTTAAAACCCCACTGTAAGTTCAACCAAGTACAATTTTAGTGATTATGGTTGTGTAAGCAATGGCATCTCTCTCTAACGCCAAGGGATATTAATTCAGGTCACAGCCCGGCATGTTCTGTCCACATGGCCAGGGGAGACATCACATTGCATCATCTGGCCACTTGTGGACATGTTTGTCTGAGTCGTGGAAAGGATCACCAACCTTTCACCCTCAGTTCCCCCTCCACCAAACCTCCAGCCACAGATAACCCATGTTTCAACTCTGTCTAAACAAATCCCAGCAACTAGTTGTTTCTGCCAATGTCATCACCCTGCAGTGTGAGATCATGTCTTCTTTGACCACGCCATGAGCTGCAATCTCAATTGAGGGGATTGTTGGAGGGTTAGGAAGACAGACTTTGAGATCTGACAGGGAATGTGACACATGCAAGGCAGCTGGCCTGCCTTATTTTATGAGCTTCAGATGGATTGAAAGATAGAAAGGAATATAAAAGGGAGTTAGAAACCAGCTTGAGCCATGTTTTTCCCAATCCTTTCATCTTCGTGGTTCTAAAAAACAATCTGCAAACAGCCTATCAGAAAGCAGCAAAATATTAATCTTCCCTCCCAGCATCTTTACAAAAACACATTTTTATGCTCAATTACAGTTTATGTCAAATGAAAGATGCCACAGTTAATATTTATGACTGACTAGGTGCTAAAGTGTGTTACTGCTCCATGCGGCATTGAGCATAATGTTTATTTAAGGGTTGTAAAGACAAAGTGCCACGCTTAGTCACCGTGAATATTGTAGTATTTTTTCATTATTATGGTGCAAATAACTGTTTTAACATAAGGAAAAATCATGTAGTACATCTTGTAAAGTAAAGTAAAAAAAAAAAAAACTTCTTTAACTGCATGATTGAAGCACCCCAAAAGTCAGCTACGACAGCCCACTGTATAAGTATTAAAGCCTTGACACTTCAATAATTAGTGAAATTCATTGCAGCTATGATGCTATAATGCATTTCCAGCTGCACTCTGATAGCTGTCTGTTGTTGTTTTTTTTTTTTGGGGGGAGATTGCAATAGAATATAAATAATGAAAAAAGTACAATGCTTGAGTAAGTCTCTGCAATGAGAATGAACTGTATGTGCTTTAACTGATATTGAAAAACAACAAACAAATAAACATTTCACAAATACAGTAGATTGTAAAAATGTTAGTTTTTGAAATTTTATTTACAATGCTTAGCATTTTTGTGTTTCCTTTCTGCTGCACCATGAAAACAGATGTTTGATTTTTTTTTTTTTTTTGCAATTTGTGACTAAACAAACAATAATGAACAAACAACATTTATAGTTGAAAAGATAATGTATTTTGACCTTAGCATTTCTTAAAGTACATTTTCTTGTTTTATTTTAATAAGTGGGGGCTTGTGTGAGCTCATGATCATGTTAAAATTGTCCTATAACTAAAACAAATGGAACATAAATATAAAAATATAGAATTATGTAAAAAAAAAAAAAAACAGGATTTATAATAATTACAAAATGTGGTTCAATGCAACATAATTAATTTAAATAAATTGGTAAAAAAAAAAAAAAAAAAAAAAAAAAACATTAATAAATCAACCAAACTTTAAGATTTAGGCAATTTCTATATTTATGATCTGACCGCTCAATGAAAATCTGACACTAACAACACAAAAAGCAAACTCTAAAACACGAATAGCATGAGATTAAAACTTGCACTGAAACATAAATAACAAAAAAACCTAAAATGTGACTATTTCAACAAGCAACCATTTAAAAGCCATCTCTTTGAATGGAAGAACACATAAAAAAAATGCTTCTAGATTTTCTAATACATAGATTATCCAGTCAAATTTTTCCAATGGAAAGATCCCGGCACTGGAGAGTCACATAAAACTCTCCTCTGTAATCTTTCCTGCAGTGTCACACTTAATCAAATCACTGCATGTCCAGAGCTCCTTTGCTGGCACCTTCTAGGGCATGGCCAGTTTAAGAAGGGTTAAGTAAGTGCATGCACTTTTTTGACCTGAAAGTCCACTCCTGACTCTTCATTTAGTGCCCAGGCATACACTGTGATTTTGTGTGGGTATTTTCAATGTTTTTTTTAGACTTTCTGAAAATAAAATTGACAATGGATAACATTTGTACCACTTTCCATGTACTTTTTCACACCTAATACTTCCTTTTACATATTTGCCTATATGAAACTGGAAGAATGAAACTATTGGAAGATGTACAGTCTTTTGAGGGGAAAAAAAAGCTGTTTCTAAGAATCAAGTTCTTTTCATGCTCTTTCGAACGAAACTGTACAAAGCCAGAAATAAAGCTTGCCAATGTTCCTGAGAATTTCTATTTTTGTGTTCAGGTCAATTATGTTCCAAAGTCACTCCTATGACAAAAATTGAAGCGTCATTTCTTGCGCTTGATTTCTGGTAATAACATCACACTCAACCATAATTAGCCAGTCAGTAATAAAACACATTCGCTTAAGTATCCCTGTTTTGCACACAAAAATTCTATTCAACTCAGTCAGGATGTTCATTTGTCTTCTCACTGTACGCTCTCAGATTTCTTACGATCAAGTATCCTGCTTACGACCTGTTATTCGTCATCTCCCCCCACAGTCTGGGAAATAATGAGCTCAAGGGCAAGAAGTCAGGCAAAAGCCTCTGGAAATAGATTAAGACAGGAGAAGCACACCAACCCCTTCTACCTACTCTGCTCACTTCAATGGGATTCATCTTTCCTTTCATTTCCCAGGCCACCTCCTCCTCACTCCGTCAGATCTCTTTGTGTTTTGTCTCATCTATTCTGTGACACCCTGACGGTTCCCCTCTAGGGGGAGGTGCAATTTTTAGTATCTAATTTCACCAAGCAATTACTAATAGGCCTCAATGCATACAATTCATATGTTACAGCACTCAGAACTATGATAAAATCAGAACAGAGGAGTTACTACCACACCTGCTTGTACTCATTACTCCAAAACAGTAGTTGTTGTTTAATTGCAGTTTTACAATTGCATTTGTTGGTATTGTAATGTTTGGAATTGTATTTTGTTCGCTTTGGCTGTTAAGACTTTTAAGATCTTTTTGTTGTTGTTTTTTTTCCACACAAAGATAGTCCACTTGATTTGCTCGATTGGATGCGGAATATTTTACAGTTTTATCCAGAATTTACACTGACCCGTCTGCAGTGCATCTTTGTTGTGTTGGGTGGGGACCGTCGGATAGTTTACATCGTCTCTGTTGCGCCTCCGGTCTGTCTCCCTCCCGCCTGGTTCCCGGAGGAGTGATGTGTCCTGCCACTCCTGTGTCAAGTAGCTTGTCCCGCTATCTTCACCCATCCAGAACTTAAAACTTTATAAAGTTTTATTTTAAAAGTACAACAGAAGTTTTTATTTTGAAACTCTGACCTGTTTTTTGTTTGTTTCTCCGGCTTTTCGCCAAAGCATCGACGCTTTAACTTACTACAACACTTTATATACCTTGTTGTGTAATATTTCCTATTTTTGTGATTTGCTTCTTCTCTGTTTTAGCTGCATTGGTGCTATTAATCTTCACCCAAACGTAGAAGCTTGTGTTTTACAGTACCTGGTGGTATAGGCTCTGCCACCACAACCACTAACAACGTTAAAAACATAGCGCTTTTTAGCTGCTAAAAATATTTAATACAGGTTTAATAGGTTGGTTTGGCCCATAGAACACACTGCTGTTCACATCATAGTAAGCAAACATACAACAAACTGAACTTTCAAAATTCCCATCCTGCCACCTTCAATAACACCACCATGGAACTATGCTAACTTAAGCTTGAATTAGAGCAATCACACTTGTAAAGAAACCAGACTTTGAGAGTCAAAAGTGCTTTTTTTTTCATGTTTCTTTGCGTTCATGCTGTTGCTGCACCACAGCAGGGTTCACTTGCAAGTGAACTAATTCAATTCTGTTCAGTTTTATTTATATAGCCCAATATTACAAAACAGTTGTCTCAATGGGCTTCACATCTGTATTTGTACAGAAGAACATAAAGTCAGTCATAAAATATAAACAATAGCTGGTTGCTAAACTAAACTAACAGATTAAGCTAAGCTTGGCAACCGTGCCCTTAGACCCTCCTTCTCGGTAAAGAAAAACTCCTGAAAAAAAAAAAAACAGATTTCAGGGAAAAACAAAAAAAGAAACCTCAGAGAAGTCCACATGAAGGAGGGATCCACTCCCAGGATGGACAGGCGATGTGCCAGAACTGTTAAGGAAGAATTATCTTATCAAACTCTCCAACTGCATGCTTATAGTGTAGCATATGGGTTTCATACAGATGGAACTGGGGGCCGTTGGGGTGCGAGGTCCACAGCCAAAGACAGGAGTACAGACGATCCACCTGGAATCTCTCCCGCTCCGAAACGCAAGATGAGCCAGAGGCGAGGTCCACGACCAGAGACAAGAGAACAGATAGGCCAACTAAGACTTTTATTTTCAGACAGAAAAAAACCCAAAAAGCTAATCAAAGTTAAGGTGTTTTGAACCCAAGGTTCTAGTGTGAAGATGCTCTTAAAGAGTAAAAAAAATAGCATTTTCAAGTACTCCGTAGATTATTGGCAAAATAGTGTCACATAAAAGGAATGAAGAGGTTATTTATCACCTTTGTAAAAAAAAAAAAAACAAAAAAAAACAGGCATGTAGGAAACTAGAAGGTTGGTCAGTTGTTGCTGAGTGAGACATTTCCCTAACATTTCTAGAATGGTTTCTTATAGGCACATTGTTGTTTTTGGTTGTTACTGTGTCTACATTGCACAGTCAAAGTAAACCACACTGGGGATTGATGTTTTTTTCCCGTTCATTATCATGAAGTGAATTTCAAATATACCAAGTACACATTAAAGATGAAAGGAGAACAACTGTAACCCTTGCAGAGCTTTCCCACAGTTTCTTGAAGCTAAATGCTGATATGGTGACACACACTAAGAGCCCATGAATTATTCAGTAGCCTAGTTTCATTTTTGAAAAAAAAAAAAAAAAAAAAAAACTTGGGCTGGAGAAGATTATTATATCTACTGTCTTCAGGGTGAATAAACATTGTTGCTTTTGCTTTCCCCTAGCCGTTGTATATTCCGGGGATGAATAGGATGAATACATGGGCTACAATATGAGGTAGCTGCGAGCTTTGTTTACTCTCGATGTGGTGTGATTTGCAGTAGTAGAGGAGGGAAATGACCATGAAGCTGTGGGGGTTTGTGTAAATCGAGGTCTCTTTGTTTTGTTCTGAAACTCTTTATCATATATCTTCTTGACTGTGTTGATTAATGAGTACAATCCTACTAAAGTTGATATTATCCTTTTTGTCTTCCAGTAATGTAAAAGTTCACAAAGGATGACTAAATGTACACGATCACACTCTTAAGTATTTGTGCAAAAGATGTAAATTTTCCATGTTCACCTGCATCTCCAATCATCTTTTAATCTTTTGTAAAAGCATTGCCAGTGGTCTTTTAAACATTATCATACCGTTTTCATGCAAAATTTAAAAGTCTGTGTCATACTTTAAGACATGTTTTCTGCAGAGCAGTAGGAGTTTATTAGAAATTTGCCTCGGAGCTTTGTGCGCAACTATTGGCGGTAAGCCCACAACCCCTTCCCATCATCCATCTGTTTACTCTCTCTCCCACTAGGTTACAGCCCCTCACAACCCCAAACTAACATTACCAGTGCAACAAAAATGCTGAAAAAATATTGCAGCTATCCAGCCGTACAGTTTTGAGCCAGAAAGTTTGCAAGTGGATGCATTAGAATGGAGTGGAGCAGGAAGCTTGTGGCCCCACGGATTCTAGCACCCGTGTCACTGCTACAAGGTTATTCCAACGGCAGTTTTTCACCTGCTCCCGGTTAACATTGGCATTAATAAAGAAATACTCCAATAATGCCATATTAAGCTTAAATGTCTTCATAACATGTCCTCCATCATGAGAAATGCCACAAGAACATGTGAAAAATGCGATTTTTATTGGAGTGGGTCTTTAAAGACATGTCTTATGTTTTATGCTGCTTCTTATGTAATTAGATAAAAAATACAATTTGCACTGAACAGCTGACCTGTGGGGGAAAAAAGTATCAGGCACTTGCTTTACTCTTCAGAACTGCACTTTCAAATTAGAGCAATGATAATAAGGAAAAATATGCTGATAAGCAGATTTGAGAAGCACACTTAAGCTCCAAAAAAAAAAAAAGTTCATGTTCACAGGGCATTTACTGGATAATGAGGAAAAGAAGAAAAGTGCAAAAATACAGATATGTTACAAAGACTTCTGCAATTTTGATGTATTTTCAAAAGTCCAGTCTTTTTGTTATTATTATTTCAAAGGTTTTTCTTTGATGTCCATATGCAGCACATAATTTGAGCTAACAATAATAGATCTAAATCATATGGGGTAAGCTCATTCTCAATGCAAGCTGATAGTGAACTATTTGCGATATGTGTGTGATCACTTTGTGAGTGGCCAGCTCTGATAAAGCACTGTGTCTAATTAACATGCTGACAGCACCACTGTCTGGGCAATCGCGCTCTTCTACTTTATTCAAGTCTTTAAGGAAGTCACTTTGGCCCTTGGGGGACTGGTACTGTAATTTTCGCCCTGCAAGCCAGATGATACGGCCATAGATGAGGCAAACTGACTGTGACTGTCTCTCCCTCTCACTTTATTTTTTCCCTCATATCCTTTTTCTCTATCCATTCTCTTGCTTGCTCTCCACGCCTCACTCGCAGATCAACATCTCTCCTTTTTTTCTTCCTCTTCCTCACTCTCCATGCACGTTGGAAATGTAATATCACATGCTTTCTTATGGCCTTATTGTTTTTTTTTCTCCTTTTCTTCTGGTTTCTAAAAATATCTCATAGCAGAAAAATGCTGACTTCCCTTCCAGTGTGAGTGCAGATATTTTCTAGTAATCAAGACAGATTTTCCGATTGTTGGAGACTTGACCGCTGTCAAGTTGGTGGTGGTAAACAGTCAAAGCCCAACAAGGAAAATCTTTGAAGCCTTATGCTCTGTACATAACCGGCATATGTTCAATAAAGCGCTGAAGGAGGGTTTTTGAATACGCTTTTAGTGTTCACACACGTCTGTAGCTACCCGATACTAGCGCATGTCTGCCACCTACAGTTGGAGGAGGCTTTGTGTGAATTGTTGAAGCAGTGCTTGCTCCAGGCTTTCTTTTTCTGTAATTCCGCCCTGGCACAAATCACGATCGATTTTCAAACGGTTGGTACTTCCATGTATTGAAAAGGACAACACACACACACACGTCACTACCAAATCCGAGTCTCTGATTGGTCAAGTTCAACTGGTTTAACTTTCAATGCATGTTCAATTGCCGCAAGCGAGCCAGAAAACAGTCTTAAAACCTTGCAAAGTGACACGTGAATGCGAGAGTTTTAAAGCTCGAAACGTGCATATGCGAGTTTACATTGACTTTTCATTGAAGGTGGTCACTCGAACATGTGTTTCAGAGCCAAGTGTAAATGTAGCATTAGATTAAAAGGATATTAGTATTTAAAACCTGGATAATCAAAATTTTACTGTTTGGATAATAACTACAATTTGATTTAGCTGATGCCTTATTTCCAATAATCATTGTTGACATGTTTTCCCATTGAAACAAGTCAGTAAACAGTGTTATGGGTTTTAACAAATATCCGGATGTTTATTAGAGTCTGAGGTGCATGCATTTCCAGCTGTTTGTACTAAAACAAACATGAAAGAGACCCATAAATCCCATAAGGCTACAAATAAAAAAAGCCACTGTAAACACTGCATTCATACATATAATAATTGATGTTGGTAAATGTTTTTAGCTATGCAAGTGGGAGAAGAATTAGGCCTGCGTGTTTGATGTCTAAGATGGAAAATAAACAGGATTCAGACCAATTCCTGTTTCCAACCAGGAGGTCCTTTGTTATTCCCTGTGTCTTTTGACCACACAGTTCAATAAGCTTGTGTTTGGTTTCCAAGAGATAAAGCAAATAGTTTTACTGCAAATCATCACCAAAGTTGCTGTTATCATGGCACTGTGCATTCTACCTCGATTGCAGCTCAGAAACATCTAAAGCTATGTGTTTTTTTTCCTTCTATAAGAGATGAAAAGAAAATGATGTTACTGTGGTGAAAATCAGCTGCATTTCAGTATTTCCACAGGTTGTTTTGTGAAAATGCTTGGCTTTGTATGATATCTGTGCCACCACTGAAGATTTAGCGCCAGCGTCACACTACGTTTTGCTTCAGAGCCCTTGTTTGTTTACAGAGCCTGTTCACATTTCTCCAGGCAGGGAAAAGTCTAGCTTAGACAGTTAGCAGCTTCTGTTGTCCTTTTAGTTACCCCACTCTTGGATGCACCAGGAGCAACCTGGGGGCAATTTATAGCACTTCTCTGATTAATCAAAGGTCAACTGTTGGCAGGGCACTGACACTGACCTTACCCATGGTTGTTGTGTGAGTTAGCAGAGTCTGAGGCTTTCGGACATAAGCCATAGTGATTCAAACAGACTCTAACCCTCAGTGCACCGCGACTAAACTGTGTCGTGTACTTTCTGCTTACCTTGCTTTCATATTATTCACATCGCTGAGCAGCGCAATGTTGTCAGTAAGCCCTCATGCGGAATAAGAAAGGCTGTGCTGAGTGTGATTCACAGAATGCTCGAACAACTTCCAAGATGGACAAAGAGAAAAACTTATTCTCATTTTGATTTTGTTCATTTATTTCCAAAGAAACCAAACAGCTCCAAAACAAAATCATGTGAAATGAAGACATTTAAAGATGAAGTAGAGATAGAACACAAAGGGCAAGAAATAAATTTAAAAAAGAAAAGAAATGAATAGGTCTATTGCAATAGACAGATTCTAGGAACGAACAGGCAAATCCATTCATGTTCAGAACCCACTGAAACTCTTTTGGGGTCATAGGTTGCTGGAGCTTGTCCCAGCTACTGTGGGACAAAGGTGGGGTGCATCCTGTTACAGGTTGCCAGTCTGTCACAGCACCACACAGCCAAACAGTTACAACTTTAACAATTTAGAATCTTCAGTTACAGTATTTTTTTGCACGTTAAGGTGCACCTAAAAACCTTATTTAAAAAAAAAAACTTTATTTTTTAAAACATTACAGTGCGCCTTTTAAATGGATACTTTTAGATGTTGAAGCAATTTTGAGAGGTACAAGGCATTCTGTGACAATTTTTTTTTTTTTTACCTCTTCAAATAAGATTGGCTGTTACTGTTAATATGCTAACGTGGCTAATGTGTATCAGTGTCAGACTGTGTTTTTTTTTACGTGCTACTAAAAAGATTCGGAGTTGGTGTAGTCATAGTAACGTTTGCTTTAGCTGTACCAGTTTTTTTTTAAAATATTGCGAACAAGTTTGGAAGTAACAGGTATTGTGAATACGCTAACCTGGCTGACCCTTCTAATGCAGCTAATGTGCAGCAGTGTCAGCGTTTGTTTTACCGTTATCAGTCTGTTTTTTTTTATGTGTTTCAAAAAGGTTGGGAGTTACAGGTATGTGAATACACCAATATGACTAAATTTTCTAACATGTAGCATGTTAATACATACAAGTTCTAGAATTAATGTGAACGCAGTTAATAAAGTGTGACAGACTCATAAGCTTATTAATTCATATGTAATTAATGAATCTATTGTCCCGCTTAAAACGCCTTATAACTCGATGTGCTTTATAAATGAAAAAAGCTTGACAATAGACCGTTTGTTGACTGTGCTTTTATTCAGGTGCGCCATTTAGTGCGAAAAGTACAATAACCTGAGTCATGTTTTTTGACTCCAATAGGGTAAATAATGCCTGAGGAGAACATCCAAACTCCACACAGAAAGGACCCAGCTGGGATTAAAACCAGGGCCTTCTGTAAAGCTAACCACAACATCACCATGCAGCCCTGAACAGCAAAATATTTTGGAAATTTGTTTTTGAACATCAGTTCCAAATTCTCAAATCAACAAAATCAGAGTTAAAAAAAAATAAATTCTAACCTTAAGGAACCTTTTAGATTATTTTCTAGAGATGCACTGAAAAACCAGAGCTACTCACCCTCTGGGCTTTTGGTGAACATCTATTTATTCTTGCTTACTTGGACAATATGGATGTGAAACTACTCTGACTCCATAATATTATGGAGTCCCAGTCTGACTCTGTGCAGTTTGGATTACGACACACAGACTCGAGTGGCTCTTGTTCCTGACACAAAGACCTTTGGACAACTATATCTTTAGAAAGGAAGTAGCTGTTTGCTGATGGTTTAAGACTCTACAGTCTTGTTGGAATCTTGAGTTCAAGCTGAGGTTGCCAGGAAACCAATTGAGTATTGATTTCCATCACCATTAACCAATCTCATGGGAAACCCTGTAACTATGTAACCCCGGGTCTATGTTGAAACTGCATGCTGTACCCTTATTTGTTCTTCTTGCATTATACGTCCCTTGCTAGTGAAGTTGATCTTTTGAAATAGGGTTGACTGTGTTTTAGTAAAACATGTATTCATAGCCAGAGTATCAGTCGGCCAAGGCAGTGCAGCAAGAAAACTATTCCACTGCTGTGAATCCATCTCGCTGTCATCGATCCACGCAAGTCAGATCTAATCTCTGCTTTTTCTTTTCCTATCTTGTTATTACTTGTTTTTCTTTATTTTATTTATTCATTTATTTTGAGGGGGATGGGGGGGGGGGGGGGTATATCCGGCCTTTACGCAGTGTTTGCTACAAACTCATTACATGTGGTGGCTTGGTTATTGCTTCTACTTCCTGTTTCTTCCAACATCCTTCTTTTAAGACCTGTTAGTTCGAAGTTTATCATGCTAGGTTCACACTGGCCTTGGAAACACATAATCACTCACCACTTCAAATGAAAAGTTTATTTAAATGCAAATATGTGCATATTCAGCTTTTCAAACTCGTGTTCATGCATCGCTACACACGTTTTTAGATCAGTTTTTGGGCTCCATGTTAAAAGTGAACTTTGACCAATCAAGGACTCGGATTTGGTGGTGATCCATGTCATTTTTATTCAAGCATGTGACAAACATTTGAAAATTGATCATGATTGAGTAATTAATATTTGCGGTTTGTGCCTGGATGCCATCATGTGACACCAAGTCTTTCAATTCGTGGAATACAGCTGTGAAATTCAAAGCCTGGAGATGTGTGCAAGATTTGCATCTCTTCGATATTTCACACTCTTCCATCAGTGAGTATGGGCTAGTATCGGTTAGCGGCAGTTTAGTGTGAACACCGAATGCTAAAAGGATGCACGCTCAGCGTGTTCCTGAATGCTTATCACATGCCTGGCATGTGTAGGTTCTGCTGTCATCTTAATCCTCCAATCTCAACCTCAACTTTGTAAAAAACAGTCATGTTTTTCTCTCTTTTACTTTTCATTCTTAGAACAGATTTTGGTATTGCATTTTTAGCTTGCTACTTTCCATTTTTACATTAAGATTGACCGATGGATGGTGTCTGCTGTAACTTAGACATTGTGCTGGTCAGTAACAGTGAAAAGCAAGTGAAGGCAAGCTTGCCAATTTACCAGTCAATCATTCTTTCTACCATCTCCTGTGGCCATGAGCTGTGGATTGTAAACACACAGATAAGATCACAGATACAGGCTACATGAATGAGTTTCCTTTGTGGGGGTAGCTTGGGTACCTCTAAGTGAAAGGGTACAAAGATCAGTCAGAGGGGAGGAACTCGGAATGCCACTTCTCTCCATCAATGGGAGTCATATAAGGGGGTTTGGCCATCTGGCAAGAATGCGACCTGTGAACCCTTTTCTTATAAGGGAGGCGAGCATGTCCAACTGAGGGGAGACCTTATTGCAGATTCTCCACACTGGAGAGATTATCTCTCGGCTGGACACGCCTCAGTGTTCTCCTGAAAGAGATAGTTCAGAGAATAGAAGGTTCATGTGTCTAGTTTTGACTTTTTTTATTCATATTTATATTAATTAAATGTTTACTCCCGTTGTGTACCATTTAAGATTTTTGTTTGTGCAAAAACTGCCCAGCGACCCATTATGTCAGCCACAACAAACTAGAAATTATCTGTTAACAAGATACATATGGGACATTTTGTTAGTCTTTTGCAAAACATTGTGTTGTTTTTTAATCTAAAAATGTTGTGTGTATTTTGCAGCAAATGGATGTGTCAGAGGCTCTTTTGTCTGCAAAGGATCACAGCTATTATCATACATTTCTATAAGTAAACATGTAAGATGCAGGCTATTTCCCTCTTCGCCCATGGTAATCAGTCAATGCACAAAGCAAGTCATTACAATTGTAATAGCTCCGAAGCTTAATACAGTTGTTTTGTGTACAACGTGCCCTCCTGACACTGCATCCCAAAGGTCTATTTCAATCCAAGGAGATGCTATTTGACTGGAGGAAATGCAAATGCATTTCACTTGCTTGTGTCTGATCAAACACACTGGAAGGGGAGTGGAGGGTTGTACTTCTAGGTGTTGCTTCAGTCACAAAATAAAAAAAGAAGATGCTCATTTCCCCCCTACATTACAGCTGGAGTATTTTTCCACCTGCCATCACCTTCCGTCTTAGACACTTTGCCCTTCATCCCAGTGGTAGCAAAGAATGAGTGGGCATGACTACCTCCACCAAACGCGGGAGCCGGACGCCTCCTTCATGCCTCATTGACTAATTCTTATCGCTGCCTGCCTCCTGTCCCTCAAACACACATTCCATTCATCTCCCACTGTCCCCTTTACACGCCTCAGCATTTCTGATGGTGATTTTGACACACAGGCTGTCATGCAGCACTTCTCTTGGAGGTGGCGATTAACAGAGTTGTTGCCATATGGAGTGAGATCAGCTGTCAAAACCCTACATAATTGACTCAGTGAGAAAAAATTCTTACGTAACTGGGCAGAGGAAAGGCGAAGGAGGAAGTCGAGAGGGCGGACACTTTGGTCTCTACAGCTGCTAATATTTAAAACACATTAAAACACATGTGAGACATTCCTAAACTGAATCTATCAGGCACCCTATGGTAAAGGGGACATAGGAATAAGGGAATATTACCCCTTAGTAACAACAACCGAACCGAACAGCTGAACCGTTTAGGGGAATTAACACCAACCGCAATTCGCACGGCAGAGACGGCCAGTTTCAACGTTAAATCAATGGTATAGATGCGATCTGAGGTCCTGCGGCGAGATTTAAGTGGCCAGCGTGGCGCAAAAGTCTGGCAACAATGCGATTTGAGCACGAATTGAGTGGCAGGCGCAGTGAGCCAGAGTTAAAAAAAATCTAAACTCTGGGTGGGTCGCCACGTTGCATCAACCAATCATGGACTCAACTTTAGGAACGTGATGCTTTCAGGTGACAGCGGGAAGATTACACATCCAGCATGGTGGATCGGATCTCCTGAACTTCCATTCAATTTCTTAATCCGCTGTATTCCTTTCGGGGCAGCGGGGTTTCCTGAACCCGTCTTGGCTACTGTTGGGCGAAGGCGAGTACATTTTTAAGTGCTCAAATATACAACCAACATGCTGTTTCAACAGAAACACATCATTCCTGTTTAAAAACTATGAAACATCCATGGATGAACAAACCCGAGCGAACCATTCACCCAGCATTTTGTAGGTAGCTGTCTTTATTAAGTGACAAACACCTCATTGATTTCAGCTGCTTTTCTGGTGAATGTAGTTAGTCCCATACATAGTTTTTTTTTCGTATTCGAAAGACAACAGGTTCAAATCCTGCATCCGGCATTAGTAGTTCATTGAATCTTCTTCCTTTTTTTTTTTTTTTTGCTAAATTACTCAACACAAATTCCTATAAATATCAATCAAAAACATCAGAATAATTCTTTAGATTTTGAATGTCATTAGAATGTAGGTTCTTTGTTGCCATGAGTTTTTTTTTTAGCAATACATAGTTAACACATATAAATGTTGTCTATGAAACTCTTGGTTTAATAATTGTTCTTGTTTTTAAAAATATGTTTATAGGAATTTTAAAACAATCATGTATCCTTTATGCTTAATAAAATGCAACTATGTATTTAATGAAAAAAAAGCAGAATTTGAACCTGGTTACTTCCGGAATCAATAGATTGCAAGTGCACAACAGACTGCTGTCACCACAAGATCAATTACATATGAGGAGGGTTTGCTATTTGGTAACTTTCTTTCTTGCAGGTAGTTGCTTATATATTCGTTACTTTATTTTTGATGACCCGCGATCTACATGGAGACGTGATCACCAATGTTTTTGAATAGCTCTTTGGAAAAAAAAAGATCTCTAAACATCATCAGTGTAGTCCATGCATTGTAAATTAGATAAACACAGACACCGCTTCATGCAGTGATCAGGCTAAAAACATTAGCTGGTAGCTCTTCCCACACGTGGCCAGGGCGGCAAGCTTAGAGAACACATTTTTGACCACGCAGCGAGCAGGGAGTTCACCGTGTGGCGAAAGAGGGGAGGGGCAAGCGAAACGACCACATGAATCTCGTTCGGTGCATGCACCTTTAGTCGGTTTTGTGCAGCGATGAGCCACATACAAGGATAAAAGGAAACAATTGATCACATTAATGTAGGAAAATAACCCACATTTGATGAAGCCATTGTCATGTCTGCACCTAATATTGAAATGGACTTGAAGTCTAAGCCAAGGGTTTATATTGCTGACGGCCTAATTATATGGATTGGCTGCAGTAGAGCGTAGCCTATCAGCTCTAGGGAGAAATTCATTCTGGTACGGGGGGAGAGAGAAAGGACCTGGTTGCAGTCTGCTTCACTGCTGTGAATTGATGGCTGCAGAGGCTGCTGCTGTGTGTGTGTGTTTGTGTGCACATGTGTGCACGTGGTTCTGCTTCACTTAAAGCCACCACAGCTTTACTATGGTGTGTATTCTTTGTGATTTAGAATTTGTGTCTTGCTCTGACAGATATGTGCTGAATTACGACAACAGCCATAAGCAAGATGTAAATGGCGTTCCATTGATTCACTGCCATGTTCTGGCACCCTTAGTCTGCTGTGTAATTTTCTAACTGAACAGTGTGCATAAAGTACATTAGCTTTGTTTATTTTCCAATCAGCTAGTGGCCAAATTTATGCATATCAGTTGAAGGTTGACTGCAAATGATTCTTACATTAGCGTTATAAGCCTACTAATGTAGGATGTAGCCTCAGTAGGAGAACGTAAAGACTTGTAGGATCCAATTATGACACAAGTATGAGTTTTACTTGAACTTAAAGTGCCACCAATCATCCAGGCATAAATCAACCAAATCAGTAAGACTGATAAAAAAAATGTCAATGTATGACACTGCAATATTATATGTGTAGTAATCATTCACTGTATATGAGAACTGGACCGAGTGAGTGTGACGTGACCCAGAGAAAATGGCTTTGACAGAAACAAAGTCAATTCAGATGCTATTTTGTTTAGGATTAACAAGAACCTGTTTATAGAAGGTAACAGAAGTCTGTGAGATTTTGGCCTCTGGGAGCCTGTGGGCACTTCCTGTTTGGAATGCCCGGAGGAAGAGGTCAAACAGTCCAGTTCTTGTTTACACTCAATGGAGGGAATTCATCCATAAGGAAATAGTGTATGTAACTTTTTCTGACTTTTTTGACAGTTGTTGTCCGCCATTATAGAAGTCAACATTCAAAAGAAAAATCCAAAGACCAAACATAAGTTTTGTGATCTGTTATATTCTCAAAAAAATAATAAAGGTTTTTATGTTTGCAGATGACATTGTCTTGATGTTAAGTCATGGAATCTGGACTGAAGATCTTCTTGGGTGGGGTCATGCTGGAGTTTTAGTCTTCTTGGGGACTCATTAAAGGGAAGAATGGTAAACAGAAGAGTATTGTGTCTGTAGCCTCCTCCTCCATTGAGAGAAGGGTTAATAATATCTACATGTGTTGTTTCTCTGATCTCTCTTTCAAACATACATTAAATGATGTAGCACTGACTTAGGCAAAGCAAGGACATGATATCTGTACACCAACTTTCATGGACACATATGTTTCACTCTTGATGCTATTGTCCTGATTATAAATCTTTTCACAGGGCACTTGTAAGATTGTAATGTCAGGCTTAGTTTTTTTCATGTTATAATCGGTTACCAGTTGGATTAACAAATCCCCTTCCTAGTGGTTATTTGGTATACCAACCTGATTCTGGTTTAATCTTTGTCCAAATGTGCATTTGTCTGAAATTCAACAGTTTTTCAGTAATTTGCTCTGTAAGTAAAGCTGTTTACTCGTGTCAATCATAAAACCAATTGATCAATTATTACAATGCACATTCTAAATATAAGTAATGTATTTCTTGCCATATAATCTAACTACAAACAATGTTTTATGTTGTTTCAATACCAAACAGACCAGATTATTAGTCATTATGATGCTTAAAGCAAATACAGTATATAGATTTCTATCATTGTAGACAATAAGAACTTCAGCTGTAAGAATTAGAAATGTTTGTATGTCTGCATTGGATTTAGCTTAGGGGCAAAAATACAAATCCTCCATATGCAGTGTAAGAGCATGTGTTTCTGTTAGTATCACCAGTAAAAGCATCCTGCTGTCAGCATCCAGTTAAATGATTAACTTTGAGGTTATTTGGCTCACAACAGCCCGACTGCTGTCATCACATATCAACATGTGAAATGCTCCAAGTTGCATCGTGAATGAAGAGGCTGCCTCTCTGCATTGCTCCCTCATCTTGTAGTTTAACCCAAATAAGCTTACTCATGCCCAGCCTTTTCCACGCTTCAGTAATCCTACCTGCAGTATGTAAAACTCTGTCAACTGTTTGGCCAGCGTTCCTGTGGCCAGCAATTTCATGCTGCCTCTCTTGTACACAACTTCCAGAATGTAGGCTGCCAATGCTTGACAGACACTGGCATTGTATACAAACTGAAAGGCCTGAAGCTCCCAAGCAGAACATTCTCTCTTGCCCTCTGTCTCATAGCACTCCCATGTTGTCAGGCCAGTCAGTTGACCAGTGTGTTATTCGTGTGTGCAGTTGCTCTCTTCACATGCTTGGTGGTGATTGGTGTCACTGGCATTGTTAGAAACCCTTCGAGAGCCTGTGTCTCACTTACGTTAGGCTATAGGTCACTGTCACAGTTGGCAGCAAAAGTTGGTGGTTTGTCTCTTATAGAGTGACAGGGACTGCAAAAAGAGGATGCATGCTCATCATTTTGGGATTAATACACAATGCGATGTGCAAATTGTGCAGACTAGCGCCTGTGCTGCATAGGCAGTGCTTGTTTTATCCCTCTAAATCCCACTACATCACAGAGTTGACTGAAAACTCAATTATTTTGGAATTTAGATGTTGTTTAAACACTTTGATGAAAACCACAAAAACATTTTCAACATCATTTTTTATGAGCTGTAGGTAGTATCAACTATGATTCGTTGGGTGATTTGGGAAGTTTTTGCTCACAATATTAGCTTCAGATGCAATCACACATTAGTGTTCAGGGGAAAAAAAAATCCCCTTTTCTCCCAAATGTCTTAGATTTGATCCACACATTGTTAACATGGTATAACTGTTATAAACAATAAATATCAACAAATTTTGCATTCCTTCAAAACAGCAAGTAGTCATTTAAAAAAAACACTCCAATGACAAAATGTGTTTTGTCTTGTAGCATTTGTATGTATTTATGGATTAAATATTTTAGGGTTAAAACTGCTTTTCTGAGTTTTTTTTTTCTTAAATTGCGTTGAATCAGGGGCAGATGAAATTATGAGGCATCGTATGGCGTTTTTTATTTATTATTCAAAACTCTATGCATAAGTCAAACATCTCCACGCACGCATTAAACATTTCTCGCGGACAATTCAGACACCCCGGAGAGCTCTTTTCGTGGAGCTATTTTCCAAAAGTGGGAAATGACTTTTGACAATTGGGGGTGAAGACAAATAGCTGCGTTGGCCTTCTTCTTATTGGCCGAAATGAAAAGGGATCCCATACGAAAAAGTCGCATCAGTCGGGCCCGAGCACCAGATCACCCACACGGAAGTAGATCTCTTGCCTGCGTTGTCTTTTCATGCTTGCAAGAGGATGAAACACGAGAGCACAGGAACAGAGGAATGTTTGATACCTGCGTGGATATGTTTGATTTATGCATAATACGCCATACATCCACGTGCAGACAAATACATCCATTTACATCTTCTTTTTCTCATCTAAGCTGCCATTTGGCTTCAGACTGAATGGCAGCATAACTTTTGTATTGTTCGTTTATTTATTTATGTATTTATTGCTATGATAATGTTAGCGTGGGCTTGTGAGGTGCTTTAAGCTAATGGATAAGTATCAACAAAGGCTGAATGGTAAAATTAGCAGAGCTAACTTTCGTATAATAGCCTAACCCACAACCCAGTTGAACTGTTTGGAAGAACTCCTGCCACGCTGCAGAAAACGTGTCTTAAAAAATGATACAGGCTTTTTGATTTTGGCTAAAACCTGCATAATCATAATTAAAAGTCCGCTGGGAACAATTTTACAATAGAAAAAAAAATCTGTTGAAGTGGGACTTCAAAGAAAACAAATGACCTTAGATGAGTCATTCTCCTCATAACGTTTTGAAAATTAGCAAAACTTTTCCTGCCAAAAAGGTTTTTGAGATTTCATGGAAGCAGCCATTTTGAATTGAGCAGGAAAAGCCCTTCTACTGCCCCTAGTGGAATGATAATGCTCTTAAAAGCAGAAACCATAGAGCAAGTTCAACACAATGGGTTTTTAAGGAAAGTTTTGATCATTCAAATGAGATAGGGGTCTCTGAATGTGTGTATCAAAAATGATACCAATGGTCATGGGTCTATTGGGTTAATGAAATACTATATAAAGGCAGTAAATCAGACATTCAAAGATTGACACAGACCAGTGGGAAACGTGGCGTCACTGGTACAGCACCCAACTTTCTGCTGGAGTTAGAGACAGCGTAACAAAGATCCCTACAAAAGCTTTCAATTTTCACTATAAATAAGCTTCTGATCTGACAATAATGAAGACTCCAGGCTGGTTCAGACGTCAAAGAACACATTTATCAACTAATAAAGGTTACATCTACCATTAACTAAAATCAGCATCAGCTTTGACAGGTTTTCTACCAGACAAGTCCCTTTTTCGTGAAAAGGGCCGCATTGTGTGTGGAGGGACAAAAAAAACAAATTTAACTAGACTGGATGGTTAAAGTGGCCAATTGCTTTGTGCTATAGCTTGATAAAATTAAAGATGAAGGCTTTGCCTATTCATCTTGGTCAGTATCTACACTTTGTGGTTTCATTCGCAAGATTGATCTGAATAAAGACTATTTTTTCTTTGAATCTAAAGTCAGTCTTTGTTTGCCACACTTGATGGCTAGTTGATAAGTCCAGAGCATGTCCATCCTTTCATACCAACAAATACCTTTGATCATCAAATAGTTCTTTTGTGGTAAAGTAGAGGTTTATATATATTTTTTCTCAAATCTCACTCGACGTCTGTTTTTCTACTTTTTTATGCATGTAATGACCCTAAAGATGAATGTTATTTCACATTTTTTACTGTTCTTCTTGCTTGCAATAACCTAGTGGTATGCATGTCTGTAATAACAGTTCAATTTATCAAAAAGAAAATATCAAAAAGACTTCAGCTGACATGCAACTTGATGGGGATTAATGATCTCTGCTGTAGAGGTTTCGTTTTCTGTAACAATGACAGCTTTACTATGATTTATTGGCTCAAATGATTACTAAAGCACCAAACTGCAGCATTCTAATGTACGCTTTGTTTCATTATGTTTTAGTTCACACCCATTTTGCCAAATTAAATGAACCAGTAAAGATATTTTCGACTTAACTTTAATCTGTGAAGAAACTGTAAATTAAACACTTTATTCGACTGTTAAATAGACAAAACTGTTTCGTTTATTAGGGCTGGGTGTCACTGCCAACTACTAAATGGATTCCGTTTTGATTCAGAAGTACACAATTCAATTTAATTAATTTTATGATTGAACCCAATTCAATTTCATTATGATACATTTATATTTTCTTTATTTGAAGTCTAAAACCAATATTTTGTGGTCTAAAATAATTGTCTTCACATTATTGCTTTAAAACGCTTAAAGGTGAGCCTAAAAGCAAGCAGCTTTTGTAAAAACAAACAAAAGTAATAGAAATGAATAGTTTTTGTGAAAAGATGTTACATTTTCTAAATAAAGAGAAATTGGATTTAATCCATACATTACCTCAACCAAGTCTTTGACATGTTTTTTTTTTCTTTGCCATTTTTTGAGTAAGCAACTGAAGACCATTTAAGAATTCGAGTAACCAGAGTCGGGTCGATTCACTAAAGTCTTTTTAGAAGGGTTGCTACAAAAGTGAGACAACCATTCACTCTAATGTAAAACTGAATGACAGAAATAGACAAACATATTGCCTTTTCTCTTTTTATGTAACTATGCCTAATATCAATGAACTTGGGGGGGGGGGTAACACATCTTATTTTGTAATTACACCGCAAAAGCTCAATCTTAAGAAAGTAAAAAGATCCTTGTTTCAAGATTTTCTTTTCACTTTTTTTCTTGCAAGATAAACAATCCTACCAAGAAAACGTTTTGAATAATTTTGTTTAAAAAAAAAATTTCTTCGTCACTATTAGTCTTTGAATTTGCACTTAAGAAGCTGTTAGGCTTGTTTGTCCCACCAAATGACATTCCAATCCGTCTAGACTTCACAACCACAGATCTAAATGACAAACGTTAAATTGGCCCAATACAAACCAATGGGTTACTTGACCACAACTAGAATCCATTGATTTTTACAATCACCGGTTTACGCTCTGTGGTAGATCAGTGTTTGCTCACCCAAAGCTTGATTGTCCCCACCTTTTCCAATTCTGCTGGACTTTCTAATAAAAAAAAAAGTAACGAAGCAGACAGAAGCGGAGTACATGAACTTGAGAGGATCAAGCCAAACCCTTGCTTTTCCTCTGTTTTTGCCAAAAAGTGAAGCTCCAACTCTCCAGTTGGTCGGAGAGTTCTCCAGTTCTCCAATACAGCAGCCTTTACTTTAAACAAACTGCTTAAATTATTTTTATTAAGTTCAGTTCATGAGCCTATGGCTCCATATTGATTTGCTTCATGACCATGATTCAATTCACATCAATCTGCTTTAAATTTACAACATTATTTTCTAAGTTTGTCTAAAGAAATGGAATTTAATGATACATTATATTGCACATATGGGTGTAATGTGCTTTTTTTTTTTTTTTTACCTTTCTCTGATGATTTATTTTGCCATCACACGGTTATAGTTTAAGGTGACTGTGAACGTCAGGGACAATTGGCGGTGCAATTTGCTGCCATTACCCGCGTTGATTCATCCCCAGCCACTGTCCTCTCAAACTCTGTTTGTTTGCTGTTCAAAGCACTTTGTCTTCTGCCTCAGCTCGGGATTTCTGCTCAGAGGTTTAAAAAAAAACAGGCAAAAAAAAAACAAACTGCACGACGTTCTGCTCCTGACGTGACGAATTCAGACACAAACAAAATATGCAGAAAAGTAACAGCATTTCACAGATAATCCATGAAGCTTGAATTGTCTACCTTTGTTTTCTCATGAAAGCCTTCCAAAGTAATTTCAAGACAGGCATCCAGTAGTTAAAATATATTTGCCTGTGGCTTTTAGTGAGTGTGACACATCAAGCATAGCCAATATTGTTGTGTGGAGGATTGAAGGGACCGTTTGCATTTATCCTCAAATGGCTCTAAGGGAAAATTGGTTGATTAATATATCTGTTTGAGAGTATTATGCACTGGAGAGGACTGGTTTTGGAAAACACAGCGATCCTTCAGCATTTCTGTCCATCGGGTTCCTGTGGAGGCAGAGGAAGAGGATGGAGAAGAATATTTTGTGAGAGTATTACATCTTAGCAGGACTTCAGCGGGTCCCGTGTGGCCGGTGAATCATCACCATTAATCACTTTGCACACTCATGCTGGTAGACTTGCATTAAGATCAAATCCCCACTTAGTCTTTCAATTAACGGGCTACATAGTTATCAGTGTGTTTCCTTTATGCAGCTGAGCTACTTCTTAGAACACCAGGGAACATATACTGTATTTTCCAGGGGATAAGTCGCAGGAGCTCCAAATGCATAATAAAGAAGAAAATAATAATAATATATATAAGTCGTTCCTAGTACAAGTCACCCTTTTGAGAGAAAAATGCAACTCTGAACAAATCCGCCAAACCAATGCTGTGTTCACACTAAACGTGATTCACGCATCAAATTGGCGTTCGCTGCCTCCTTTTTGACACACATTATTAAATTCAATGTTTGTCCATATATGTGTTCATATACTAGACGCTCTTGTCGCATGTGGGAGAAGCTACTGTCAAGACTTCAGCCTTGTGGCTATGTGAAAGTGTTGAAGATATCTCGTTTATAATCCACAGAAGACACAGAGAATGTTGAGAGAATTTTGTAGTTTAAAGAAAGGAAGCAAGCACGCCTCCGTGTCAGGGTTCATCAGATCATTCAGGTTTTTCTTTTATTGGCAATATCTACTTTCCAGTGCAGGAGCTGCATCTGAATGGCGGCGCTTTCAGCTGTATTTCTGTGTCCCTGTAACCCAGTTTGATGACTTGCTGCCCCAGATTAGCTCGAAGAGGAAAAGAAAAAACTAGTATAATAATGTCTGGATGCAAATGTTTGTTTTGGATGGTGCTCAATCTGTGCTACTGTCTGTAGCAAATACTGATGCATACAACTCTTGTGGTTGTTAGAGGAAAATAAGAAATACATGTATTTACTATTTTTTTTAATCACATTTAACTCACTCTTGAGTATAAGTCACACTCGTAGCCAAACTATGCAAAAAGGCGGGATTTATACTACAAAAGATCCAGTATGATAAAACCAAGTGTCTCCACTTTCAGCACAAAGCCCACTTTTCTTCTCTTCTGTGAACACGTGCGAACAAAGCTAGCAGGTGGCGAGGTGTTAAACAAGTCGTGATTTGGCTTGAATCAAGCGGCCAACACTTCTTGAAGGCCGTGGGGGCTAAACAGAATATGGCTAATCTCACATCAGGGCCAACACTCCCACAGCTCATCCAGCGCCGTGGATCCAAAGGTTGCAAGCAGGGTGTATTTGTGCTGATGGCACTAGCGGCTTAACATCTCTGACAATGTGTTACTGCATTTTGATTCACGTGTTCTTACCTTTTTTAAATTCTTGCCTTGCAACCTTCTGCTTGTTTTTTTTTTTTTTTTGCCTGTTTTGCTGTGATTGGAGGAGTCATGACCTGCTCCCAAGGTCCCCCGAAAGCAGCAGGCGTTTGTTAGCGAGGGTGGTTTCACAGGTTTCTGCGTGTGTTTATCCAGAAACAAGACTCCGGGGTGACGGCTTGTTTGAGGGTTAGAGAGCGCGGCAGGCTTTCACTTTGTCCATCACACACACCGTCAGAGAGATTCCTAATTGGGATTAAATGTCGTTTTTCCAAGCCATTTATCACTAATGTAATCCAATTATGTTCACTGTGCTTACAGATTTGTTTCCAAATTGCATCACAGGTGTCCTTAATGTTGAATGAATTATCATACAGAGGAAAGTATTCTAATGGAAGCAAATCCAAATCTTTTGCAGTTTTACAGTTTATTCTAAAGTGCCTTGCACCATGAACACTTTAGAATAAGATTCCTTAACTAGTTTTGTCAACACATTAACAAACGTTATTCATGTGTTTATAGGGTGTTAGTAAGACCTTTATCATCACAAAAAGCCGAATAATGTTTATTAAGAAGATTCATTAACACCTAAAGTGAGAACATTGTCTATAAAGGTCACATTAATAAATGCTTACAAGCTTAACAAATGTCTTAACTATCTTTGTCAACATATATTGAGTGTTTTGCAGACCCTCATCTAAAGTGTTACCGTATGTTGTTTCATTTAATAAATTAAATAAAGCATTTCTAACAGTTGCATAAAAAAGCACCAATATGTATTGGTCCAACACAGAGGCTGGAGGCTAATTCATTTCAAGGATTATGATTGTGCTCTTAACAGAAAGTATTGAATGGCACCAACTTTTTCTTGAGTTTTCTCTGTCAGGACATAAAAAAACCTACAGCTGGACTGCTTGGGGTTGACAGGTCTATTATATGAGTAACGCAAGGTAAACGATACCTAAAAAAATATGCAGATTGCTCTGATAGAAATGCTTCATAGGCTTTTACTTTCTGCGTTTGCCAAAATACTGCTCGGAGTGGAACACGTTATGAATAGTTTAGTAATAAAATCATATGTTTTTGGGTCACATTTTCAAAGCGGCAGAGTGAAAAGTGCTCCTGGTCCCTGCTGCCTTGTTTGATGCAAACTCCACCATTTTCACAGAAACTGGTCCACGTCCCTTGTATTCTAACAGCGATATGTGTACTCTGGATTCCCAATGTTGAGGAAAAAAGGCATTAAATGCATCTTGTCACAACAAAAGAAATGCAAGACACATGGAAAAGGCACGGTCCTTATTCTACGATCATCTATGTACTGGCCCGAACAAGCCACCCAATACATTCAGAACAGAAGACTCAGTGCCATATAACTCCGGCTGGCACCTTCATGATCAATTTTCAAACAGTTTGTACTTTCAATAATTGAAAAGGACGCCATCCATATGTCACTATCCGAGTACCTGATTGATCAAGTTCAGCTTGTGTAAATTGCACATTCAATGGCCACGTGTTTTGTATTTGGAGGTCGAAAACTGCCTTATAAACAAACGCGCCTAACTATGAGAGTTTTGAATGTGGCTGCCCAAAACATGTTAAACCATGTGTGCGTTAACAGACTTTTCATTAGACGTGGTCGCATGAACACGTGTTGCTGAAGTCTGTGTGAACTTAGCATCAGAAATACCTAGTGCCGCACAGTCATTCAATTTGGTGACCTAACTAGAGAAAAAAAACATTTTTTTTAATCCAAAAACCTGTAATTTTGTGAGATTTTAACAAATGATAGAAGGACTGTCAAGCAAACCAAAGCCAGATCTACAGTAAGTCAGATGGTTGTCAAGCCAACGTCACTAGCTTACTGTATCTGCTAAAACACACAATTGAATGTGTTGTGAGGCTTAAATAAAGATAATACAACTCAGCTTTCATTCTTCTTAGTTTGGGCCTTTTAGTCCTTATTGCAACTGAAAGCTATTCTCAATCTGGATTAGATCAGTGTAGCTCAGTGACACAAAACAAATAGGATGCCCCGTGAACATGATTCTGTTTCTTTTTGATTCATTCATAACAAAAACAGAAGAAATAAACAGACATATTTTTAGTAAAACCTCCTGGACTATCAGTGTTTAATCTTTACATCAGATTGTGTTCAGAACCTTTTGTTAGCACCAAAAAAAATATTCTGGTTTTACTAATTCCTATGAATTTATACAAAACTGGTGGAAAAGGGCCAAAGTGTGACTTTTGAAGATCCCAACTTACTGCTGGATTTCTGGCCATTTTTACTTTACTCATCCTTTCACTTGAGAGAAGATCTAATAACAAAGTTTGCAAAAAGACAAGTAAACTCCCTGAAATGTACTACAAACTCACTACTTCCTTAAAAGTCAGAGAATGTGTTTTTCCTCCTTATGGGAGTTAAAAATTGTTGTGCTTTAAACAGATTTTAGGTTCTGGCTTTAGTGTTCAGTACAGTTCCATTTTCTCACCTAAATCTTGAAATGTCACTTAGCTTGTTTTCCATATCAAGAGGATCACCGGTTTAGATTATGCAGAGGTTAATCTCATTTCACTTTCCAGTGAGTTCCTGCGCCTCGGATCTCTGGTCATTTTTTTATTGGCTCCTCCAGTTCCTCTCCCTTAAGCTGTTTCTTGCTCTGTGTAGGAAATCAATAAATAAATACACAACAGAAAAATAATGCCTTCTTCAACCATACACTTGGCTACTATGAGCAGCTCAAGAGCCACAACAAACCAGGGACTATCACAGGAGCATGGGCTGTGAAAATGGTTATTTCTACAAGACGCAGGGAGGAAAAACAAGGCCATTTCTCTCAATATTGACATCAGTCGTTGAAAAACCCAGTTGGCTCCCATTCAGGACAAAAAAAGACACTACTGTCATGGGGTGCTTAGACCAACCCCCTCCCTGCTATGCTCATGCATGCCCTCAGTGGCTACACATACCCAAAGAGCTGCCAGGAGAGTGGACAGGAGAGCTCAGTGACTGCCAATCTGCAGATGCAGTAGCTGTCTGCTCATGCATATTAAACCCACACCACCTGCTAGTCGTACATCACACCCTGCATTCTCAGTCCTAGGAATTTTAATCAACTGCACTGACAGGAAGCCACTCTCTGGTCCACGTAGGTGATTCACTCGGCTCCTCCCCTCCTTTTCCTATTCCATGCTGAGATGTGGATGTATCTTGATGTTGCATTTCCTCTGCATCCCCGAGTTCCCTGTAAGGAGGTTGAGGGGACTGTTTCTTTAAATAGCATATTTCATCTCTTTGATTTTTTTGATGAAGATTTTTGGTGTTTTTAATATATTTTTGTGGATGAAAATTAAACTCAAAATTGGTGACATAGTAAATATGCTTGGCATGTCACAAGCTCCCTTTGTCACTCCATTCAGATGCATCCACTTGCAGACAAATAGTTCCATGTACGTCTTTGTTTTCCATGTTCAAGCTGGCATCTGGCTCAAAACTGTACAGCTGGATAGCTCCGATATTGTTTACCATTTTTGTTGCACTGATAAAGTTAGGGGCTGCACGGTGGCGCAGTGATTAGCGCTCCTGCCTCACAGCAAGAAGGTTCCCGGTTCAAGTCCTGGCTGGGGGACCTTTCTGTGTGGAGTTTGTATGTTCTCCCCGTGCATGCGTGGGTTTTCTCCGGGGACTCCGGCTTCCTCCCACCGTCCAAAAACATGCTTCACAGGTTAATTGGTCACTGTAAATTGTCCCTAGGTGTGCATGTGAGTGTGCATGGGTGTGTGTCTGTGGCCCCTGCGACAGACTGGCGACCAGTCCAGGGGTGTACCCTGCCTTCGCCCATGAGTAGCCGGGTTAGGCTCCGGCAACCCCGTGACCCCGAAAGGGATAAAGCGGATTGGAAAATGAATGAATGATAAAGTTAGGTTGGGGGTTTGGGGGCTGTAAGCTAGCAGGAAAGCATGCAAACAGATAGATGACAGGGAGTGTGGGGGGCTTAATCTGACCCAACAGCCCCAACCACAACTCAGAGGCAAACTTCTAAAGAACTCTGCCACTATGCAGAAATTATTTCTTAGAAAACTAGGATTTTGGCTTAAACGAGGTAATCTGATTTTAAAATGTCAATGGGAACACTTCTAAAATACATCGGATGATTGACTGGAAGGATGGATGGATTTGAATGATTGGAGTGAAACTTTACCCACTTACACTTTTTAGCTAAGAAATAAAACACCAGTGCATTACACTTTAGACTGTATCCTCTCCTCAATAACCCTTTAGCTAAACATGACAAGTAAGCCTTTTCTAGCTTCAGCCATCATGTCAGTTTGGATGTTAAAGTGAGCAAATGAAGACGCAATCAAGGATTCATCTAACTGCTCTTCCCAATATGTCTGCCAGTTTGTGCCAGCACAGCACAATCCTCGAGAACCCCTCAGGATTAATATTTCATGCTATCATTTTAAATTCAACCAGATGGAGCTGGGCACTGCCAGCAGAGGGACCAATTCTGCTATCAGCGGCATGGTAACAGTTATTCCCACATTAACATGCAGGCCAGATACGCCAAGATTGGTGAGTGTTTGTTGACAGTTCTAATGAATTGTTTTTGAGGAATACAAGATGCTTTGTGGAAGTAAATATTTGGGTTGATGCACACTGCCCACATACTTAGAATTTCTCAGAGCATAGATGCTTTAATTTGTGAGAAGGGACAACAATTTGTCGCTAATTTGCATTAAAGCCAGGATTCCATTAATTGATTATTTTTTTAGCTACAATAAAAAAAAAAAACTGTCGTTTTCTAGGACATATGGTCTGCAGAGTGGCAGTAGTTCATTCGAAATTTCACTTTTGACCCCCTTCCCCTCTCCATTGCTGAGAGCACTCTATTTACGTGCTCTCTCACTAGATTACAGCCCCTCACACCCCCAACCTAACATTAGGGATGCAACAAAAATGGCGAGCAATATTGCATTACATGGAACTATTTGTCTACAAGTAGATAAAGACATACTGTGAAATGCAATTTTTAGCTTAATTTTCTTTATATATGTCATCCATCATCAGAAAAATACCACAATAACATGTTCAAAACATGAAAAACCTACTCAGTTATTTATACATTCTCGGAAGAAAATTTAGGCGTGAAGGGGTAAAAAATATTGAAAAACCTAGTTAGAATTCATCTAAAATGTGCTGTAAACATTTGTATCTATCTATCTATCTATCTATCTATGGTTTAAACAAGTTTAGATTGATCTCTGTGCAAGTAATTCTATTATTTGTTCTGTTATGTTGGAAATAATGATATTAAAGTGTCTCACCTTCATATTTAATAAATGGAAAATGCACTCGTATATTTGATAGTTTTGATGCATTGCCTCATGGGTAAATAAGTATATGTCCACGAACGGCTCCATCCTGGTACTTAAGTTAATCTGATGTCAGGGACATATTGCTGCAACACAGGCCATTTCCAGTAACACAGGCTCTCAAAAGTATATAATCCTGCCACTAAATAAAGAAACATGGCAGCGCATTACCAAAAGACCCAGATAATAGACGATCGAAACAACAGCACAATTGCATGTTTGTTTCATTTCATGAGATTATAAGCAGTAACATTATTTTGTCCCTCTTGGTGGCATATTATGTTAATTACACCACGAATTACAATCAATGAATCAGGATAAATTATCTGTCTAGTTCCATATTAAAGCATGTTGGTTGTGAAGATAAATTAGTGCGCAAGAAATTGGATCTAATAATATTGGACATATACACGGGGGTCAACAACATTTGGCAGATTGCATTTAGAAGCTTCTACAGGAGGTTCTGCAGGCCAGAAGTGGAGGAGTTGCTGTGATGATACACATTTTTATTTTTTATGGTTGGCACTTTGCCCACAGAGACAAAGAAATCTGCTGTGGAGGTTGCAAATTATTATTGGGAAGATCCAATAAAGCTTCTGAGGCTCCAACAAAGGTTTGATTTCTGGGACTGATAATAAAAAAACTGATTCGTTTATGAATGCATGGCTTTGATTGGTATGGCTCCAGTGCTGAAAACTTGTTATTTTGCAGTTGGCTTGTGGATCAAGTTGATGTTTTTTTTTTTTTTCAAGCAAAGTTTCTTCAGCAACCCCTCAACATACCAGTCCTAGCTCCCCTGATGTTTACACAACCCCTGCTATTGTACATGCAGGCTGTGTCTGACAGTGCAGACACCTTGCAGCTCCAGCACATCACACAAGAAGCAACCTTAGCCTTCTGCAAAAGCGCAGTACAAGTAATTTGGACTCCGAGTGAAGAATCTTGGCTGTGCATGGGCTGGGTGGGGGGATTTCATGGACACTTTATGAGTAGTTTCTTCTGTCAGAGAAAGAGATGTTTCAGACTTGAGGGCCTGATGTGTTGTGTTTCCAGTGGCCATCTTTTCTACAGTAAAAGTTCAACCAGGGGAGGAAGGTAATGCGGATTATTAAGACTGGAGGTGCAGAATTGTCTATTAGGGATGCTCAACCCTGGTTCTGGAGATCCACCACTCTTGATTAAGCATGTTCAGTCAATTACAGTCTATCTAATCATCAGCAATCAGGGAGGACATTGCTTGAAAACAAGCAGGGTAGATGATCTGCAGAGCAAGATTTGGGCAGCCCTGCTTTAAGGTTTTGTTGGGTCTGTGTTATCAACCCTGTGCTTTGGCCCTGTCACCATAGAAACTGAGTATAATAGGTCTTAGTCTATCCATTAATTATGCTACATAATCGCTTGACTCAAGGGTACCTTGGCTGACCTTGAAGAGAAGCTGTACTTGCACTTATGAACATCTTGGTGTGAAATAGCATTGTGTGTGTAGACAGAGAATGCAAAACTGGATAAAGTGAAAGAGAAACACACAAGCTGTGACTGTCATTAATAAAGTAGAACATGACAAACCATGTGGAGAAACAAAACTAGTGACAAAGCAGAATAGATGACCTGACAGTTACCAACTAAAACAAAACACTTAAATCGACTGAAGGCAATTGACAGAAATGAAAACATCTGAGGATGAGTAACATGAACCTGGGGTGACTGACAGGAGAGAACTCTGAACATGACTAAAAACACCACTTAAAAACCAAACTAAACCACTGAATCCTCACAGCGACAGGTTTCACTGGTCTGTCATGGCCATACCCAGTAGCTGCAACTTTTACCGTTCTACCCCCCTGATCCATGACTGTTTGTCCCGTTTGGGACAGAGGTTGCTAAAGCTTTGCAGAAGAAGCCCAGAGGAATGCGTTTTCTATGAGGATATTTGCTCGTCCAAGACAACAACACTTACAAAAAGAACTTGTATGAGATTTTGTCTAATACATGATACTATTGATTTGCTCATGTTTGTGACAATTTTCTCAGGTGATGGATCCTCCAAGCTAAAGGAAGTGGTATACCATTCCTTATGTATGCTCGGTGTTCACACCTTTTCTTTCTGGACAATTTATTCCTCGTTGTCGTAGTTCTGCATTGTTATTTTTTTATCTTCATGTGTGTTGTCTGCGCTACTTAAACTCCTTTCAGACATAGCCTGCTTTCCATTAATCTAGCGGCGTCTGAACATGCAGGTGTCACGTCTGCATGAATCCTTTGCATTTTGCAACTATAGTGTGACTGGAATGGACTTATTTGCATATTTGACAGAGGAAAAGTCACCTTAACATGAAAATTTGCACAGATGGAGAGGCTTAATTTGATCAGTTGGCAGCTGGTAAAAGAAAATCAAAGAGTTGAATCCTGTGAGGGGAAAAAAAGGAAAAAAATCGTTGCTTATCCAGTTTTTTTTTTTTTTTTTTGCTAAAGCGATTTCTACCGCTGACTTTCTAGGCCAGGGGTGTCAAACTCCACACCACATGTTTTCCAACCAACCTGCCATTGAAACTCCTTATGGGCTAAACACACCTGATCCAGGTAATCAGCAGCAAATTCTGCAGGTTTTCTGGAAAACTAAAAGGAGGCTGGCCATTGAGGACTTCAGTTTGACACCCCTCTTCTAGGCCTTTAATGGAGAGAAAATATGCTCCATCTTTGTGTGATAACAGCTGGGAATGGCTCCAGCACCCCTGTCATCCTGTATGGCTTTAGAAGCTGTAAAGATGGTGCTGCATCAGGGACATTTCTGAAATGTGATAACTCATTTATTGACTAGAATAAGTCCTATCTTTCTTTGCTAAAGCTCAGATATGCCTGCAGAGGGTCTCATCATGCACTAGGAGACATGTCTAAAAGAGATAAATCACCAAACGTTCATGACTTAAAGATCCACTCCAATAAAAGTGTTCCCATTGGTCTTTTAATTATGATTATACTGTTTTTAGTCAATTAAAAAAATATATATTGTTTTCAAGGATGGAGTTTCTGCAGAGCGCAACAATGCATGCAGCATTTTTTTAGGGGTGGCCAGAGCAAAACGGAGGGTGGCCAAGGGATATCATGTCAATGATGCATAACAGCAAATGTTCAAGCATCCTGTGTGCAAAAATAGTTTCTGCTAATGCTCAGAAGAGTTCCTGATCGACAGAGCTCCTAGAAAACAGACAGTATAAATACAGTTGTCTTCTAAGATCCAGTCATTGCAGCTCTATCAAATAAAACAAATTCCCCAAATTTTGAACATTGATTAAAAGGTAGTTATTTTTCTACTGCAATCCAAGCAACCTCAATGCAGCTGTTCCTTCTACAACACCTAAAACTGAAATGTGACTTTAAATTTTTGATTAGATTATTGGATGCAGACGAGAAAGATTCCAAATATTCTGGCCGTGACGTGCCACCTGAGCAGACAGGTTTCTAGCAAATTTATTGGGTCATTTTTGCCATATATGAACATTGGGTAGAACTTGTTGTTAAAGTGTAAAGTGACAACAGCTACTTGATCTAGTCGAACACACTTAAACGTGAGCAACCCAAATCTCTCATATAAATATATTCATGTATTTTCAATTTGAGTTAATTTACCATACATTATTTTTCAAAAACCACATTACAAATATAAGCAGCCCAAATTTTATCTTTAAATTTGCAATTATTTACAATTTGGCTTTTCTATATTTCTCAAAAGCTCAATTAGAGACAAAACTGTAGAGGCTCTAATCACCAGGCTGCCCAAAAAATTTGGATTTCTCTCCTAAGAGCACTAACGTTTATTTGACTTTTTTCCTGGAATTTTTTGGTTTTTTTGGAAGTTTTCCTTTTTCTCATAAATTTTCCTTATTGTGTTAGTGAGAAAATGATAAAAAAAATGATTTTCTTTGGAGAAGTTTGATGCCACTGGAGTTCAGGTGTTCTGCTCAGCTGGAATCTGCTCACAGGTAGAAGCGTGTCTGTCTACTCTGAACTGTTCGTCTGTCTCCAGGCAGAACAGAGTTTCCGCAAATTTTAGACAACGCCAGTACTTGCTGTTCACATCCCAAAATAAGGTTTTCTAGTTGTTGGATTTCTAATACCAGACAGTTCCATTTCACTCTGCCACATGCTCTGCCTGATTGACATTCATCTTCAGCCTTATTTATTAAAATAAAATATCCCTTTTTATGTCCAAAAAACTACTAACAAAGGCCATATTCTCTCTTTAATTCAATAAAATGCCAATCAGAATATTCAAATAAGCTTAAGTTTATTGTAGACTGAGTTTTATTACACTGATGTCACAGCTGCACAGCAGGACGCCTGGAGGCGTCCATCGGTTCCAGAGTGTTAAAAGCCAAAGAATAGCTAGCTAGCACTATCCATTACCCTTGGAATTCTTTTAAACACATAAAAATGAGCAGAAAACCATAACTTAAATGTTAAACTGAAGCAAGTTTTCATTTATGGCTTATTGACTATTCAATGCCGCCTGTCTCCATCTTCTGAAAATCCCGCCTCTTCTTGCCCAATGCGCATAATTTAAAAAATAACTCCTGCCTCTGTCCTCTGACTTAGAGGCCCCAATGTTTGAGGTGCTCTGTGCGTGCCTGATTAAACAAGTTTCTAACATTTATTTGTTTTTATTATATTCTATCATATTTTGAAAGATTTTGACATCTAAAAATAACAAGAATGCTGGGCTGTGTTGACAGTACACAAATGTAAAAAAAAAAAAAAGTTTTTATTTTTTTGAGGGTGGCACCTGGCCACCACGTGGGTGCGTGCCTGGCTGAGCAGCTGTACGAAACAAAAATGGCTAGCAATATTGGAGCTACCCAGTTTTGAGCCACATGCAAGCTTGGACAAGGAAAACGAAGCCATGCATGGATCTATTTGTCTGCAAGTGGATGCATCAGTTGCTGCAAGAACGTGTTAAAACCACCAAAAACACAGTTGTCATTGGAGTGTGTTTTTGAAAAACTAACTTTGAAAATCAAATATGTCAAAAATTCACTTCAAAACAGCAATGTGTTTAACAGATTTCTTAGCTGAATCAAGGAATTGCTATGAGAAGTAATCATCCAAAGTGTGTGTCTCATGGTGGCTACACCAACTGCTTGACTGACAGCCTTTTATTATAAGGAAAACATATCGTTTAAAGACCTGTCAGAGTTGTTGAGGCAGATTCTTTGTTTTATTTGTGGTATTAAACAGTTTTTTTATGTCAACTACCAAAAAAATGTAATTTCTAATCAGCCTCTACATTTTTTTAACTAAATGGTTTCTACCAAATAAAGGGAATGTGCAAATAGAAAAGACTTAGAAGAGACAAAGAATGCAGCTTAGCTTCCAGAGAAATGTATTTTCTTAGACTTTGAAATACCGACCTTGTATCAAGCAGTAGTTGGTTATCTTTGTCATTACAAAAATGTTTAATTTACTTAAGTTTTGAGCCTCCCAGACACTTTGGATTGAGATCAAACTGAACGTTTTCAGTGTTTGAGGATCATTTTTTGCCAAAGCTTGAAAAATGAGTTATATCTGGGCAATAAGGTAAAACGCTCAAGAGTTCTTGTCAATTCCTAAACAGGGAAAGGGTCCATGTGCAGTCCACACTCATTGCATTTTGTATGTCTCTGATTCTGTCCAAAAAGCAGCGGTGCATGATGGGTAACCAATCAGGAAGCCCTCTTAGGACTTTCTCCATACATAGAGAGGCACTCTTTGAAGTGCGCTGCAGTAAACACAGCCGGTTCTCTCCAAACCACAGTCTCCTCAGAGATAAGGCTCAGCACAAGAACACTAATAAGCACATTAGAAAGAAGCCATGGAAGGAAAATGCTTCTGCTGTAAACCGAATCGCCTGTTGTGCTGTCTGTGTTGTAAAATGCTTTGTCTACAGGAAAAATAAGCACTTTTCCTGATGCATCCCTATCCCTGCTTTTCAGCATCTCTTTTCAAATGTGTGAGCAGCATATCCTGAATTTTCAGGACACCATTTCTTTAGATTTGTTTTTTTTAAATTAACATTCATTATTTCATCTTCCATACCATTTTATCCCTTTTGGGGTCATGGGGCTGCCAGAGCCTAACCCAGCCACTCATGGGAGAAGGCAGGGGACACCCCCTGGACAGGTCACTAGTCTGTCGCAGCGGCCACAGTCACACACCCACACACACACTTACATCCACACCTAGGGACAATTTAGAGTGACTGATTAACCTATGAAGCATGTTTTTGGATGGTGGGAGGAAGGCAGGAAGCTAGAGTCCCCGGAGAAAACCCACACATGCACGGGGATAACATGCAAACTCCACACAGAAAGGTTGGTGACACTGTTTCAAGTCCCCCAGCTGGGACTTGAACTGGGTCCTTCTTGCTGTGAGGCAAGAGCGCTAACCTCTGCGCCACCATGCAGCCCTTAAATTAACAATATTACGAAAGTATGTTTCAAGATTTCACAATCACAGCTTTCAGCCACTCCGTCATTAACATGTGCCCAAAATGAGGGACCAAAGCTAAAAGTAAATGCAGGACTGAACAACATAATTGATATATTTTACTAACAATCTGAGCAACACAATTACTAATTAAACTGTCTAAGTTTACACCACTTAAGAAAATAACAGACCACAGAGGAGGGATTATAACAATTTATAAAAATGGTGCGGTGTAACTTCTGGAGACGGGATCGTTATTCCACCCTCATGCTTTGTTGCTTGTCAAACGTGTTTCTTAAAGGACAATATTTTATAAATCTGGTTTCCATTTTTTTTTTTTTTTTTACTTTTTTGGCCAATGTGCTTAGATCTCAGTTTCAGTTGTGTCATCCAGAAATGGATCAAGAGTTGGTGCTAAACCTTTGACACATGCTGCGCTGCTTTAAATCTGGCTGCAGAAACTGCCCCACTTTTGGTGCACTTTCATCAGCTCTTTTTTGCATTTGCAGGGAAAAACAGAGATCTGTGAGTTCCTGACTGTTTATTCTAAGAAAGCAGGATGCATCTCAGCTCTCTTCGGGATTTTTTTCCTGCGACAATTATTCCTTATTCTAACCATCCTTCCCTTGAACGTCAGAACACATTTAACCTCATTTAAATACAGGACTTTTAACTCATGGGATTTTGGCTTAAAGAGGAAGTGGTTGAAGTTGCCCGCGATACAAACAAATCCTCTTGTGATAAATGCTCTAAAAAAAAAGGTGAAATTGAGGACAAAGAAAAATAAAGTGTGAAACTTAAAGGTATTGATTGAAAGCTTGAGTCTTGGTATTCCTTTTGGACAACTCTCATCTTTTAAACATCATCTGACTCTGTGATCCCCAGCCGGCAAATTCCTTGAAAGTTACCGGGGAATCAGCAATCTGGATTGCCTTTGTGCGATGGGGTGGAGGCAGGAGGATGGGGGTAAACGTGAAAATGATTTCAAAGAGCCCAAAATGAATCATGCTCCCACTGCAGCTGCCATTTGTTAGCACATTCTCACAGTTTTTTTCCTCCTACATAAAACATTCCCAGCTTGCGTCAAGGTTGCAATCTCAGTGTTTTATTTTGAAAAAACAGAGTCAATAAAAGTCTATGTAAATTGATGTTAAAGCATTTTGTATTAATTAATTGGGACACTACCTGCTAATAAAACCTTAAAGCAAAAGACAGACTATTTATCAGCTGCTGCTGCTTTCATCAGGACCGGGTTTAGCCAGCCCCACTATGGGGTACAGGTAGAATATCATGTGGGGTAAGTCTGGGAGTGTTGAGAGTTTGGAATGTCATATCCCTCCAAGGCCCTAAAATCCTTATATACATATATGTATAGAAAATGTAAGGTTTTAAACTGATCTATTAAGCATCAGTCAAAAGAAAAGGGTCAAATTTTGCATTCCTCAGATCTTTTTCTGTTAGAAAGCAGCTGGATCACCTGCAAAATTCTTGACGGGGAATGTTTAAATAAATGCAGCATTCTTAGATGGAACCCGCTCGACAGCCACTCATTCAAAAAGTGCCAGAGTTGTGCTTGTTATGCTGCGGAATTCCCCCCACCACCACCACCACCACCACCACCACCCTTTCCCAGCTGTCATAGTGATGAAATGCAAACCCATAACAAATTGACAGCCCGTATTGCTCAAGGACAAACATATAGGGAAGAGATTTGATGAGCCAATAGTACAAGACAGTGGAAGTAATCTGTAAACGTATGAACAGGTTTTTGCAGACTTTTGAGAGTCAGTCAGTCCAGCCTGTTTGTTTGGAGGCCTTTTCACTTTAGTGCAGAGAAGGAGGAGCCTTGTCTTTAATGGAGGAATAATAACATGTAAACATGCATAGAGTTGGGACTCAAATAAGGCTTCAATTGAAATTTAAAAGACCCACTCCAATGAAAATTGTTTTTTGGTGTTTTTGACATGTTCTTGCAGCATTTTTCTCATGATGGAGGACATAAATAAAATTAAAGCCGCGAGCGGCGTTGGATGGCCCGCAGGCGCTACCCGACCTCGCCGCCCACCTCTACGCACCACCGCCGCCCTCGCCGCCCGCCTCTACGCGCCTCTGCACCCTCCCCGCCCACGTCTACGCACCACTGCCGCCCTCGCCGCCCACCTCTGAGCCCCCCCCCACCGCCCCCGCAGCCCAACATTGACGCTATCACACTTGTAAAGCAGCCACAATGCACCCCTAAGCCCCACCTTTCACTTTCTGTAAGGCTGGACTGAGCTGCACGTGACAAAAGGATGAAAAAAGCACTTTTTTCAAAATGGCGGCTTTTCTGTTGGCTTTATCGCCATAGCAACCATTTTATGTTTTGATCGCCCCGTGACACCGAACAGATAGATGTAAGTTTCAGAAGAATCGGCAAAAGTCAACATTAGAAGGTCCTTAGCAACAAAGGTTATGCGCTAGCCACGTCCACTTTCCTAATATTTTCGTATCCGCTCCTATTATATCATGTCCAGTTCTGCTCAGAGGTCAACATATTAAATTTTCGCAAGAATCCGTCAAACAATGGCCGAATATAAAGACTACGCCACTTTGCAAGCTCGCCACGCGCACACCGTTTAAGATAGAGAAAAAGTTTTGGTACCAAAATTTCATAGATTTCCTCCCGATGATGCACTGAAAGTTTGAAGACAATCGGAAAAAAAACCCTTGGACTGAATTTTTGATTTAGCTAGGAGTAAAATAGATTTTAAAAAAAATCAAGATGGCGGCCTCTTCCCAAGGTCAAAGTTCAACGAAACTTTTTGGGTCATCGTAGACTTGCGCTAGCTGCATGTGTGTGAAATTTCGTTAAAATCGTGACAACAAAAGGTCAGTTTTCACGTTCTTGAAAATTGCGAAATCTCTGATTTTGAAACAAAATGGCCGCCAAACCGTTGGTCGTGTGGCAATCCCGTAATATTTTCAAAACGTCCTTTAGCTATCACGAACAAAGTTACGTTGGTTTCGTTCCTTAATTCTAAAAAAAAAATTCCGTTTTTCGCTGAGTAAGCACTTTTTTTTTGCGTCGTTTTTTCACTTACCCTGGCCTCATTTTTAACATTATAGTTTCAAATGTTACATTGTCACGTTCAGCTTGACGTTCCGGACGCGTGGATATGCGCTTCGTGACATTTCGCTAAAACATGTGCGAGCTAGCTAGCACAGTAGCGGTTGCGAGCTCGCCACGTGCACGCCATTCAAATTCTACAACTTCTAATTCCAACATTTTGTTCACAGTTCCCGGCCATTGATGCTCGTGAAGTTACAAGATGATTGGTGAAAATCCCTAGGACGAGTTTACATTTGAAGCTGGTACTAAACGTGCTTTTTTTGAAAAATTCAAGATGGCGGCCTCTTCCCAAGGTCAAAGGTCAACGAAACTTCTGTGGTGGTTGTAGACTCCAGTTGGCGTGATGTGTGTGAAGTTTCGTAAAAATCGGAAGAACCAAAGTGTCGTTTTCCTATATTGTCGAAAAAAAGGAAAATCGCCAAATCTCGCACTTCGCTACAAAATGGCCGCCACGGCGTGGGTCGTGCGGCCTCCCCATAATGATTTCAAAAGCTCTCCTGGATACCCCCGACGCGTGTGTTTTGGTTTGGTTTGCGTATTTCAAAATTTGTTTTTTTTTGCTCCTTAAACAAATTTCGGCCCATTCATTTTTTTGGCGGTATCGCTCGCCGTGATGTCATCGTTTTGGGGGGGTGGTCGTTCACTTCAAAATAAATTATTTTACAATTTTCCCTAGGTCTGTGGAAATTTTGGTGAGTTTTCAGGTATGTGGCGGGGGTCAAATTTAGGCAAACAGGTGTCGTTAGAAAGGAGAATAATAAACAAAGCAGATACAATATAGAAAAATTTGCGTCTAGGACTGTGTGGGTTCGTGCACTTTTTTTTGTACTACACACTGGCCAGGTCTGTGGGCTTAAAGGCCTGTTCCTTCAGGTCGGTCAAAGGCTTTTTGTATGTTTTTGGGTCTTTTCGTACGTGTAAAAACAATACGGTCCTTGCAGACAGGACCCTGCTGCAGCGGGCCATAATAATTTAAGGTTAAAACTGCGTTTCTGAGTATTTCTATATTTAAATCACCAAACAAGTGACAGTGACACCAAACAAAGAATGCAGTGTGTCAGTAAGAAAAAACATGAGCCAAACTAAAGTTTTAAAAAGTGGACATTGAAAGTTCTATTTTCTCTGCTAATGCCTCATTTTTTTTACTTTTTAACACTGGAGATGTTATTGGCGACATCAAAATAACACCCTCTTTGACCTACAATAATTCTTCAACCGTTAACGTGAGCAACGTGAATCAGCTGATTCTGACAGAAAAGTGGCTTTTCGTATCAACTTCACACTGATATAACATAAAGTGTTGCGAGTGTTGTTATGCAACTCTTTTTTTCATTGTAAAATGTTGCATGAAGCCTCTTATCACTGCGACAGAATCAGGGGATTTTTGTGAATTGTGTAAACACTTCACTGCTGCAAAGAGTTGCATATCTGCGCAAAACTTCTAATCTTAGCTTAGCTGGAATTACATCAATTGCGTATACAGTTGAAGACTTACAGTAGTAGAAAGAATAAAACGCTGGAGCTACAGACGTTAAAGGTTAAACCCATAATGCAACCCTAATTGCATGGTTATTAGCTTGTTGATATCAATATTTCTGCTGTAGGGTCAGATTGTTTTACACTGAAGAGAATGGGCCTCACCTTTTCTAAGAAGTGACCTCCTTGATGACTTCTGTCTCGACTAAATTACTTTGTTTGAGCTTCATTTGAGAAACCAAATGCTTGCTTGGGCGGGCATACACTTTACAGTATCCCCTTTTTTCAGGGTGTAATTTTGTATTTGGTGTTTCGGTTTTACCAAATCCACATCGCAAGTCTGCATGTGAGTCAGTAATGTCCCAAAGCCCTTGTTTTCAGACACATCCAAACAAAAGAGCCCAGCTGGATTCAGTCTGAGTTTTGTGTTTAAAGTCCCTCCTCTACCATAGACTGTACATGAGAACTGGACCAAGCGAATTTCACGTCACCCATCAAAAATAGCTTATTTCTGGCTCCAACCAATTGGAGTCAATTCAGTTGCCATTTTTGCGTGAAATAAATGTTGCCATGTTGGAGTCATCAATAAGTGATTGGTCCAAGTTGGTCTGAGTCATTGTTTTTATGACAACCCCTCTCGCCAATGTGGATTGAGCTTGTTGGAAGTTCACACTCCTTCCATTTGAGAGTGGGCTCAAGAGAATCTGTCAATCAATTGTTTTGAATGTTTGATCTGTGGGCCAGCAGGCACTACATACTTCTGATTGGTCAGTTTATAACTTGAATAACTTAGTAAAAAATATTATGAAAACACCTTGGGTTATCAGGAAAATGTAAAAAAAATAGTTATTAGTGCTAGAATGGTTATTCTGACAAATGGAATGACTACATGTTTCTTTCTCTTCAGAAGTCTTTGGGATTTTGGCTTTTTAGAACCAGCGGGTACTGCCTGTTTGGAACACTAGGAGGGAGGGGTCCAGTTCTCTCTTACAAAAATCTGTATTTGGCTCTTCAAATTAAATAGATTTTCTTAAGTACCCTTTTGTATAAGGCTTTTATCTAAAAATGTCATTTTTTATGATACATTTCTCCCAAACTAGGCTTTGCATCAGTGCTGCTGTCTTACTACTTGATGGAGGTTTTTGTGTTCTAACATGAAGGCCTAAAAGGATTCTGTTGTGAATTTAAAGTGGTGTTTTCTCAGAAAGTTGAAACTGATTCCAGAAAACGGGAGCTAAATTCATGGAAGTCCAGTATGATCGACTTTTTAAACTGCCGTCTCTTTGGTCCCATTGGTGCATGTCAACAACAGAGAAAATGCTTCTCTCCTTTAAACACACATTGCATACAATCATTTCCAGAATGTTTCAGCTCAGATAAAACTTCCTATCATTCTAATTCTGAGGGGATTTTCAGCTTGACCTTGACTTTGGGGGCTTGGTGTGGACTACCTTCTTCACATTCCTTAAAGTGGAACATTTCCGTACATTATGGGGATGAAGCTGAATCACTGAAGCCAGTGGCAGCTATCTCCAAGCATCAGCTGTGGTGTAACGCGCCCTGAAGCTGCTGCTGCTGCTTTCTGAATGAAAGATATGAGGGACTGTAAAGGCAATGACAATAATTGCAGGGGACGTGCACACCACAGCGGACACTGTGTTCTATTTTCTATTATTAAAGTCACATCTTGGAATAGATAACCTTCTGAACACCCCGATTAGGGAATTTGCGGAATTAATAATACAACATATTTTCCGTTGAGTGAGTGAAAACCTACTTTCATACTCGCCACACACAAGGGGCCGGTCAATAAAAACTGTGCAACAGATAAAACCCTTACATGTCTAATGCACAACTGCGTTGAGATAAGCCACTATGGTGTCTGCTAAACAGTATCTTCCCTGACAGGGAGTTTCTTTCAGGTGTTCTCGCTGATCTCTCCTTATTTTTTGGGTCTTGCATTGAGACCCAAAGATTTATTGATCTATAGCCATAACCAAAAAGACCTGGACACTGCAGCAGGAGATAGATTCTTCCCATTTTTCCTCACTTGCCCTTCAGATAGTGTTCTCCAACCTCCAGGTTGAGGTCGGCGGCTCTCGTGGTACCGGAACGCAGAAAAAAAAAAGACACGTATAAGGGAAGTTTTTTTTTTTCTTTTTGTGGAACTACCGGATTCTCTACACTACCTCTGTCAATGACTTACTCTTGATGTTTGTCTTGATATTTGTCTTGTTCACGCATCTGAAATAACATTAAAAGCCCCATGTTAGCAAAGTCAGTAAAAAACAAACGTCTTTGGAAACTTTCTTAGCGTAGAAACAACCGTGCGAAAGACAACCCTTGGACTTAAAAACCCACTCAGATGAAAACTGTATTGCTGGTGCTTTTAGCATATTGATGTGGCATTGTCCTACATCATTAGAAACAAAATGAAGAAAATCTACTTAAAATTAAATTTCTGAGCATTTCCCTATTCAAATCGCTGTGAATCAGGAACAGACAAAAAAATGCAATTTTAAAAAGCTTGTATTAGTGATGTAGAAGCTACAACAGCAAGCTTCAGGCTGCTTCCTTCCATTCTGGTGCATTCACTTGTAGAGCGGTCATTGATATTTGTCATTGGTGTGCTTTATAATAAATCATAATAATTGTTGAGTTTGATGTTTTATACTTTTCTTCATCTGGTGACCTAATGCATAACAGCAGTAAAGCTAATGTCCGCTAGCGTGATGCTAACGTATAATGGAATTTCCCATAGGAGGCTAATGCTAACACTCCATCCATCCATCCATCCATCCATTTTCATTTTATTCCTTCCTTCTTAAAGTTTACCAAATGTATATTTGACAGTTTTTTTTTTTACATTTCAAATTTTTACTTCCAGTTTATAATCTGGTTTTTCGTTCACTTTAAGCTGGTCTTGATTTGGCCCCATTCACAAACCTAGAAAAATGCTGATGGTGGCACATGTGAGGGATTTCTACCAAAATGGCACCAGAACAAATGTGTGTTTATTAAAGGTGAGCCTGGAAGTACGGAATAAACAGATGGAAAGGAATCCTTGGTAATCCAGTTGTATCTGCCCAGTCAATCTTGTTTTTATTACTTTATGACGGAGTAAGAGCTTCAGAGGCTCCTGAGTAATTTCACTCAGATCTTCTCGGACTTGCAAACAGGCAATTTTGATTTGCACTCATTAGTGTGCAGTCACACGGGCACGCAATATTTATGTTGCTGTGATAACTGGGCTGACAGCCGTGCATATTTCACGGGGTGGAGAACCCCGCATTGCAGTGCTTGTTCATGGCAGCCATGCTCTTTTTATGTGGGAGCAGCTCAGGGTCAGACTCCAAGAGGAGAATTAAAGCCACATCAGCAGGCACATCACTCTGCCTTCTGTCTCATCCCTGCGTGGCGTTTCCTGTGTTTCTGAACCCCGGCTTTCCGAAGCCATCCCACCGCAGGAAACAACAGGATAAGCACAGAATCAATCAGAAATGCACTCGTCTTTTCATGAATTCCTGAGACTTTCAAGCTAACTTTGAACATTCCCTGTAATAAGTGAAGCTTTCCCCTGATATTCAGAATTTAGCTCGTTGAGTTTCATAAATCAGAAATGAACACATTTCTCTCCTCTAATCTAAGGGGATCGGTCATTTCAGCGCAAAATGAGTTATTATGGAGGAGAAAGTGCTGCAAGCGTTGTGCAGTCACACATCAAATACATTTGAAGAATGAGAAAGGCTCGTGATTTCAGATGCACAAGATTGAAATAAAAATTAAAAAAGTTCCATTCTATACTAAAGTCATCTCTTCTTTTTTGGTCTGCAGCATTGGCCCCTACACTCCCAAGTGTTCGCTCAGAGGTCTTCAAGCCATGTGTGGAGGATAAGGACCTGGCCTTTTGTCTGAACGAAGGCGAATGTTCCATCATTGAAACGGTGGCTGGGGTCCACAGACACTGCAGGTGAGCGTGCTGGGATTCAGAGGCGGAGCTAGAACATTTTCTTTGGGGGGAGCAGGAGGGGGGGCAGAAGACTTCAGAAATGAGACAAGTTGAGTGGACCAAATGAAAGGATCAAGATATTTCAAACAGTTTTATTAATGTTCTCAACAATATATGTTGAAACAGCAGTTTCAGTTCGTAAGCTGAGGTGGTATCACTGATCAAAAAAATGTATTTTTTTATCTTCTTTGGATCTGCAAGTGGGGGGGGCAAACTTTTTTGCCAGAAAGGGCAGCTCCCCCCCTTCTCCCTCCACTAGCTCCGTCCCTGCCAAAGCTGTGCCTGATTTGCATTTCTAACCCCGGCCTCTTCGTCAGCAACTTAGGTCATTTCAATCCAGACAAGTTTTTTCTTTTCCCATCGCCTTGGGATCTGCAGAACAAAAATATGCAGCAGTAATGGGAATTTCCCACCACTACACCAGGAAAAAAACACAAGGAAAAAAAACATGATGTGACCTTTGTCTTCCCTTTGGTCTGACTAAAGCTTTAATAATGAGAGTAATTTTGAGAAATTGCTCTCTACTCTCATATTAACCTCATGATAAATGTTGTGTGATATGACCCTTTCAGTCTGCGCAGCTTTTTAATGGAAGGTGTAAAGACGGAGCTCCTGCCAGATCTCTCTTTGATCTTCCTTAAAAGACTCTGGTTTTTTTTTTTCTTATTTTATTCTTTTTTTGGAGGATTTGTCTTTCCTCTTTGCTTCTTTTTTCTTTAACCTAGAAACTGGCTCATTCTGTGATTACATAAAAGAATGAATGGCCCCAGAAAATTGATCTGAAGTGTATTTGAACTCGTTCTGCAGTGTGGCCAGAGAAATTTAAACGCTTCCAATTAGCAGAATCAAACTGAGCAGCTCCATTCAAAGCATTATTACTAAAAACATTGTAAAAAACATTTCATTTTGGTGTTTTTAGCAAGTGAAAAGTTAATTTAGAACATTGGAACAAGTATTTTACAATTATGGACACAATAACACAAATGTTAAGCAAAAATGCTGTGTAAACTCTATGATGAAGAGAAATGAAGATTTTTGGAGCGTTGACCTGCTCTGATCCTAAATGTAGGTAAAGGCTAGCAAGAAAAAAAGGTGTTTTTGCTCATTTTATCTTGATTCATTAACAGTAAAGCTTTGCTAAAAAAGAAACCCAAGCAAAGAAAAGCTAAATTGTTTGCTAAAACTTTTAGTACCACACAGTTGCATAGAAGCTTCATGTTTGTTCAGTGGCTGCTTGACAACAATGGTGCTATCTTAGTGTACCTTCTAAATGTAGTTTTCAGATTCATCTTCTTACATTTTTTATACAAAAGTGTCTGTTATGACACTTATTCTGGTGAAGTTTTGTAATCAAATGTTCTTTTTATGCATTATTTTTTCTGTGAGGCAGCATCACCTGTTGTATGTCAGAAAATTCTGTTTTCTGTTTGATGAGTGTCCCTTCTTTGGGTTTCGCAAACCTATTGATGAAACTTTGACAGATGCAACTTTAACCGTTAATGAAACTTTAAAGAACAGTCTCCATATAAAGGATTTTTGACAGAAAAAGGTCGCATAAGAATAAAATTCCACCTTTTTTACCAGTAAAACTGATTTTTTTTTTACTATAAAAGCGAGTCCCACTATGTTTGGTAAACAAGTTAGTTAATCTTTTCAATGCCAAAAAAAAAAAAAAAATATGGGAAGAAGTAGTAGCTTTTAAAGAACAAAAAAAAAAAAACAGAAAATACTTAGAGTTTGAATCTAAAGCTTTAGTCATATGCAATCATACTTAGAGGAGGTGGACCTGTTCGGCTTGTCCAGGCCTGTGGAGGGTCATAGAAAGGAGCAGCCGCTTCTTAAGAGGAGTGCAGTTGTGTCTTGCAGTTCCCTGTGTTTAGTGTATCGTTAGGTGTTTGTAGGGATAATGTAGCCATTCACACATATGGCGTACGGGTAATACTGTCGTTCGATGTCTTCACGGCACACTAGTTGTTCGTGAGGAATGCGTACTGGCTCCTTAATGACTGTGTGTAAATGCTGCACACACCAGCTGCGCAGGTGATTTGTAAGAGCCCGTAGGACACCCTTAGAAAGATCCACACAAACTATACTCTGGTAGTCTAATTTCCTAAATTACAACAATCAAGCTGCAAGCAAGGAGTGCGCAAGAGAGTGCAGTTATCACCTAAAGTAAACTAACGGGCTCCCTGTAAAAAAGGAGAACCCTGTACGATGCGCCTTTGTCACACCTACTTCGCCATTACGTGTCGTTTGCGTGTTCACTACGACCTATCGATCACATAGAAAAAATGTGCATCAACATGTTCCCTCTACAGTGTCATCTAGTGGTCTGTGACCTTGATTTTTTTGAGCGGGTCACCTGCGTGTCTCGCAGATTTGCCCATTTGTTACCCCCACACTGCCCGTTTCCACCCGTAAGGGCAGCTGTGAGTCAGCTTAACCTACAGACTAGATTGAAGTATTGTTTACCTTACAGTCTAAAGCCTTAATAAAAATGGTCACATGTGTGAAATGCTCGCAGACACGGTTCGGTATCCAAAGATGGTGTTACTAAGTGCTAAAGATTTCAGGAAAATCTCCTTTCTAAAATATTCAAGAAACGTGTCAACATGGATTTTATGCTTTTCTGAATGTGGGCCATTATTCACTTTAATATTCACAGTGACAGATTTTAGCTGGAATTAGCCATACTTTTAGATGGCCGCACTTCTCTGCCAATAAACTGCTCGTTCAGCGTTGTGATCACCGGGAACGATGCTCTGAAATGTTTCCTCAAACTTCATAACCACTAAAAAAAAATGCTATTCCCTTAAAACAAACACAAATGTGACAGTGTGGGGAAAAAGCATTTGCATGTAGTTTTTCCGTTGTGGAATGTTTGTTCTCATGTTTGTAGCTGCTCTCGTACCTTATCTGTCTGAATGATGATGATGTCTTCAAGACACATCAATATTTCTTAGAATGCTGAATTGAAAAAGAGCACAAGGTCTAGCAATATTTTTTAATCTTAAAAACATGACACTCATTGCCCTTAAAGCTTTTAGAAGACAAATTGGGCATAGAAAGGGAACTGCCTTCAGTTAGACACAAAAAAACCAAACAATTTAATTGGTAATCAAGGACATTTGTGAAAATTATGGTTTTGAAAAGTTTATAAAAGCAGACCAAACTAAAGAGAAGATTGTTTTAATCTTGTGGTTTAAATGTCTGTCCTCTGATCCTAAGGATCAGGGTGCTTCATCTCATTTTCCGGAGTTTAAAAGGGGAATTTCAAACAAATCACTTGCAAAACAACATCAAGAACGCATGAGCGGTTGGAGCAATCACACTCTGGCCTGTAATTAGCAGCAGTTGAATGACTTAATATGGGACTCCGGAGAGATTCAAGGGCCCAACCTGGAGAGGTGTCTGCTCTGGCTTCTCTTCAGCTGTGGGCTGATTGTGTCACACAAGAAGAAAAAGAATGCTGCAGAATAAAGCAGTTGTTCTTTTGATGATCAAAAATGCAAATAATGTCACCATTTACCTCAAAAATTGACCACAATAAAGGGTCAGATGTTTGTTAAAGTTAAAATCTTGCTTTTTAGCACTAACTTCAAAAGAACTTTGTTTTTTAACATTTATTAGTGGAATATATGATGTTTTATGCATATTTACATCGATTGATCTCTTGTTTATGGATTTGTCTGCACTGAGAAAAATCAAAGTTTAAAAATGTATTTAAAATTTTGTTTTTTTAATATCTTTGGTCACCAAAACAACAAATAAATACGACATCAGTATTAAAATCTGTTCAGTTTAAAAATTGTCATAGGCTGAGAAACAACTCTAATGCTTCATTGACACCAGATTCCACTCGCGTAGGCCGCCTCTCTTTCGCCACGCGTCAGATTTACTGCTCGACGCCTGTCCTAAATGTCCTTGACGCCCCGGCTGCGTGTGGGAGGAGCTACCACCAAAAATGTTCTTGACTTTATTAAACATGGATGATGTTGTATGAGTAGCTTGGGTTTATATGGTTTGGAGAGCTCTACAGAGGCACGTCGCTGTGTCGGCATTCACCAGATCATTCAGTCACTTGCAGTACACGGTGAGTTTGACCATTTACTGCAGTAGCTGCGCCTGGATGACGCACCCACTACGACAGCTCTTGTAGAGCCTCTCCATCTGCCGGGCAGGCAATCGCTCACAGGCCAGCAGAGCGAGCTCTGCCGGCCCCTGGGCTTTGGATCTTGCTACCTCTGACCTGGATGGCGGAGCTAGCTAACTTGCTAGGCCGTCCACCAGGTGGCTGGGTAGCATAGTGGGCTCGAACGCTCCAGCTCCATAGACTCTGCGACTGGCTGAGCCAAGGTTTATCTTGCCTTTGCCCAGCAGTGGCCAGGTCAGTCACTGGCAAGCCTGAGGTTTCTTTACCCAGTGGGTAAAGAAAATGGATGGAATTCAAGGCGAAAACCCTCACATCAAGCAGCCATAATGAATTTATTTTTTACCCGATGATCGAGTCACTGAAAACATCGTCACGTGCCCAAAGCTGAGTCCCTAATTGGTTGATGCACTGTGTCTGCTGCCCAAATCACGCTGGGCCACTCAAATTGCCATACTCAATGCTGGAATCGCCCGCTTGATTTGTACAGATCTTGTCTGTACATCGACTTAACATTGAAGCTCGATGCCCCTGGCGTGCAAATCAGGTCAGGTGTGAATGCAGCTTGAAATGGTTTTCGTCTGTCACCATAAAATAATTCACTTCCTTAACTTCCCTGTGTATTTAATGTTAAATCAGCTAATCTCAGAATGTTGGCGTCCCTCATGGCACATATTTTGGTCCTCTGTTTATGCATGCCATCTGTAGTTGACTGAAGTGAACCCAATGCCAAGCTTATCTCTGACACCTGGAGACCTAAACTGGGACAGAATGAGTATGTTTATGCACAAACAAATTGGGTTTTGCTGGTTCTGTGTGAGGATGCAAACCTGGAAATGACACAAACTTCAAAGAATTGATAGGGGTTTTTTTGTTGGCTTTTTTTAACATTGAACCCTAAAGCTAAAATCTCTTTAGTCACCATTCTCACACTAACACACTAAGCACAGCTTCACTGGAGCAAACCTGATTGTTTACAGTCAGCTTACTGGTGCCTGATGACTGAAAATGGCTGGCAACAATTTTGTGACACAGATTCAAGCATGAGAAGTCTGTTACTGTTGATGTGGCATCCATGGAGACAAGGTCAGTTTTTTTTTTTTTTTAAATTAACATCAAATCTAGATGTTGAGGAAAATGGAATCATAATTCAGGGCTAAAGATAATTCACTTTAAGTTTGGGGTATTTATAGAGATCAGTCCACCCTTTAAATCCTAACTGATTCTCTAAAGTGGAATCTACTAATCTCTCCATCCATGTACAATACACAAAATGGGCCTGTCATAAGAGCATTGTTTGACATGGTCTTCTCCTCAAGGGCACAGACATCAAATAATTACATTTTCTTCCAACATAAGACGCCACAATATCTGATTCACTTTCTGATGAGAGTCTATTGTGGAAACATTAGATTTGGTTATGAAATGTTTCCTTTGCTCTCTCGACATCCCATCCTACCCCCTCCTGCAACCCTGATGCTCATGTCTGCCAATGCTAATAAGGCTCCCAAAATAAACATGCAAATGTGAGCTTAAGACCTACTTGCTATCACTGCTGTGGCTTTTGTACAATAAGTGCAGAGGAACTTGAAGCTCCTGTTGCACGCTGAGCTCAGGAGATGATGGCAAAAGTCACGTGGGGGATTATCAAAACGGCTGGTAATAAGAGTTACAACAAAATTATAGTACGGAAGTTTCACATCTTTTATTAGAAACTTGACAAATTTGTCACATCTTATGGCAAATAGTTTTACTATCTGAGTTTTGCTTTAACTTCAGAAAACTTTTCTAATAGTAGAGAGGGGAAAACAGTTTTTCCATTTTAATTAAATCATTGATTTTGTTGTGGTTTGCTAACATGTCCATTTATGTTTTTCCAATGCAATTTTTGTGCATGTAAAGCATGTGTTGCACACAAATAGAAAGACTTGTTTGGTCAAAACTGGTCAGTGGTCAAAACTTTGTATTTTTCCCCACAATATTAAGACTTATTATATTCTGCAGCAGTTCTGAACTGCAAGGACCAGATTGTTTTCACAATTCATCCATTCTTACTGCACCTTTAAGAGAAAGAGCTACATACTTAAACTTACCAAAATTCGCAAGCACCTTCTACGTGGTAAAAATTAATTTTGGGAATAGTGAACAAACCCCCCCCCCAAAAAAATAAATAAAAATTATGACATCACAGCAGGAATAACCCTGAAACTTGGCCAAAATGTCTTATGAGACTCAGGACCTACAGCTTGGTGGTCGCTTTATGGCAAGTGAAAGTTGGTGATTTTCAAATTCTCTCAGAATAATGGGGGAAAACAAAAACTTTTGTTCAAGCAATCATTATAAAATCACACACATATGCCACCAGCTTGAACAACAACTGCAGTTTCATTGACCTTCGACGAGCTGAACGAAATGATATAGATTATACAATGATGAATATATTAGGAATGTGGGCATGGTTAGCAAAAAGCCTCAGTTGCCAAGGAAATCCAAAAGTTTACTTTTGCTGATTCTTCTAAAAATTCCATAGATCTGTTCGTCACTCCCAACTAAAAAATAAAAGGGTTGCTATGGAGATAGAACCAAAAGAAAAAGTGTTTATCGTGCGCAGCTCTGACCATGATGCCTTCTTTTTTAGGCTAGATTCATCATACTTGCTCATTAATATAAAATGACATAAAAAGTATGCATTTACTAAAAATGGCATTAACATATACACTTTCCAAAAGTGTGGGGGAGCTGGCTTCCTAACAGTCAATTCAATTAAATTCAATTTTATTTATATAGCCCAATATCACAGCCATAGCCATCTCATTGGACTGATTATCAATATATTGTGTATCCAAATAATCCATATGACCAGTCACGTCACTTGACCTTTTATCTGAATTCCAGCATCATGTCACTCGGATGGAAGTCTATATTAAAACCACCACTAAAGTGCTATAGGCTGTTGGCTGTCTGAGCTTTTATTCTACACCTTTTGTAGTAATTTTCATTAAATGATCTCTAAGATGAAGACTTAACATTTTTGCTGATGTCATTTCCGGACTGTTCTTTAAAGCACCAGCCGGTTTCTTTGGTCACCATACCACAGAGATGCAGTTACATTTTTGCTTTTTTAACCCGCCCTTTTTGTGTTCATTCATTATTGAAGTTGTTCCTCTGGAGCGGACCTCTTCACAGGAAACTGTTAGTACATTTGTTGAAAATGCAGGGTTAAGTGAAAGTGGTGTTAGTGGGGCATTAAGATGGAAAACTTTGTTTTTTCCTGCAGGGGTACATGCTGAGAATCTGACAATCTATTAATTCCAAGAAAATGACACATTTCTAAAAATAGTTTTAGAATATAGAAGCGGATTCTTGATTTGTAGTTGTTTTTTAACTATTGTTTTCTCAACTGTTCATGTAAAAAAATTCTGACTTTTTGAGACACTTTAGTACAAGCAAAATTAGTCATTTTCCTATATTTGATTTTATGTCAATGTGGAAAAACAAAACTGAGGCATTTGACTTTGTCCTGCTGAGAGAACATGCTAGTACTTCTGAGTATGGTTTTTTTCTTCTAGTGCATTTATTTTGAGCTCTTTGTTAGACTGAACTAATGCTTCTCATGCAGCTAACCTGTAGCGCGTTAATACAAATAAGTTGTAGAGTTTGTGTGAACGCAGGTTATGAAGTCCAACTGACAATGGACTTCTCTCTGACTCTTTTGTATTGATAATGCAACTAATAGTTCAGTGCTCTATATATATGGCATAAGTTTGAAAATAGACCATTTACTGAAGGTGCATCTTATGAACCGGTGCACTTTTTGGTGCAGAAAAAATGGTAGTCTGCTTAAATTAGCATCTGGAAGGAAATGATACTCTTCTGTGTGATTGTCTGCCCGTAGAAACAATTAAAGAATATTTCCAGTTCCAACAGCAGCTACACTGGCTGTATTTTGCTGTGTTTTTTTCTTTTATTTTTGTGGCAAACAGAAAAATATGAAGTTCTTTTGAACATGCTGCAAATATGGGAATTTTTATGAGCTCTAGTTGTACTCCCATGCAAACTTTTCACAAAATGTCATTTTCATGCTTGCAAGTAGTTTTTTTTTTTTTTTTTAGCATAAATCAAAAGAAAAATTTGTTTGTCAGAATGCTTCCTGATTTGTTGAAGAATTGTAAAACATGCTTGAGTTACACAGATGATGCAAAAATGATGCAAAATGCTGCAGTTGGGTGAACCTTCAGTTTGCCTGTCCTCATTTATATAGAAAAACTAAAGAAGGCTTTGCATACTGGATGTTACCTATTTTTATGCTTTATATATATATATATATATATATATATATATATATATATAATAAGATGCCAGTGAATTGCATACATAGTGAGTGACCATCTAATATATAGTGCATAGATTATGCAAAAATTACATTAGCAGATCCAGAACAGAAAGATTTTATATTTTAAATGGATAATTCAAACCATCTTAGTTTATTGTGCTAATTAACACTGGTAAGATATTAAATGTATTTTAAATAAAGTTAATACAAAAAACTTTGTTTTATATTTTCCATTTTGTAAAAAAAAATGAAGTCCAAGACGTCCAATCATCAAAAATTAAAAAAGGAATTTTTTTGGTACACCTAATAAAGATAAAAGCAACTCGAAATAAGCTATGTTCACAACTGCCATGTGATGCGCGTTCAAGAATGTGCTAAATGCGCCTTCTTGATTGTGCTTTTAGAATACGGTCTTCACACTGCACTGCCGCTACCTTACAGTGAACTTACAGTTGGAAGACGTTTATTGTGAAACCTCAAAGCGATGTGAATTTCTCAAATCTTGCCAAGTGTTTTCTTTCACAGTTCTGATCAGAAACATAAAAAGGCGACTCCAGCTGGGCACAACTGCAACTATTCATTTATCCTCCGTAAGTTTTTTTCTCAAATGACTTGCACTCCCATGAATTAAAAGAGATGCTACCCATATGTCACTACTATTGACTGTAAAAGAGAACTGAACTGAGCAAGTGTGATGTCATGCATCTGTCTCCAGCAAAATTAAGCAAATTCAGTTGCCATTTTTCCTCAATACGGACATCACCGTGTTGGAGCCAGATGACAGCGACTGGTCCAAGTGGTCAACATTTTAATGGCTACTGTAGCCAACCATGAGTAAACTGTTTGAGGTTCACACCCCTTCCACTGAAAGTGGGCTCAGGAGAATCTATCAATCAAGTGTTTGAGGTGGGGCCAGCGGGCACCATATAGTTTCACTGAGACATCGGATTGGTCCGTTTATAACTTGAATACAAAGAAAAAACATAACAAAAAAAAAATTAGGATATGTAAGAATATGTTAAAAAAGGCATAGGGACAGAAATGGTTATTCTGACAAATATAATGACTGAATAATAGCTGTTTATTTCTCAATAGAAGTCTATGGGGCTTTTGCTTCTTGGAGATAGCGGGTACCTCCTGTTTGGAACACAAAAGGGAAGCGGTCGCTTGGTCCAGTTTTTTTTTTTTTTTATACAGTCAAGGATCACTACCAAATCCAAGCCCCTGATTAAACAAAGTTAAATTGGTTTAATTTTTAATGGACACTCATTTTATATTTAGAGCCCCAAAACGCACCAAAGAGTTCTGAACGTTTTCATGTGAAAAGCATTCATAAAATAACTGATATTCAGTCATTTAGAAGCCCAAAAACATGCATATATCACATTGATTTTTCATTGGAAGCGGTGGCTTGAGCTTGTTGCCAAGGGCGCTGTGAATGTAGCGTTATATCAAAGAACACAAAAATGATTTATTGCTTGAACTTCTTTCTAATTCTGATGAGCCGTGTGGCGTAAAAGCACATGTATGCATTAAAAGGTTTGCAAGAAAGGCATGCTGTGTGGGCAACCCCTTTAGGATGAAGGTGAAAAGAGAACTAAGTCATTAAATGAATGAATGTTGACTCACTCGTATGGAGGTTGTGGTTAGAATGAAAAGCTCTGTCATTAGCATTGCATTTTTTGCATTGACTGCGATCGATCAAACAGTAAAATAACTGCCACTTAGTAGCACCAAGGACTGTTGCTGTGAATAATTCATGCCCCAAATTTGCACATTTGATTGCTTCTCCCAAAGCTATGCTGACGTGAGGCATTAGATCATTGATTTGCTTTATGTCTTCCCTTCCAAGCTCCATCTGTTTGGATGGATAACTTTATTAAAAATGATTATTTCACAATAAAAGTACTTGTGAATGCCCCCATCTAAATGCCACACTCATTTATTCCAAAGATGAAGCACAAGACTTTTTACAGAGAAAATAAAAACTGGGCAAAGCCTGTGGTCCCCATGAGAAAGAGCTATTTCCATTGATAGTTTGCTGTAGGCTTATGGATAAGCTGACAGTGTCTGTGTGTTTGTCTGTCTCCATGAGCTTGTTTGTGTTTTCCTTTTTTTCCCGCCCATTTCTGCAACCCAGAGGACGTTGACAGCAATATTAGCAGAATCTGATGTGACAAATTGTATCATCTAAATGAAGGCCTCACCCCGTTACCGTTCCCTTCCTGCTTTTATTCCTCAAATCCTCTTTTTTTTTTCTCTTCTCCTGTGGAGAGTCAGTTCAGCGATTAAATTGTCACTGCACCGTCAGACCTTGACAGGCTGCACTAATCCACGATGCTGGCGTTCCACTGCTGATCCATTCTGCAAGGGAGGACGCTCTCCAGGCTTAAAGCCAATGGGCCATGTCCCTTTTTCAACCCCCCCACCCCACCCGTAGACATTGGAACAAAACGACCTGCTCGTCACATCTCAGATGGAGCCGTAGTTTTCCGGTTCTGTCAGCGACCCAAACTTGGATGAGTCCTCCGAACTGTGCGAGCGGATCATCTGTCAAGAAGAAGATTGACTCAGATCCACTTGTCTGTCGCCTCCTCCACACTCCAAATGTGCACGTTATTCCAAGAAAGTCTGATTTGATGCCTTGAATACAAAATTTTAAAGGTCAGTACAAATTTTGATTGAAATATTTCTACTCATTGCATTTAGGAATAGAGTTGTTCATCCATCGTTAGAGCAGATTTGACTCTAATAAGGCTCTACATCGCACAAGAAAACAAAAAAAAAATATTTAGCCTCATCCTTTTTATACACTAAAGCTGTAAACACCACCACATGCACTACACATTCTATGACTCCTATAAATTCCAAAAGAGAAATAAAGGGATAGAGTGATACAGAGAAAAACAGCTGTTTCTTACCATGCTGTCATGCTTCTCGGATATTAACTGCAGCTAACCGCTGGCTGACTTGTTACAGGGTTGAAAAGCAAGAGTTTTTGAAGTGAAGTAACAGTCTTCCTTTTCCCATTTCTAGCATTACCCTTCAGCTTTTTCTTTTCAAAACTTGAGAGCCCAGAAGAGAGCCCAAGAATCAATCTCCAATTGCATCGCATTAAATCAGGGGTGTTTCAACTTTTTTTGCAAAGAGGGCCACATTTGGTGACGTAAAAATGTAAACTATTCAGCCAGCAGTCTTTGAAGCCTTATAAAAACATTAAATGCAATTGAACTTTAATTTATTAATTGACTTATTTATTTTAGCAAAGGGAGGCTTTTCATTTATTCACATAGAACAGAAATACATCTAAATATATATATATATATATATATATATATATATATATATATATATATATTTTTTTTTTTTTTTACCAAAGTTACTGTGAATTTTAAATTTAAAGACCAGAAATAAGAACAAAAAAAAACATAAAATCTTCAATGCTCACTGTAAACTTATATTTGACATCGTAAAACAGGAAGATAACACCAATATTTTCTCTTTTTTACAGTGGTTTTGATCAGAGAAACTAATCATTAATTTTGTTTAAAAGCCAACATTTTAGAAATGAGAAAGTTTCACAGAGGAGTGCGTTGCCTCTGTTTTATAACAGTTTATGACAGAACTTACAGGACAGTGGAGAGATAAGACTCATAAGAAAATGTAATAAAGTAAATAATCTGGCTTAACCTGTTAGAAATATTCAATACCAGATGTGGAGCAGATATCAAATATTACCTTAATATCTCTAAACATTTTAGAAAAAAACAGGCTTTTTTGGCTCGTTTTTAAATAAATGTTGAGCCTTATTGATAGAAATATGTGAATTCATTAAACTCTATCTACTATTTTGAAATTTTAGCTCTTTCTTCTTAATATTTTTTAAATTGGGATAACTATGCCCAGCAATTGATTACAATATTCTAAAAATATAAAACATTTTCTCATTTTTACATTGCAGAAAATCAAAAATATTTCAACTTTAGCTTGAAATGAAATTAAAAATGACTATAAATCTTTGAAAAATGTACTGCTTGTACTTTTATTTTGAAAATCTGTGGACATACACGCTAACGAATCAGGAACACAAGGCTCTGAGACACAAGGCTCTGAGTGACACATACCTTTTTCATTGCCACATCAAAACAGCTGAAGTAAATACAGAGCACTTGATTGTAACACTACATAGACACTAAATTGGATTTAAAAGGAGCAGCACAGCTCCTGTGTTTTTCAGCCTGCAGCACTTTGCTTGTTATTTCATTGTAGGCTCAGCTGGTGAAGGGGAACAGCTGCTTCTCATTACTGATGTTGAAACTAAATGATTTTTAGGAGTGGACAGGCACAAAACAACAGTTTGATATCTCAGCGGTCTGTGTGCTGATGGGATCCTCTGGGCCTTTCTTAAAGACTGCCTCAGTCATACCAGACGGAGGCTTTTATTCTACTAAACGCATACATTTACCTGTTTTTATGATGACGAGGTGACTCCTTGCTCGTATCTCAAACACATGACAGCCCTCCTCAGATGTGGATAGGGTTGCCATCTGTACTCCACCAGAGGGCTCCCCTGATTTTATCATCACGGGTAAAGATGTCATAAGGAAAGATAAATCTTTGGGTTCACCTCCACTGCTCTTGTCTTTGAGCAGGTCGCTAACAGCTGCCTTTTGTTGAGAGATTCCAGATTTATTGCTATATTCTAATGAATTACAGCAAATGATCTCTTCCTGCTAAGCTCCACTGTTTCCCAGAGAATAATCTTCTTCTGGATGAAAAATAAAGAATTGAACCGTTCCCAAATGTCAGTCTCCGTTGTCATCCTTTCTTTCTCATGTTTTTTTAATTGTTGCTTTACTTAAGAAATCCACTCCTAATAGGCTTTTACTGAGCTGCAGATCGCATATTTAATCCTCGGCGGTGTCTCAAATACACATTTAATAGATCTGCAGGCAGAGACTAACAGAAAAGAAGGACTGCACCAAAAAAAAAAAGAACAAAAAAAAAAACAGAATTCACACAAGACAGTCAAAGAAATCCCATTGTTCCAACTCTGTCTCACTTGGGCTTATCAGGATACAGACGGAGAAAAACAACAAGCAAACCAGGAAAAAATATTAATTTGCCCACACAAATAGATGAAAAAGCGGATTATGACAAATATGCTTAAATGCACCTTAGCTAATTTCAACTATTTATTTATTTATTTACAGTATTTACCTGTTAAACTGCACTTTCACCCATAAAAGAGACAATGCGTTCATATGATCTATGAATTAAAGGATATTTTGATCTTACTATTGCAATCATATCTAGTTTTCTCCCAAAAAAATCAAATCATTATGTATTTTTGTGAACAACTCAGTGACTCCACTGTTCTCCGAAATAGCAACCAGGAGTGGAGATTAAACAGATCCATCAAGCATCTGTCAGACAGCTCAGTCATGCAACTTGGCCATAATATCTACCTTTAAATCTCATGCTGTTGCTTTCTAGGGAGCAAGAAATGTGCAATTATGTGCAGAGGTGGTAAGTGTGCTGTCGTCATACACACATATGTGCTGATAAACGCATGTGTTTCAAAGACAGTCCATGTAAGTCACTGATTATATGTGGTGGGTTGGGGTCAGAGAAGGCAGGAAAAAGAAACATAAAAACTTGAACTTCTATAGTATGAAAACAGTAGTTCAGATGACTCCTGACGTAGGTTGGCTGTCATACTACAATTTCACTCCACCCCATTGGGAAAATAGAGGATTGAACAGGAAAGTTAAAAAAAATTAAAAAAAAATAGACGAGACAATAAAACCTTGAAATATTCCACTCAAACATGTCAAAAATTATTTGAACTGTATTTTTTGCATATAGCTGGTATTTTTTTTTCTTTTACATACAATTTAATGCAAAATGTCTTCACTTTGAAACCAGGCTCTAGTGGTGATTTGTGGAATTGCAGCATTTAGTAAACCTATGCTTTGTGGTCCTTAAAGACCAGGTCCAAGCCAGTTACTGCTGATACCATACATCTGCCAATACTAGCCCCAGCATTTATTCCAAAAATGTGGCAGCCGGCCCGGCGTTTAGTAAAGACCGGCGTTTATTCCATCACAGACAGAATGATGAGGATTAATGGGTTCATTTTGCAGTTAAAAAGAACATTGTGTTCTGTTCTGATTCTGGCTGTAAAGGTTTCTTTTTCTCTCTGAAGCATCATCAATCTCCATATCAAAAATCCTCTTCCTTTCCATGTGAATCATTTTCTGGAACTCATGCGCACCTTTCCATCTTTGCTTGATAATCCAGGTGAAAACTAGTTCTTCTAATCTGTCGTCACTTTCTTTGCAGCTCCACCAGGCACTCCTCACCAGAATTTTCTTTGACGTATGCCACCGCACGAAGTTTATACTCTGAATCGAATGAGTACATCTAATCGAATCGTTACATCGGCTCACAACACAAATAGCACAGAAACCCAGCGTCGGCGCCGGGGATGTGGTTTCTTAATGGAGCCCGGCCACTATTAGAGACTAGCGTCTAAAGCAACAAACACCTGTTAGACCTTTTAAAAATGTGATTCTCTTTTTTTTGTTGATTTTTACTTTTAAAAAGAAAAAATCTTTGGCTAGGCAGTCAAAATCTTTATTATATGTATACACTTTTTCCTGGTTCTGAAACATTCTTTAAAAAAAAAAAAAGAACAAGAAGAAGAAACCCCCATATTAAATACATTAAAATGCCCTCCGACAGACTGGCAACCCATCTTGGGTGTCCCCTGCCTTTGTCTATTGGTAGCTGGGATAGGCTCCAGCAGCCCTGTGACACAAAAAAGAATCAAGCTTGTTTGAGGATGGATGGATGGATGGATAAATGAGAACCTTCACCAACATATGGATGGTTACAATGATAAAAGTGCACATATACATAGTAACATACTGCATTTTGCAGGATAAACTTAAATTCACATCATCATGAAGATGAAAGATTTATTGAAAAAGGCACTGCGCTCCATATTTTTTTCAATGTATTATGAATGAATCTGTCGAAGCTCGGACTCTTTTTGGAAATAATTTATCATTGACTTTCGACAGACAAAGATAAAAGCTTTTTTTTTACATTTTGAAAACTGTAGATTTCACCTGCTGCCGGTGGCTGATTCTGTGAGGTGGAGGTAATTAGAGAACCATTAGCAGAAGGCATTATCCAAAAGCACAACCTGACTCATTTCCAGAGTCTCTCTGTCTTGAGAACGCCTGTCTTGTTAAAAAAAGAGGCGCTAATATGGGCGGGTCGGGATGACTGCACGTCACAGCCCGCTTTTGGACACAGAAACAGTCTGTGAGAATAACAAATGTTAACAGTTTTTCCAGACAGTTTTTCAAATAATTCAAGGTGTCCAAGGCGACTGTGGTAAACCTTGACTTTTTTAAACTATTACATCCTTTTGAAAAACTGGAGAATTTTTTACTTAGTTCTTAAGATGCACCATCTCTTGGAGACAGCAGGGTTGACACCACCTCATTACCAGGTGATTTAAAAAAAAAAAAAAAGAAAATGCTCTGCTTCATTCCAGTACGTTTATTTTCTTAGTTTTTAAGGAGATCATCCTTATATTAGAATAAACGAGTTTCTAAATGCTTTATGCTTAGTTAGAAACGCTAAAAAGATTGTGTTGTTTTAGGTCTGCGCTCTAGTTGACCTCTGTTTGTGGTGAATAATGAATTGAGGGATTGCCTTTGCCTCCCTGGGCTGACACCTGTCAGTATGTTTTTGTCTTTTTATTGGTGATTGTGTTACTTCAGCTTCATTTAGTATGTGGGGTGAGCCACAAACTTGATTTCCCTGCTTTGGAGGTAATTTCTGCATTATGTGTCACTGAATGTTAAGCAGATATCTTTGAACTAAATGTGTAAAGACTCTAAACTCTCAGCTAATGCTTTCAAAGTCATGCTGTCCACCACAGAGATATAATGCATAATGTATAACACACAAATGTATCTGTTTTGACTCTGTAAAGAACATATTGTCAAAGTTATTTTTGAAGCTTTGACATGAATCTAAAACCCAATTTGATAAACATTTCAGCCCTTTAAGCAGCGTTTTGTTCTTGCTTAAAATAAAACCAAAGTAATGTGTTTGTGCAAATTTATTGTATTTTTGGACCACTTGAAATTCTTTTACTTTTCTCAAAAATCGACGGTATTTCTTGTGTATACATTTTGGTTGTACTTACTGACCCTGAAATCATTTTCTCTGGTAGATGGCGCTCAAAAATCTGTCAAAATCTAGTACGACTAACTGTGAAGACTAGCGGCTTGATGGATTGTCGGAGCATTATGGGTATTGTAGTCAGGTGTCTGGCAGAGTGATGTGTTTCGTGCTTCTATCATTGACTGTGATGAAAACTAGACTGTGACTCCTCCCCTCAAACAGGAAGTAACCACTGGCTCCTTGAAGCCAAATTCCCTCAGACTCAGTCATGCTATTTGTCAGAAAAAAAAACATTCTTGTTCTGCTACTTTTTTTTAACATGTTTTTGCAATTTTTTTTAAATTATACTTTTTCGTGTAGTGAAAGTTATTCAAGTTCTTGCTGCTGTTTCAATCTGTTCCAGTTTTGTGTGGCACATGCTTGTAAACTCAAACGAGCAGAAGCACTCCGCCGGCGTGTCGCAGATGCCAATGCCCTACAGAGTTTGTAAATATGAACAGAAGGTTAAACTTTCTAATTGATGTCCTGAGCTTCTTAATCGTTGCTTGTGTATGAGAGCGGAGACTTGGGAGAACGTATAGCAGGGAGAGAGGAAGATTAGTGTCTTCACAAGGGAAGCCTTTCAAGTTTTCAGGTTTGAAGTGCTAATGATATGCTAATGCATGCAAACCAGTGTGTGCACCCACCGCCCCAATACTCTTGTTGAATTTCACTCAGTAAGTGAAATTCCTGGTTGGTGTTTGCCTATAAATAATGGGAGTTTAAGTAAGTTTGGGGCATTTGAAAAGGTGAGGGCAGCTGGTATGTGATGACTCTTCGAGTGCAGAAGACCAAAAGTTGACCCATTGAACCTAAAATGGGTTTGATAAACAATAGAGCTTAACTTAATTTAAAAAAAAGTCTAAAATATGAAATAACATCAAAGTGAATTAAAAATTTATCACAAGAATATGTTTTAACCTTCGAGGAGTCGCCTGCTAAACCACAAATGTCAACGGAAATTTCTTGAAAAGTTGTAATGAGAGAAGGAGGAGAGCCAAGGAGACACCTACTGAGGCGGTTCAAACTCAACCGAAGGATGCAGAGGACAAAAATCATGAACATGTGGACCTAAAAGTCAATTCCTCCTCCTCCTCCTGGATCCAAACCCAAGAGAAAGACCAAACCTGATGCTGGGTCACTCCTGAGGGCTACTGTACGTCTGCTGGCGCAGCAGCATCACAGAGAGGGAACAGATAACCGTGGACAAAGTCATCAGGAGGTCCAGCTCTGTCCCCTGGAATCACTCAAGGAGTTGGGAGACAGAAGTGTCTTGGGATAACTAACGTTGTGTTGGACCACAAGTCCAAAATTACACGCTGCAGGACGCTCCATTTGCCCTGGAAACTGGCTCCTTACTGATCACGCACAAATGCTGCAGGTGATACTCAAGTACCCATAAGATGCCTGTAGGATTCCCACACATACTACACTGACTGTTTATTTTCCTAAATACTAACTGGTGCAGGGAGCACACACTCATCACTTCAACAGCACCAACAGGATCCTTTTGCAGTCCAGGGGATTTGGAGGAGTTGGAAAAATGTTAAATCTGAACAACACACTTACATCTCACCCACTTTACCCTTACATATTATTTGAGTGTTTGCCACCACCTGTCGCCCGCAGCATGCCCATAGACACATTAAAATAAAAAGCTCTAATGCTTTACCAAGCAGTCCACAACCTTGATGTTTTGTACAAGTTCGCCCGCAGACTGCCCACATCCACCCATAAGGGCAGTTGTGACTACTAAGTGGTCCATACATAAAACTTTTTATTCTTATTTTATTTAACTTTATACAAGTATGTATTTATTTTTCTTTCCTTTCTCTGTCTTCACGTCAGCTTTTTACTGTTTCTTACTTGCAGTTGTTCAACACTGAAGAACAAACAAACCTTTTCTCATTCTTAAATGCCGCGTCGCCCTAACAGTCTGTCCGTGTGACTCAAGAGCCACGGCCTTGTGACTTCCGCTCGATATGCCCACATTTGATTGCTGAGAATGCCAAGAGTATGATGCAGCAAAACTCCAGAGCCGTCCTTTTTTTAACTACGTGTGGCAAGAAAAATAAAGGGTTGAGCGAACAGATCAATGATCCCATCACCTCAGCTGACACACAAATCTATGCGCGCGATGGAGAAAGATGGCAATCTAATCCGTTTCGCAACTGTTAACAGGTTTGGTGAAGCTCTACTTTAAAAACAAAGCAATGAATATTTGTGTGGGGAAAAGTGACAAGTTTAATAATTGTGCCAATGGGAGAGGTGGGAATAAATCTACGATAAAGTGATTAAAATGTTTCTTTTTTTTTTTTTTTTTTAATAAAAGGGCCTTGTGAGTTACATTTGAAAAGTAAAAAGAAGCCTGTTGGGCTATAAAAATTGTAAAAGTGGAGTTGCATGAACAGAAGACTATCTTCTCCTCCGTCACAGAAACACCTGGAAAACAGATCTAAAACTAAGCTCATGTGATCACGGATGTGTGAATATGTACTTTCACATGCCATGAAATGAATGTGCAGTGATAAAAGGAAAAAAATGATGGTGACAGGTGAAAAACATTGATCCTTTTTAAAAAAAATAAATAAAAACCTCTTACCCTCGTAACGAGGCCGCACAGTTCTGGTAATATCAGAATGGCTCAGAACTGTCCACGGGTCAGTTAAAGAGATTAAGATGGATGGATAAATCTGTAATGCTTTCATTCTACCAGATAATCTGTCCTAACAGTGACTCCCCACCAAGCCTTTAATGGGGATTTCACATTTGATTGTTAGAATGAATGAGACTGATAGAAGTTGGCACAATGGGCTCTAGTTGGTTGCACAGCTGGGGTTAACAATTAAATGTTGGAGTATTTCGGATAAGTCACCTCGGGAGTCAAAAGACAAAAGCAGCCTTTGCTGTTGGAGTTTCAAACTTCCTACATGGCTTCTGCCCCCACATATGCAAACCATCTGGGACTTGGTAACAGACAGCTATGGTGCTATTTCTACGGCTACCAGAGTGCAACTAGGCTTCAGATGTGAGAATGTGTAACTTATGCGTTGGGTTGTATAATTAGGCATCTATAGCCACAATTTCCAATGATGGGTGTTAAAATAATGAGACATAACAGATGTGCCACTTTTAACTTATTTCATAATTGGTAATCTTGATTCCAGTAACAAGCCACAACAGGCAGCAGCTTTTTTCTACACTGTTTACATTAAAAGTAATTAAGAATATAAATATCAGGCAAATGGGATACTGTAATATGATATGCAATGATATGTAATGTCACTTTTCCTCAACTTATTAAACCACAAAAATAACAGCTGATGTTAAACGGTTAGGATCTAATTTTACGTACATTCAAACAATCAAACAACCACATGTGGGGGCTGCAGTAGTTAGCATGGTTGGATGTTTAAAGTTAAATAAAAAATTATGTTAATGCTAGTCAGCGGTGGATGCAATTTGTCTTTTCTTTTTAGACAGGGTTAGGGTTTCTTTGTTTCTGCTTCTTTACAAGAAACAGGGTCATGAACAGAACTAACAGCTATCAGTTCAAAAAGCTTTTGATGTTTTTGCGTGTAACAATAGTTAGGTTTGACAGATAAATGGTTTTAAAAGTTTTTTTTTTTTTTTTCCATTTACTGCACAGTGAAGACAAATAATTCCTATAATGAAGTGTAAAAAGAAACTGTGGTCTTATTTTCTCCAGAAGTGTAGCATCATTCTTATACCACATTCAAACCGGGCTTGGCAATGCATATTCAAGCAAACACTTCCAAAGTCTATGTAAACTTCGAGCTTTCGTGTTTGAAACTCTTGCATTTACACAAGTTTATACAATCGTTTCCGAGCACCACGTGCAAAACATGCATTGAAAGCCAAACCAATGTAACTTTGACCAATCAAGGTCACTGATTTGGTAGTGGATATTGGATGGTGTCTTTTTTTATTTCACGAAAGTATCAACCAGTTTCAAATTGACCATGGAGGATAAATTAATGATTGCGGTTTGTGCCCAGCCAGAATTAAACAAAACAGTCTTTCAAATATTGGAATAGAGCTGTGAAAAAAAAAATCCTGGAGCAAGATTCACAATATTTGCACTGCTTTGACTTTTCATACCAAACCTCTTCCAACTGCAGATGGTGGTCATGCGCTAGTAAACAGTAGAAAAAGAAGAAGAAGAAGCCCCTTCCTGATTGTCCAGTGTGAACACATATGCTAAACGAGCGTTCAAGAACCCATTTTCAGTTTTTTTTTTTTTTGAATGGACGTCACTTGCCCCATGTCAATCTAGCATTAGAGGGAAATTTCTAGCAATTGGTTATGCTTGTTGTGTATTTTGTGTGTGTTGAACTTTTAGCCAATTCAAGTCATTTTTCATAAAGAGGTTCGGTTGAGATTAGTTAAGCAATTGAAAAGATTAAATCAAAAATGAGACATCCAAACTGGGAATCAATCGGAACAGTATAAAAAAATTTTTTAAAAAAGTATAGAAACAGTACCAAAAAAAAAAGCATTAAAGGTGTACAAGATTATGATTTGAAAGCCTGAGACGTCACAATCTAGCTCCACTAACCCCAAAACTCATAGCTAATCTATATGTTTTTGTCAAACTCATGGTAGATCCATGTGCTTGAATTTGTAAAGATGAAAATATGGATATTGCAGCAGTAACCAGGTTTCAAGCCTGATCTAATCATAAATGACCAAAGAAATGAACGATTACAGTTACTCTATTGAAGATGAAGTGGTGGGACCTGAAACGATCCATGCGGTTTCAAATAATGAGCCACCGAGCAGGGTTCCAGCCCATTCCTCCAGAAATATACTCTTCAGACACTCAAACTGTTCCTTTTATTGCATCTTGGGAGTCAGCAGTTTTAAAGCTTCACAATGATGTAACTGTAATCCATCTACAGCACTGTGAAGTGTGGATAATTGGGATTTCCTCTTTTTTGAATGATGAAGGATGATGATGGATGATTTTTTAAAAGTCATTCTGTTATATGTATTTATACATATAGATTGGTGCATGCGCATGTTATTTCTACTTCAACCTTTGCAGTTTTCCTTTGATCACAAGCAAGAAACCGTGGAAAAAGGATTAAAAGGAAGACATTTTGTTCATATGTACATTTTTATTTTTTTAATACATTGAAGGTACAAATTCATGCTGTTTGTGGTCAATAGTAACTCAAGCATAGGGGTTGAAGAAAACTCACAACAGCTTTTCAAAAGGGAAGCAGAATCACAAAAGGTGAAATAACAGAGTCTATGATCAAAGGAAAAGACCAAAGGCAACAAAGCAAACCACCTGACAAAAGAGCTAAAAAAATCCTATTAAATACAGAATGGATACACAGGTAATAAGGGACTGGTAAAGCTAGGGTACGCAATCATATAACACCAATGTTACCACACAGACAGGCTGACTGTAATGAATAAACCTTGAAATGCAACCATTTTACTTTAAGGCCAATTTTGATTGATGTAGCCTTTGTGTCTCTAATAACCAAGATGTTGTATAGAACTTTCTGGATATTTTTTTTTCAAGTTTCTGTGTTCGGTTTGAGTAAAATATCTGTAAAAAATGCTCATCAGCAAGACAAAAGTCTAAAAAAAAGACAAATTTTTCTGTTACTCTTCCGCTTTACTTGGCAAAGATGAATCTGCGCCTAACTCCACGGTAACTCAAGAGACAGCTATAATGAAAGTAACAAATGACTCCTACTTTGACCAGAGCTCTGCATTTGTCCTTATTTTCTCCGATGACTGCCGCGTTTGAAGCTGTATTTCTCACCGACCTTCAGCCAAAGCAACACCAGAGATATTTATGCATCAACTCATAGAGATCGAAACATTTTTATGTGTCACAGACTTTTACTTGAGCCGACTTTGTTGTTATGTGGAAAAGGTTCGTCAGCATCAAAAGCTGCTTTTGTAAAACAGTCTTTTTATTTTTTTTTTTCAAAATGAAAACTTTCAAGTTCCACCCAAACAACCAAGTTGCTATTGTTATAGAGCAGACGCTGTCTCTCGATTTAAGTCCAGACTCTATTAAGGCAGAACAGCATACAACCCACTTAACTCCTATCTTGTCAGGCAGTCTCTTTTATCTGCTGCCATGCTGCCATGCAGCGTGTCTTAGAGTTACCGCCACAGATGGTGTTGCTTAGTGCGGTGCAAACACACTCACAGACGTTTGGTTCCGGCCCAGTTTCGCAGGCCCTTTGTATGCATTTCATCTGCCGTTTTATGCAGATGCGACAGCCGCGTAGTGCCAGACATCATTTTAGAGGTCAAAAAGGAAAGAATAAATAACAGTTTGCCCTTTGCTTTGTCACTTTCAGTTTTGTCTCCCATTATAATTGGAAATGCACAGACTAAATGGTTGGGAGCAGAATTATTTCAATTATAATGCAAAGCATTAAACTCAGAAGAACAACAGTATACATAAATAATAATGTCTCAAATTTGAATGTTAGTGAACTAACTAAAGAGAATCAACTTTCTGTGATAAAACTGCATTTGAAAAAGATGTTTTTGTCATGTATGGGTGGAATGGGACCCAAAATGCAGGAGAACAGGCGTGTGGCAGAAACATTAATAAAAAAAAAATAAGCATGAATTTGACTAATATAACAGAAATTTAGCATAAAAAACAGTAAAAAAAGTGACTTTTGTGCAGTGACTGCACAGAAGCTGAACAAAACTGAGAGACCAAAATTATATTTATTAGTGAATATAAGGATCATTTGGTAAACTGTTTTTATTAAAGTAGGCAGTCTTAACCAGCAACAAACAGTTTTTTTTAAACCAAAAAATGACCCAACCTCTGTCTACACCTAGCAAATGCTTGTAGTTTCACCATCAAGCAGTGACTTACACAGCAAGTCAATTGCACACCATTTCATGAGTTTGAAAAATTGCAATAAGAAGCCTTTTTAAGAACTTCTTTATAAAAAAATATGCTAAAACGAGGAGAGTTGGTAAAAATGAATGTTACAGTTGTCATGATATGGGACTTTTCAATGTCGCATGGCTTAGATAGGAAAAAATGAAGCAAAATAATATTTTAAAAGTCATTTGCTGCATTGAAAATTTCAAAACTAGTTCAGTTTAAGTGCTGATCACATTTACAGTCAAAAGTGGTAAAAAATTTGGACTGAACCAGATTTTTGGATTTCTGGACAGTAGACACTTTCTTAAGGCTTTGTTCAAAGTGTTTCTATAAAAACAAGAATACTAATGATTTTCTCCTCATTCTAGAACTAAAGAATTTAACACTGACTAACTAGTTTTTCAGCTTTTTTCTACATGTTTTGGGTTGCATTTATGAATAGAACCATCCTACATTATTGGATCCTTTGTGGTTGCACGCCTTTTAAAGGAATTGTTGATCGAAGGAGGGGGACATGGTGGCAGACAAGATGTTGTTGTCTGCAGCCAGGTCCTCTTGTATCTAAGATTCAAGCGCTTTTAAATCTTGAAGATAAAGCAAAGCTTCGCTGAATATTTTAAGATGAAGACATATGGAGGTCTGATGTTTTTTTTAATTTATAAAAAAAACACATTAAAGACCCTCTCAAATGAAAACTGTATTTTTAGAGTTTTTAACATGATCTTATGGCATTTTTCTCATGATGGAGGACATATGTTTAAAAAAAAAATAATCTTAAAATTGCAGTATTTCTTTTTCAAATTGTTAATTGTGAATCATTCCCCATTACTCCATTTTGATGCATCCTGTTGAGGCTAAAAACAGCAGAATCATAATTAAAAGACCATTGGAAATGCTTTTAAAGATCAAGAGATGATCGGAGGGGATCTTTAAAGGGGCCATAAAATGATATTCTGAAGCCTTTCAGAGAAAACTATATCCATATATACGATCATATATTACACAAATTAAATATGAAACATGAGTTATTTTTGGGGACTCTTTTCATCCCTGGAAGTAAAACGACTCAATCTATTGGGCATCTTCGCCTTTCGCTCCTTGTCGGTCCCGCCCACTTCAGGACATCATCCTAGACCAGAGATTTTTCTCACACAGACTTATTTTGTACAACTGAGAGTTTTGATTTGCACATACTTGTAATGAAAAATGATTAAATAAGCTCCTGAGGTAAAGGATTAAATGTATTTTATTCAAAGTGACAAAAAGATAAGAGGGATGAGTGATGAAGTAGAACCACTGAATAACATACTCATGTGTCACAGACAGTAAATTGATTCTCTGTGTTCAAAGCTCAATGACTAAGAGAAAATGTGAAGAACCCAGGGAAAGATAATCTACACTTCCACTAAAAATAAAAATCCATACTTATCAATGACACTCTTACAAATGCTGTTAAAGCATAATAAACATAAATAATTAATATTGATTCTGTCCTGAATTGGATGAAGTTTCATCACCGTTCTATTTGAGTCCACAGACTGTAGATAGCAAATCAGTCGACCGTCAGAGGGGCGCTGACGATAGGGATCAGCAAAAGTGACATGATGGGGGATCATTTTGCAGACGTCATCTGTGGAGAAAAGGAGTCGGATAATCTAAACATAAGTCAGCGAGGTTGGCAGAGGAAGCTGAGGAACCTCGGGGGAGTCTTGGGGGCAGTGAAGGATTCTTGAGCGTCATCAAACAGAACGACAGAGCCGTTAGGATTAAGATAGGTGTGAAGTGAGAAGACGGAGGTGAGCTGAGATACATAGAATTACCAGCTGAGGTTAAAAATACAGGATTGGTATTAGATGAAGAGGGCTGAGGTAGCAGCAAAATTAAATGCCGATACGATGGCGAGGAGCAAGTGCAACTGAGACAGGTTATCAGACGGGCCAGGTTTGAAGCGCTCTCTGTCAGTCGGCTGAACATGTACTCACTCAATTTGCAAGGCTTCAGACAGGAAGGAGGCGAGTGGATTGACAGGGAATTCTCCCAGAAAATGAAGAGAGAAGGTCACAGAAGATCGCAGGAGCAGATATGGATTTAGTGTTGTCATCTGACAAAGCGTGTTAAGAGAAGACCGTGAGTGTGATGGACAAGTGTTAAGAAGGACGACGACTCCACTCGCCGTCTTTACCAGGTGGTGATAGTGCAAACATGATATTGATACAGAACTAGAATAGAAAGTAAAGCAGTTGTGTGATGTTGAAACAGCTTGAAAGACAGAGCAACTCTGTGCTTCAATAGCAGCACTCAGGTTGGGATTTGTGTCTTTGCTTTGCTTCCCTTTTTTTAAAATCTACACGAGTTCCCCCTCAAATAAGACTTAGTCTCTTCTACAGGCCAAATAACCCTTTAACATCTTTGCTTTAGCTTCAGTGCTGACATTCTTCCACTTTACACTCAGCTCATTCACAATGACAATCAGTCAAATATTTACAGTGGGTCTAAGTCCCGCATCGATCATCTTTTGATTTATTTATTTATATTAAAGTGTTTCTAGTGGTCTTTTAATTATGGTTAAGCTGTAGATACACGTGTTGATATGCCGCTGTGCCGAATTGATTTGATGCTTCATGAGGCTTCATTTTTAACATCCCTATGGATATGTATGACCATGTGTACAATGCCCTGGTGTCTCCATTGTGTTGACATAAAAACAGAACGCTCATTAATCAGAATCGGAATGTTTACATCGTCTGCGCCACATCTGGACGGACCAGAGACATAATCATATGAAATATTAAAACTGACGGTCGTGAGACGGACTCCCCGCACAAGACACTGCAGACCAGTGTAAATGCAGGGTTAGATTCAAACAAAATTGACGACAAACATGTGAGTAAACGTGCTTAAGAGAGGTGTGGCTGACAGGCTGAGGGATAAAAAATAGACTCAGACTGACATTAAGGCCCTGCAACTTGTGACTCTGCTGTGTCACATTGCTAATTTTTCACCAACAGTAGCAGTGAACATGTGCTTAAACTAAAAAAAAAAAAGTGTTTTTTTGCTAAAAATATATACATATATATATATATATATATATATACGGTGTTTGCATCAGGGATCACGTTGTCAAATTGTGTTTCCCCATATAGTTTTACAAATTGAAAAGAAATAACTTAGCTTTGAACATATTCATGCACAGTAGGAAATGTAATCAAAGTCTGGTTACATCAGTTTTATGTTAAATTAAAGTCACTAATTCATGTTTTTCCATATTTTCCAATGAAAATGCTTTCCAAAATATGTACACAGCCAGGCTCATCGACAGGATGATTGCACACAGCTAAAGGGTATTTATTTATAATGTGTTGAATGCACACTAAACATATGTTTCAATCAGATGTTGTTTTTGCACTGCAAGCTACCACAGATGCGTGGCACTTGTGGCAAAGCTCTCAAGCATCCACTGCACCAAACCAATGAAAGCACCAATTTAAACTCGGCGACCACTCAGCATGATGGGGGAAAAAAAAAGAGTTTTTAGGATCCAACATGTAAAAACATTTTAACAGGCAACCAATGGCTTTCACCTTCAAGTACTTTAAAGTAGCAATGAAGAAATGAAGGCTAATTTAAGGGGAAAATTGCACTAACGATATGGTTAAAAAGCAGCTTATAAATTAAGTTTTTATTGGTTTGTTCAAATGATGCACTTTGCGTGGATGCATAATGTAAATGCACCTCTCTGATCTCCCCTAATTTCCCGTTTGGAGTAACCACACCATGATCCATTTGTTTCATCTTCAAACGTATCTGTTGCCAGCAGTTTCTTTCCCTGCCTTGTGCTCTAATCCGCCAGAAAATCTCTTTCATTTCCAAACAAGAGACGACAGAAAAACAGGGTTTAGTCGCTGATGAAACTTTAATGAACACATGTGAGCACCAGCTGATTAGGTGTAATTGCCTTTGAGTAATTACCTCATAACTGCTTGTTGATGTTTATAGGAATTTTACTGTATTTTTTAAAAACCCAACACCCCTTTTGTGTTGTGTTGGGTTTGTTTGTCATTATGAGCGCTTCACAGCTTGTGAAAATTATGTTTTTCCAAACAAGAAACTCAGTTCTTCAAAGTTAGAGTATTAGAAAAGGTTGAACGTCAAAAAGGAAAAAAAAAAGTCTATTGGCTCTAAGACTTCAAGCAAAAAAAAAAAAAGTTTAGTGGTCTAAAGTAAGAAAAACAAACATGAACCAGGAAATAGTTTGTGAGCAACGACTAAACAGCTGCTGGGTCTGTTATAAAGACGGAAGTCACTCTAAACTTGAACAGCAGGCAATGAAAATGAGAAAACTTGAAGCAACTATTTTACTGACACTTAAGCAGCCTTGTCTGCAGTAAACATTGTGAGGTTTTCATACCTGCAATCAAATACTAGGAAAATCCAACCAAGTGGTACATCCCAAAGGGAATTGGATCCATTCGGGACAAATGTCCCTAATAAGGAAGATCTTATCAGTAAAATAATTAAGGACTGATGCATTGGTTCAGCTTTGCTGGATTTATCAACAGGGTTAATTAAATTGCCTGAAATTTAAGATAGGAGGGGTTAAACTCAATTCCTCAAGGGTTCTACTAACTGCTTCTGATCACTCGGATCAGGTATCCTCCTCTAAAACTGTGTTTTTGTTGTTTTAAAATGTTCTTGAGTCTTCTTTTATTCAAATCGCTGTGAATCAGGAGCAGATGAAAATATGTAATTGGACAAAGGTTACAGTTGTGCTGTAGAAAATACGCTGGGCAGGCCGTAAGCTTCTTGCGCCGCTCCATTCTCTCAGACAAATAAATCCACATCTTTGTTTTCCTTATCTGATCTGCCATCTGGCTAAAAACTGTAAAGCTGGATAGCTCCAATATTGCTCACCATTTGTGTTTAAACAAGTAATGTTAGGTTGGGATTGTATTGCACTGACTGTATGAGTATAAGACAAACTTTTATAAACTTAGCAACAAGTGAGGGTTAAAATCTGATAGGTTAGAAACATTCATGTGAAAAAACAGTCTGACAGCAGCCCAGAGAGCGTCGGGCTGTGAGAGAAGCTAACAGAACAGTTGGAATGATCTAAAATATTATATATATATATATATATATATATACACACACACACATTTCTCTGTGATTTAAATATTTCTTTTTAGGTAATTTAGGCATTCACTGAAGGCTTTGCAGGCCCTGACAGTACACCGCTGCGGAAAACCCATATTTTCCCTGCAATTGTGATTGATAGCCGATCCTTGCCGACACTGATGTTTATATGTTTGGTTCTATAGTGTGTCTGGTGTCTGTAGTTGGTTCTATCACTTTTTGCCTGATTGTCTCTTCTGGGTTTTAGAGTAAATTGTTCTGCTCTGTGCAATGGGAAACTAAGAAAGCTTTTATACTTGGAAGGATCCAAAGATTTGATCCCAGAGTCATGTAATAGGTAAGTTTAACACTTGACAGCTTGATTTTGCTTAATAGCATTGGAGAGGTGATGTCTGGCAATTACCCTTTTGCTCATGGTGCAACAACACCAACAGAATTAAACATAACTCCCACAATGCACTCCTGCTGTGGGGAGAATCACTACAGAAGTTTTCGGATTTGAAAGAATTTGAATTGGCTTTATTGTTTTACATAATGTACCTTACCGTCCGCATTCTTACTGCATAGAAAAGAACAAAAACTAAGTTTGCTGTGAAATTAAAATGTTGTAATAATTTCCCTGCATTTCCAAACTTGCCAGTGAGATAACAATGGTATGAGCGCATGTCTGTGGATGGAACGTGAACGTGTTCATAAAGGGAAAAGCGCAAAGCTTTTGGACACATTCATGACCACACAGTTGGATTTTTGGTCATGTTTTAGCGTCGCTGACATTTCTGAAGTTATGTTTCCATAGGGGAATCTTTGTACCGGGACTTGCTGGCTTTCTCTATGTTTATTGCTGCGGTTCTCATCCTTGCTGGGGCGGTTGGATTCTAACATTGCAGCCTCACGACTGTGGAGTGGACCCTGTTGCTGTGCGGTGTGGGTGGATGTTGTGATGCTCTCAATATATTGTTTCCTCACAGCAGAGCCAAGCCTTGTGTCTGTTTTATAATTCTAGTCATTTTTTTGTGCCTGAATGGGTCATGTGTGTGCGGTGGTGGTGTATGTGTAGGGGGGGGCATGTTTGTGTGAATGGAGGGGGGCAAAGGGGTGGGTTGTTTTTTTTGTTTGGTGGTGGTAAACAAGCCCTGCCCAGGAATTAAAACCAAAGAAGAATTAAGTGAACAAGGATTGTAAAGTGCAGAAGTCAGAAGAAGAAAGTCAGCCAGTACCGCTAGCTTTAGACAGTCTTACTAAAAAGGGCCTCCACCTTCTCATTTTATCACCTTTAGCCAACGGTTATTTCATTTGTTTTCTTCACTACTTGTATTGCACAGTGCCGTCATTTAAATGGTAAATGGCATGTACTTTTCTACCTTCCTTAAAGCCCAAAGCGTTAAACAGTTACAGTCCCGTTCACCCATGCACACGCACAGTCACACGCTAATGGCGGCTCTGTTGCTGAACACTGGCACTGACCTGATCAGAGCCTGACCATTTTACTTCTGCATGGTGGCCACCACTCTTTTAGGTTGGTGCGGTTCAACTCTGGTGCGGTTCACGAGTGGGACAGTTCCTCAAAGTTTGTTCACAAAGGAACCAAAACCTTTCTTCTCCAAAGGACCACAGTTCACTTGTTTGATCCACACTTGAGCACTGGTGAGCTTTATGTTCAAAGAAGCAAACAAACCTTGGCTCAATCCAACCTGTCATAATGAATGCATCCTAGGAGCCCTCAAGGTCCCACTTGGATAATCTTTCAATCTATTGTAAAATCATTCCCAGTGGTCTTTTTATTATAATGAATCAGTTTTTAGTCAAAATCAAAAAGCTTGCATCGTTATCTAGGACAGTTTCTGCACAGTTTTAAGTTTCAGCAGTGGTTCAAAAGAAATTCAACTAAGAGGTGTGGGAGGGACAGATGGTGAAAAGTAAGCCTGCCCTCACATCCCATCATACCTTTGTTTACACTATCTCCCGCTAGCGTACATCCCCTCACATCTCCAGGCTAACATTAGCGGTAGAACAAAAATCAAGCGACATTTTTTGTCTGCTCCTGATTCCCAACGATTAGAAACTTTAGAAAATGTCAAATTTTAGGCATAATTTTCTTAATATATGTCCTCCATCAGCAGAAAAATGCCACAAAAATATTATTAAAAACACAATTTTAATCAAAGTGGGTCTTTAAACAAAAATATCTGAGAAAAGAGTCTTGTAATGCTGCTTTCATAATTTTAGTGAAGTAATAGAACAGACTTCAATCTTTTAAACACAGTGTTTCATGGACAGATCAGTCAAAAATATGATTAACTTTGAATTTAACCCAATGATAACACCAAAGGGGGCTGCACGGTGGCGCAGTGGTTAGCGCTCCTGCCTCACAGCAAGAAGGTTCCTGGTTCAATTCCTGGCTGGTGGACCTTTCTGTGTGAAGTTTGCATGTTCTCCCCGTGCATGCGTGGGTTTTCTCAGGGTACTCCGGCTTCCTCCCACCGTCCAAAAACATGCTTCATAGGTTAATTGGTCACTCTAAATTGTCCCTAAGTGTGAATGTGAGTGTGCATGGGTGTGTGATTGTGGCCCCTGCGACAGACTGGCGACCAGTCCAGGGGTGTACCCTGCCTTCGCCCATGAGTAGCCGGGTTGGGCTCCGGCAACCCCGTGACCCCGAACGGGATAAAGCGGGTTGGAAAATGAATGAATAACACCAAAGGGCTACAATGGTATAGTCACTTTTGTGTTATAGTATCGTTTGTTTTGGATGACAATTTGGCTGAAAGACAAACATGCGGATGGTGGGGAACAAACCCTTACAGCAATACGACTTGTTAGAAACAAAACTTTCCTAAATTAGAGCCATTTTATGGTCTTATTGTTCAGCTGTTTTAATACACAGCAATAAGTTGAGTCCAAAGGGAGCAGATTACTGAAATCCAAAAGGAGGGTGGGATAAAAACCACATATCCTTTGGCACAGTGTAGTCACAGCAACTTACATGCATTCAAATGTGAAAGGTTAGGAGTAGCAAAAAAGCAATTAGCTCTCTTCAGCCATTTTACAAAGAATCCCCAGAGACATGGTAAACAAACAAAAAGGCCAACTATTTTCTCCCACTGAGCTCTCAGTGCATGCATATTTAAGGCGCAAGTGGAAAGTAACCACTGTATTGAGCATCCAGTCTCAGAAGAATAGCACACTTTACATTTGTTACTCTCTGTGGTGAAATTCCTCCTTGTTGTCGTCCTCTTTAGGAATCCATAAATGCTCTCTCAGCTTTTAAGTGGGAGTCTAAAAAAAAAAAACAGAAAGTAAAAATCCTATTTGTTAGTCTTGGCCGCTGTTGGCCGTCGCTGTAATGCACTGGCGAGTTTACGGTTACTTTATCACCCGCCATTAGCAGCGGCGTCCTGCATTACAGCCGTGTCAGTGACGGATCAATAAAATGCAGGGGAGATGAATTGGCCACAGAGAACTCCTTGATTCTGGTCATAAAACGTGTGACGTGAAAGGGATGACAGTCCTCCCAGCAGCTGGAAAATGAGCTGCAAAACAGCAACCAGGGTCTACCGGCTGCTGGCACCGGTGCTCATAAAATGGCGTTCGGATGACCTACGGTTGGTTCTGTGTTTGTTGAGTGTGTTGGGATGTTTGCTTGTAGATAAACCGGATAATAGTGTCCCTATATGTATTATATGGGCATGTAAATTGGTGCCATTGGAATAAATGGATTTGAAATGCAATGCTGACTTGGTTTCACTTATTGACAGCGCAGTAAAACTGCAAGCAACATCTGATTTTATACGTCTTTGTCAATGATCGTATCTTGAGAAGACTGAAAAAAAAAAACATCAGCCCTTCCAGTCCTAGTTGTTGTGTGATTGTTATGTACTCATGTTCCTGTTGGCCTCCTTCAGGCTGGTGAAGTGGGTTAAACTGAGGAGGGAATAACATAAATGTTTGTATTTTTATTTAGTTCCCTGTCAGAAGGTGTATTCAGACTGGAAAAGTACGTTGGTCTGGACCAGAGTCCACGTAATTTGCATCCTGAACCTTGCGTTTGATCTGTATTCAGACTGCCGTCTACGAGAGATTTTTGCTTCCAACTAAAGCTTGTAAATGAAACCAGCTCACTAATGATCTTTTCAATCATTGGCCAGAAATTACAAGAGTGGGACAAAGCAACGAGAGAGAATAATTGAAGTCCTGCACTTTACAATCCTTGTTCACTTATTCAAAGTTTATTTTTCACTGAACAATTTTTTATGTCTGCATCAACGTCAACACTTTTTACTGCTACTTTGATACAGTGAAGTCATGCTTCAAGGTGGTTACAGAGGAGACGATGGCTATTAGGGTACGCTGATAAGTGTTTATGACATTTAGATTGTCGGGAAAACAGTATGAGAAGCAATGAGTATTACGTTAAAAGTTGTTTTAATGGGCATGCATTCATCCAACCACATTTTAATGAGTTGTTGTGTCTCATCACTGTTACGTTGCTACTCTGTTTACCACCTGTAATGGTAGTCGTTAGGTCCAGATGTTCCGCTCTGAGCACAGGGCTTTTTTTAGACTGAGAAAACTCAGAGCGAACTGGAGACAAACTGAAACCACTTAGAAAGAGGAGTCCAAGAGCGGTTCTTGGTAACGCAGTCCGGATGTATACTCACTACTTTTTTTTTTTTTCATTATTAAAGTAAATGTGATATCACTCATAGGTAAAAACCTAATGAATATCTATAATTTACTAAGACTATGAATCCACTATGTCCTGAAGATGAAAACTTCAATGGTTTACGAAAAAAACAAAAGTAAATACTTTTCATTTTTTGAAAAATTGTTCAAACGAAATGCATCATGGTCTATTTTTGCCAATTAAGTGACCATTGATGCACACTCATTTTTTGTTGTGATTTCTGGGAAATTTAGTGGAATTGTAGATTCAAAGACCCCGGCAAAATGGGATTGCCCTTTTTTTTCTGTAGTGCACGAAGTAATAAGTAGTGAGGGAATTTGTACACAACTATAGTCTTTTCTAAAATTAACTGCTAACACGTATGTCATTTAGCTTGATTAATTTACTTCCACATTTCTTTTTTTTTGCTAGATAACCTGCCTATTTTCATACTGTTGGTGAACTGCAAGACTGCTTGACTGTAAGCTAACTTTTACCATTGTTGTGCATTCAATGCTCACTGGTTTATTTCACACCAAAAGTCCAGGTGTAAAATATATCGATCCATGAGGTCTGTGATAAGGGTTAGTGTTTGTCCTAACCGAAATGCCTGCATTCTGTGCCTGGTTTCAAATGCTGGCCTCAATGGCAGGTGTGAAGAAAACTTTGGTCCATCTGACAATCATTTGCAGGCTCATGAACACGCTCTTAACATATGGTGTTCACACTGGACTGTAGCTATCAGTAGATAGGTTTGGTGCGAAATGTCATTACAAATCTTATGAACCTTGTTCCAGGATTTTTCTTTCACAGCTCTATGACAGACTTGGTGTCGTAGAATTCCGGCTGGGCACAAACTGTAATTAATAATTACAGCCTCATGATCAATTTTTTTCTGGTATCCATACGTCACAACCAATCTGTCCCTGATTGATCAAAGTTCAACTGGTTTAACTTTCAACGAGCATTAATGTCCGTGTTTTGTACTGCTCAAAAATTGACTTACAAATTTGTGTTGCGACATGTGTCTGCAAGAGTTTTGAGCGCTGACGCCTGAAACGCAGGATTACGTTGACTTTTCATTGGAAGTGGTCACTTAACCGCACATATCCAAACCCAGTGTAAACGTAGCATATAACTCTTGGTTCAGTTGAAAATAAACCATGTGAAAGCAGAAAGATTTTCAGAAAACCAAATCAAAGGGAGAGAATCACATAAACGTACAATCTAAAAAATACACAAACATGACAAAATACATTACTTACTTATTTCAGGAATTGTGTTTTGGAGGATCCATACAAGGGAGATGAAGTTGTTGGTGAACATGTAAAAACTTAAATGAATCCACATAAATAAGACATAAAACAACAAGACCATGGAGGGACAGAAACCAAACTTGAATCATTAAAAATCAGAGTAACAAGTAAACAAAAGACCTGACAGTGAACAACTAAAATCCACAGAGCTGAATAGACTGAGGAGCAATGACCTGAAGCAGAAACAGCTGTGGGGGATTTGAAACTCAAACCTGGTGTGACTGGGATTGGGTTAAGCAGAAAACTAGAAAATAATTCAGTCTGACATAAACCAATGAAAATAAACCAATGAAAAGGCATAAATGTTACTATTATATGATTTAATTTGTGTGTTTAATTTTTATTTTTTGCTGATTTAGCTAGTTTTCTCCTTTGGGTTTGTATTTAGTGCTGGCCTGAGCCTTTATTTTTATGTAAAACCTCCCTGAAATGAGCAGCTGCTGGACTAGCATGATTACCACAAACAGTTTATCCCATTTAAATCTTTAGTTTTCTTCCATAAAAAAGAAGGCAAATGAAGGTAAAGGAAGGTTGTGATCAATGTCTGCTCAATCAAATTAGACCCCAGGACTTTTTTAGTGTAAAAAAACAACTCTAAGGTCCAACTAGGAGTGATCTGACCTGAAGATAAAGTCAAGAATTTTCTTAAAAAATGAAAAGTTTTCTGTCCTTATGTCAGAATCAAGGATCAATTTTAATTTTTGGACCCTGAAAAAGGTGCTAATCCTAATTCCTTCTGGAAAAACAGTTTTTGACACACTAACTGACTCACTTTTTATCCACATTAGTGGCAGGATTCTTTTTTTTTTTTTTTTAACACAGAATTACGGAGTAAACCTTGTTTGCAGTGACTATGTACAGTTTTTTTTTTTTTAACCAACAGTGATGTGATCATCTGGATTACCAGCTGGCTTCACCCTGTAACAACAGCAAAAGTGCAGGAGAAAGTATCCGTCAAGGGCACATGTCATCACATAACGTCCTCGCCTCAGGTCGCTCTATGTGGTTATATAATCTGACAGGAGCCTACCTCCTGGATACCACTTATCCTGTAGTCTGCCTCTTTCAGCCTCAGCTGTTGAGCAAGAATAAGAAGACACTGACTTTCCTGAACTGCTGACTGCAGCTGGAAGGGCTATTTTTGGGCACAGGAGTCCCCTGCAAATGTGCTCTGGTAGATTTGAGTTAGCCGAAGATTCCTGAGACTGAAACGCCACTGGGGTGAATATTTACAGCGCAGCCAGCCGCTGCCTCTATGCGCAAAGGAAATCCTTATAGTTAAAGAGACTAAGACTTCAGAAAGAAACAAAATAGATACTAATGTTCTGTAATTTCTGGCTAATCAGGTTTTTATTTTGGCAAAAAATTACATGTTTTTGAAAGGTGATAAGAAATAAAGGTAAACATTTTTTAGGCTTTACACCTAGAAAATCTTATTTTAAATCAATCCTAAAAAAACACATTGAAGTCTGTCTATATTTTAAGAGAAATTATTAATTTTTCTGGTCATCTTTCAAATCAATTATTAAAAACTACAAAGGTCACAATTTTTACTTAAAAAATTTTAGAATTCAATCATTTTTAATTTGTATTATATAGTTGAACTTTATTCTGAAGGATCAACCCTTAAAATACAGCTTTAGAAATGTCATTTGTAATTCCTTCTCTTATCTTAAAATCTTATAAAAATGATAAAGTTTCTATTACCTAAGGATAAATATTTAAAGGGCCATATTTCTAATCCTTATTATAATGCATTACGTTGCTGTCCTTCATAATACATCATATTAAAGCTTCCTTTATGTGTAATAACAGAAATGTTTGAATTATATGCTTGTGTTGATCTTTTTATAGAGCTTTGGGACAACTGAAATAAAAAAAACATTTATTTAGGATTGACCTTATAAAATAAAGGTTCTCACTTTGTGAACCCTCTGGTGCTAAACTATTCTCTTTTTTTTGTAATTGCTCATTTTTATTTGCTTTACAGATGCATTTTTTGCTTAGATTTCATTGTAAGTATTTTTTAAAAAAATCTGCTTATTTTCTAAATGTACATTAAACAGCTAAAAACTGTCAAACTTTCAAGAGCAAAGCATCAAAGCTCAAAAGTACATAAAACATAAAAAATCTATTTTATGATGCTCCGTTTCTTTTCAATTAGGACTAATATGACTTTAAAAATATATTATTACACCTTTATATTATAATTAGGGCTATCTACAATAATGCGTTAACGCACGCAATTAATTTAAAAAAATTAGCGCATTTATATATATATATATATATTAACATTGATTAATTACACTCCACGAAACAACCGTCTTCCGCTGGTTTAGGCTTTTGCGGCGTGTGTCAAATTCTGAAAGCACACTTCATCCGGAACAATCCCACTTGTAACATGGTGATTTACAAAAGAAATAAATATTCGATCGATTTTAAGTACTTTATCTTTGTTATTTTTTAGGTTCAGATTGCTAGATAGGCAGACTGTTTGATACGTAATGCAGCCCGTTGCCATGGTAACTAATGCATTGCTGAGCTGACAGATCTCGACTGCAGCGACAAAGGAAAGCGATATATATGCAAATCATCAGGATAGGTTAAATAAAGCATCATTTCAGAGAAAAAGTTCACCTCTTACACTTGTTTTTGTCAAGATTACGAAGGAAACGTTTGTTTTGAAGAAACCTGCACATATAGAACATTGTGAACGAAACTTCTTCCAGAACACCCAGCAGCCAATCAGAGTATTCACCTAGACCAGGGATGGGCAACTCTGGGCCTCGAGGGCCGCAGTGTGTGCAGGATTTCCAGATATCCAAGCCCTACTCATGACTGATTACCTGCTTCAGGTGTGTCCAGCCAATTAGAACATGCCAGATCATAATATGTTGGAAAACATGCAGGAATGCGGCCCTCGAGGCCTGGAATTGCCCATCCCTGACCTAGACCATTTAAAGTGCAGAAATACAATGTTTGTTTCTTATGGCTGTATATCATCTTTGTTTTCCTGGAGTAATACTGCAGACATAAACATCTTCAGAGTTCTGCTTATCTTACTGTTGATGTGTTTTGTGCACACAAATTAAATTATGAGTCAACACCTTATAGATTTAAACATTTCAGACAAGAAAAAATGAAAGAAAAATGTTCTCTGTGGTCTTTTTTTGTTCAAAAGCTGCATATTGTCGTATAAAATTTAACTCGTAAAATAAAATGATTAATCGGGATCAATCACAACCTAAAAGTGTGATTTTTCTGATTCGATTTTTAATGGATTGACAGCACTAAATATAATAGGTAAATGATCATAAAAACCTGTCAACATTCAGAAATCTGAGCTCAAATTTTGAATGAAAACCTTGGCACTAACAAAAGTGTGTGTGAGGCCGTTTTGTGTGCATGCTGGAGCTCTCTCGTCTTTTCATTTTGCTAATAAAAGTTGAGCGTTGAGGTCAAAAGCATTTCAGTATCAAGTGTTTCCTTCAAATTTTTTCCTGGGAATGGTTCTAGATGAGGTTAGACGTCCATTCAAACGGCGCGCTGTGCTCTGCACTGATAAACACCTTTACATGGTGCCGAGCAAAAGGTGAAGGGCGACAGCCAAAGAACTGGCAGCTGGAAATCATTAAACACCCAAGCTGCTGGAACCTGTGGAGGAGAAGATAACATTTCATTTTCATGTCCTCCCTTCTTTCTGTTTGTCTGTGTGTTTAAGATACCATCAGAATATCTGTGTAAGGTTTTTAATTAGTTTTTAGTTGTTCCCAATAAAACCATTAGTATCAGTAATGAGATGCGCATTTCCGCGACCACTATCTCATTAGTCTGATCCAAACTTCGGTTAAAAACCCGTTGTATATACAGGAAGTTGGTCCATGTTTTCTGCCCTGTAGTTCATGATCTTTCTGCTAGGGGCAGAATGGCTGCTTTCATGAAATCTCAAAAACACTTTTGACTGGAAAACTTTATGGTAAAGAATAACTAAGCCATTCCTATACATTTTTTTAATGACTACTTTTTGTTTTGATAAAATGCAAAATTTGCTGAGATTTATTTTTTTTATAACGCAGTCACATCAAGATAAAATATGTGAATCAAATTTGAGACAGTGCTATCTATATTTCATTAAAAAATTAAATTTAAAAAAATGTTCGTAGACCATATCATAGTTTTTCACAAAGAAAATCATTTTCTTGAAAGAGAACCTTTTCATGTGACGTCAGAAAAAATGGCAACATGGCCACTACTGTGTAAAGTTGCTTTACTTTACGGGTTTAGGCCGGCAAAGCGGAGAAGTGAACGCTATTTAACACAATTGTACCTAATTAATAAAAGGTAACCTTAATAATGGTAACAGAAATGTTTACAATATTTATTGTATAACTATCCTACCTAACTGCCGTAAATTTTCTCTTTTAGATTGTTCACAAATCAAAATACAAATTTGAATACTTATCCAATATTTGATGTTCTTTTAAGATATCGACCTTTCATTTCAGTAGATATTATTTTAGCGGTTTATATTGTGGTTACTTGCAGATATTTCAAGGACATTTATAAAATAAATCTTGTACAATTGTCCGTTACAGTTGATAAGGTTACCTTTCATTATTTATGTAAAATTGTGTTAAACAGCGTTTAGTTTTCAGCTTCACACTCTGCCGGCGATGTCGCCATTTTGTCTGACGTCACGTGAAAAGGTTCACTTCCGAGAAAATTATTTTCTTTGTGGGCTTTTCAGGATTAATATCCAGTCTTAGAAAAATAATAAAGTTTTGTCATTGTCAATTCTGCATTAAGAGTTTCGGTTCAATAAGGAAAACTTTAGAATTTATTGAAAGAAATTATCTAAACTGAACCTTAATGTTGGACTTTGATTTTTAAAGAAAAAAATACAGTAAGAAAGGCAGGAAAAACAAGACAAAAACCATCAAATTTAGATTTCAAAATTGACAAAAATAAAAACATAACATCCTTTCACCCTAAATATGTGGATGTACAGGTGAGTAAACACCTGATAAAGATAAGCTTTTAAAATGGAGCTATGACAAAATTTACCATCATTTCATCTCATTTTAGTGATTTTTCACCCACAAATATTGCAAAAACAAAAAGAACGAAAGTCTGCAGTGCAACAAAACTAAGTATTTCCCAAATTTTGGAAGAAAAATGAAATACATTTTAAGAAACGGAGAGAAAAAAATTGAATTAAAAACCTGTCTGAGCAATTAAAGAAATGTTCTACTCTTTATTCTCACCACATTCGAGGTTTTTACACACCTCGCTGATCTTTGTCCACTCATTATTACATTACTCAAATGATTGTGACATTTTACCCCGCAGATAAAATATCTGCTTTATATAAAGCCTTTTCCTGCTGTAATGTGGAGTCTAGTGTTGAAAAATGTTCTCGTTCGTTAAAAAGAAATGATATGTCATGATGTGAAGGATGAGAAAGATTCAGAGAAACATTTAGTTCTCTTTCCCGTTCCTTGGTTTGGGTGGATGTTAACATTAATACGCTGCCAGCGCCGGGCGGATGATGGCAAAAAAATGTGCTTTTATGGACGAGAACAGCGAACCCTTGTATGTACAGCTTTCGGGGACTGTTGCCAGAACATGCAGATACCCTGGCAGCAGATGTTAGGAGATGGTTTCAAACTCATCTGCCTGCCTCCCCTCCTCATGACAGCCGCTTGGTGTTTCACTCCTTTTTTCTATCCGTCAAATAAAGGCTGTCGCGCAGAAACAAAATGGCTCGCCACCCCAAATCAACCCCCTTTTTTTGCTGAATTTGCATTGGCCCTCATGCCATCGCCTCGTCCTTCTGATAGCAGTTGGGGCTGATATTAATGATAGCGGTGAGCCCCCTCCAGACACCGAAGAGGTTCAGTGGCTGCTCTTTAAACATTCATGCGCTCCTGAAACAATTTTCTCTGTCTAATCTGAGGACGTTAGTGGCTGCGAAAATTATTCATCAGCAGGTCGTCCAACACTGAAGAGGAGGTGGTGAAAAGGAAGAGATCAGTCAAGATGGACGTTTGAACATCAGCACAGAGACAGACGCAAAAATTGCCACTGCAATGCGTTTGGCGTAAACCAAGGAACTCCACATACAAAAGTGCTGCACAATAAACAGGTTTACGATCTGTAATATGAAAGATTGAAGCCTAATTATCAATTTTTGATAGAATTAAGTCGTATCTTTTGTTTGCTGTGCCTCTAGTAAGAATCGTTTCTATGTTCCATCGTTTTTAGGCACATTTATGCAGTAAAGGAAAGATGAAACAAAAAGAAAAAAAGGTTACTATGTTACCAGATAGTAACAGGAGAAGATGAACAGATAGTCAAATTAAATTTGATTAACTCAACAGAAAAGGACCAAAAAATAAAGAAAATTATTTTTATACTTCTACATAGTATATCAATTTTTCACTAAAACAAATCAATTTGGTAAAAATCTTCACATTCTCTTTGTTTCTATTCAACATACATTAAGATTGATCGTCATAAATTTGTTTGCTTTTCTGATTGAAGATGTTTGTAATTTCATTTTACCTCAAACAATCAGGCCTCAAAATGTTCCATCACATGTTCTTCTATTCAGACTGCTGTTGGTGGCGCAACTTAGTCACAACACCCCCTGCTGGTGGTGGTGATTATTTGTTTTACAACAGAAAAATTGACAAAAGTAAAAAAAAAAAAATTTTTGTTGCATATTTTAAATTGATTTAAAATGAACGCTTAGTCACACAGAAGCATACCTTTTTTCTAAAAATTTACAACATTTTTGTGAACTGGATTTTTTAGCTTTTGGCTTAAGCAATTTGTTGGTTTGTAGACTAAGCTGACAGGAAAAGGTCTGGTTGTTTTCTTATTAAGGTTGTCAAATTATTGCGTCCAGACAAATTTGCGTATTATTTTTTAAAATTGTGTTAATCTAATTTTTAATCCATAACCACTGCCGTGTTCTCAAATATTCAAAAGGTCCAACTGTTGCATGAACATTTTATTTGAACTTAGTTGAAAATGCGTCTACATCCCTCTCTGTATCCCGGTACAGTGTACGCCCATCGGTGCTGTAACATCATCAATGTGCGACTTTGTAGCTTATAATAGAATTAACCTAAAATAATGTCATAACACCACAATTATTTTCTAAGTCTGTAATAATAAAAAACAAACTTCATAAAGACACTTTCTAAACTGTATTTTTTGCATCAGAATGTCACAAATTTAAATGGAAATTCCTCAACGTGAGGCTTTTCACAACAATTATTAGGTTGGGTCAAAAATAGATAATTTTTTATAATTCATTACAGATTAATAAATCGCATGGCAGCACTGGTTTTATTCCAAATGTTTTATCATGCTTCGAATGCATGTTGGATTAGTGTTGCATTTTTTCGTCCATGTACATAATGATGTTTTTGAACACTGTTTAAATCGGCAAAAGTCATTTTTTGCATTTTTGTGTCAAAAATGGGTTTGAACATGTGCACCTGTGCCTGCTTTGTCCACTTCTGATTAAAGTGGAATGAGATTTATTTCAAAATACCTTCTCACCAGATCCTATTCATTCAATAATGAGGGAAGGGTTTGTTCACCTGTGTCATGATGGGGGTTTCTTAAAAGAACACCCTACTTGGATAGTTTTTTTTTTAGATTAAAGCGCAAAATCCAAACCCTAAAGGTGTACTAAACCTCTTTGTTTTAATGGGGTATTTAAAGATGTAAGTTTGAAAGTTTACGTCCTCATGCCCCATGTCTTTAATCCAAGGGCAATAACTGTCATAAATTTCTTTATGATCCTAGTTTTGGTCTATTTTTCTGTAAAGCCGGGTGAGCTGAGGGCTGACATGACAGCGAGCTAATCAGCTCCCAACCCATCATGGAGCAGCGATTCAATAAAAAGACACATTTATGTAACATTTTTGACAAACAGGAGCTATCTAAAGTCTTGGTTGAGTTCTCACAGAGATCAATTTTACAGAGTAAACCAATGGCTACAAAAAAGAGACCAAAAAAAAAAAAAAAAAACAGCAGATCCTCGAAGAGCTCTCTGCTCTGAAAGGATAAAAACTAAACATTTACGAGCTTTGACCGGAAGACAAAGGGCCAGCATTTTTGCCGAGAAGCTTTGCAATCCTCTGACAGTCCTCCACTGGGTTTGTGCCTAATAAGATTCCCCCTTATCTTATTAATTTCCGCTCACCCTCCAACCAACATCAAAGGTGTCTGGATTGTAGTTAGAAGTTTCCGGTTTCACCACTTTAGTTTGTCTGCCGTGGCAGAACATGATCAACTTTGTTTTGTTTTGTTTTTTTTTTCAAATGCTGCCTCCTTCCACAGATTTAATGCTCATTTTCCAAGTGATCCCCAGCACCTGCTTGCACAGATGACTTCCTCTCTGATATTTTTAGTCTCCACTGTTCCATCAAGGCCAGCATTTCTCAGCTTAGTCAGATGGAGGAAATCAGCGATGAATATTCAGAACTGAATTTGCATAATTATTTCATTGCCTATCACTTGTGCAGAGCCCCTTTGAATAGAGATACCTGATGCAGATCTTATGGTTGCTGTGGTAACACTATTCTAATTAACAGGTTGCAGAGTTTTTGGAAAATCTGTCTCGTTGAGTTCATCTTCATCCCATCAGAAAAGAAATCTTCTGTAATTCTTTAACTTCAAATTAGAAATTCAAACTGGCTCCTGTGATTTGAAAGCCACATTGATAATTAGAAAGCCCATGAGGAATCAAAGCCGAATTGTGCTTTCAAGGCGCCATCCTCTTTGTGTGAAGGTATCTCTCTGTGCCTCATCTGCTCTGACAGGTTTGCAAACCACTGCGTGTTCCGACAACAGGCAAACATAAAAGATAAACATTTATTTGGAGTAGTGTGAGCTGTCCCCCAAAACATGTGCTTTACTTTTTTTTTTTCCTGTTTTGATCTCCAACATCTTTATCAGCATCCAGAAAAAGAGTTTGGTGTTGCTATGGAACAGTTGTTACAGAGGGAGAAAGCAGGCATTTAGAGACTTCTTTGCTTTTTAAAGGATCTCTATAAAGGGATTGAATACATTTTTTCTAAATACTTCATTTATTTTTAGTAGTTTTTTCCTGCCAGTTGGGAGGATTGTTATATGCCAGTACTTTCTGTCTCCAAGACCGCCCTGCTGTAGCTGAAGATGGAAATGTAGGTCCTTAAAGGAAAAGAATAAAGCAACCGTCATTTTCCAACACTTCAAGGCCTTACTTTTTTTTTTTTTTTTTAACAATGTGCCTTATAATCAGAGGTGCTTATATATGGATTAATTCCCGCTGCTTTTATTGATGTTGAACTGATTTTGAGTACAGAGCGCTCGATCAAAATATTTGGTTGCGTTCTTATGGTACCCTATAGTGCATGCCATACAGTATGTTCCTGATTCACAACGATTAGTCTAAAGAAATCCTCAGAAATCCAGTTTGAAGCGTAATTTTCTTCATTTGTTGTCCTCTATCATCAGGAAAAAATGCCACAAGAACATGTTAAAAACAACAAAAACACAATTGTTATCAGAGTAGGTCTTTAACCAAACTATCAAGAAGCTTAACTTGCACTAACCATGAAACATTGCGGTTGACGTAATTTACCTTCAGGGGAAATGTAAATGAACATGTTGTTTTAAACCTTTTTTTTTAATGGAACATAAAACAAAGGTTTATTGTTTTTTAATTACTTTAACAAGCAGTTGGAGGGTCCATTCTGGGGAAAATTTGTTTTGCAAAGTGTTGAATGAAGTGTTTGATGAAGTCATCAAAAACCTGACGAGACCCAATGAACAAAAGTAATTATTAGGTAAATGGTAAATAATAAGATGATGAAAAGATGTTAAGAGTTTCTGTTTACCTATGCATGTTTGCAAGTATTTAAAAAAATCTTTTTAATGTGTGGCAGCCTTTTAGCATCATTTGGCTGATTGTTTATAGGTACCTGCTGACATTACGCAACACAAATCTGTTCTGCTTACTTGCCAACTTGCCTTAAAGCTTTTAGCACAGTGAATGTAGATTCGGATCCCTCGGGGATTTCTGTTTGCTGTGTTAACAGAGGTGTAGGCTATCAGTTAGGAGCTGAGCAGCGTTAATGATGTGCATGCCATCATTAGACATGTCTATGATGTTTGTTTTGCATTAAAGTAGTGATTTATGCTGCAAAGGCGTATCCTTCACACAGAACACCATGATTATCTCTCAGCATTATACACACTCTCATCATGCCTGGGTTGTAATTGCACAGTAGTCATGGGCTAATAGTGAAATTCTTTTTTACTTCAGTTGTCTGCTTGATTGGAGAAACATTGAATAGAGAAAGCTGGTTTTACAAATGCATTGACTTTTCTGTTTAATTGTTGTTGGTTTTTAGCTGAAAACTTATTTATTGATGCAAATGCGCAAAAAAAAAATCTGACAACCTGGATAAATTACAGGTTGAAATCCTATCATTTTCCAAATCACCGCCCCTGACTGATGGCCTGCCGAAAGCAGCCTCATATTTTCAGAGTGGATGCCCCACCCCTTGTCTTTAGTAACTTAATGTTGTTAGGGAAAGACAGGGTGATGCAGATGACAAGTCACTGTTATTTCAGTTCAGTTCATTCATAAAGAACCAGTTTTCAACCAAGGTCTTAAAATGTGACACACCATACGTATGACACTCAGCCATGATTAAACTAACGCAAAAAGTACACACCCTGCAGGTGGTTTTGCGGCTTTGTCATTATGATTTGTGACTTTGGTTCAAAAGTGTTGGCAAAAAATAAATCCAGCAACTTTTTTCATGTGTTTATAGAAACAATTAACAGTGATTTACACTTGACTTTCTCATTTTTCCCAGACTGCAGCAGCGGGTACTGCCCTGCGACCCTCCCACATCCCAAGCTCACTGTGTCCCTGCAGTCAAAGCAAGGGGTGCTCATTTAATCATGTTCAGATAACATATACGATCTCTTAATGACCCAACCTGATTTTTTTTTAGATATTTTTAAAGCCTTCCTAGTGGTGTTTTAATTATGATTTTGCCGTTTTTCAGCCAAAAAAAAAATAGTGCAGTTTTTGAGGACATAGCTTCTGCAGAGCGGCAGGAGTTCAGTAGAAATTTGCCTCTGAGTTGTGGGTCGGACCATTAGCACAGAGCAACCCCACCCCCTTTGCCCTCCCTGTTGTGGAGAAGGAAGGTTGTGACCCACAACAAATACAATCTTTGTCAAACTGATTTTTTTTTTTATGTGTTCCTGATTCGCAATTTGAATAAAGAAATACTTAGAAATGCAACGTCAAGCTTAATTTTCTTAATACATGTCCTCCATCATCAGAAAAATGCCACAACAAAATGTAAAAAAAAAAAAAAGAATCCGAATGGGTCTTAAATGACCATTTGAACCTGACATTTTCACTTTTCCCAATACTCAGCAGCAGGTACTGCCCTGCCACCCTCCCACATTCCGAACCCACATAGAGCTTAAAGGCATGAAGGCTTGTCAACCTCTGTGTAGCTGCAATCAAAACAGGAGATGTGCATCTTGCGATGTACAGATGACATTTACAATGTCTTAATGCAAACTACAAATGACATCAATTTCTCAGCTGTCTGATTCAAACAAGAGGTTCAGACCCACAGTTCTAAAATCAAATTCATGGAGTTGAAAATACCAGGAGATCGGGACATATTAGGTTTACTAAAAATGTTAAATGCACTGGATTTAGAAGGAAATGCTATTACTGTGACAATATTTAAAAAACAAAAAAGTTTTAAAATAAAAGATGAAACGGCTCAAACATACAGACCCTAATCAGAAATGTAAACATTTAAAGTCCACAAACTCACTTAAACTTAAATTATTTTGTACAGTTTAAACTCAAATTGTTCTCAATTGAAATACATTTCAAATTTGCTCATTACAAAAAAAAAAAAAAAACATAAAGTAGTACTTAATACATTACTCGGTGATGTTTTTCTGCATTGGCATTATGAACAAGTTAAATTAATTCATAGTTTATAAACCTTCACGTAATATTTTATGGGAAAAAAAGTTTCAGCTACATTTTATTGAAGGGTTGCAGCTCCAGATTTCTAAATATTGATGATGAAAAATTATCTAAAAGTCCATAAATTAGACAAATAAACTTTTTTTAATAATAGATGAAGATGAGCAGAGTCAAACTTTCTGTTGCTTCAATTATCAACATAACTGCTTGAGGCCTGGTGAACAAAACTTGATTAGAGAAGAAAATGGATCCAAAACATCAAAAAAGTACAAGAAACTAAAATAAGTAGATGCTACTTTTGGGTTAGACTGCCAAAAATAAACTGAGAAAACAGAATTTTGCAAAATCTCACCAATACATGCAAATAAAAACTGGTAAAACATAAAAATATGTGGTTTTTTTTTGTTTGGTAAGCATCAAACAATTAAGTAAAGGATTTAAAATAAGAAGAAATGCTCAGTAAATCCCCCAACTACCAGCCAGATGATCCGTCGCCCACAACATATTTCAATTCAGCGAGTCACACTTAAGGTTTGTCTTAGAGAACAGCTTTTATGCTAGAAGCAGTGAATGTCAAACGAGCGGGAAAAGCCGTGTTTCTTAGCTACCGTGCTGGTGGAGCACAGATCAGCCACGTGACGAGGGGCTGTGACTCATTTCCAGCTCACTGGCATTAATGAGCGGTGCCCTTTCTGCTGGCAAGCGCAGTGTGAGAGCAGCCGAGCTGACTTGACAGTGTGATAAGAGCGAAGGAGTGAGAAGGCTCCCACTGCTGTGGGTTCTGATCAGATAATTGCCTTGATGGAAAATATATTTTTTTTCCACCGTGGGCCATGTTCATATGCTTTTTTACCATAAAGCAAATGTGTTTCTTTAAAGGTCAATGTCATTTTTCATTGGTTTTATACTTAATTATCCCTCACTAATTCAAAAACTTCATCCCAAATGAGAATTTCCCAAATCTTTATGTGATGTTAGGCAAAAAATAATAATAATTGCCAAAGATTTGAAAAAGTGCATGAAATTTCCAGCAATTTAGATCAAAAATGAAATTCATCTGCAGTTTATTAAATTCATTTGAACATATCAACCTCCTTCAGCTGTGCAGAACTTTCAAACAAAGATTCGGATTGTGAACCCCAGACCCCATTGTGATCTAATGAAGCCAGTGCCGTGGTAGCACTCAAGCTTCGGCTTCAGGGTCCCTTATTGTTCTGAGGGTCATCGTCACAGGATTTCACAAAAAAACATCCACAAACCAGAAGATAATCTCAAGGGGGCGCGTGCTCTCATTTTTACAGCATGTAACCTGATTTCTTATTTTCTTGTGGACCGCAGGACCTCCCTGGAGCTCTAAACCTTTACAAGCTTTTTCTGAAGATTGTTTGTTGGTTTGTAAAAACATAGTCATACAAGACAAAGCAGTTTGTGCTTTTAGGTTTTAAAATGGACAAACATTAGGGCTGGCTTAAAAAAAGAAACTTGAACACATCAGGTGCAGTCAGAACACATTAGATCCCTGTGGTTATGTATTGATTTGCATTTAAAGTTTAAAGTCCCACTCCAATGACCATTTCATCTCTTTTCAAAGTGTTCCCAGTGGTCTTTGCAATATCGTTATGCATTTTTGAGCCAAAATCTAAATATGTATATGTGTATATATATATATATATATATATATATATATATATATATATTTGTTCTCCTCTAGGACAAAGTTTCTGCAGAGCGGCAGCAGTTCATTAGAAATTTGTCTCTAAGGTCTGGGCGGGGACCATTAGCTTGGAGCAACAATGTCTCCCTTCTCATTGCTGAGAGCTCTCTGTTTAGGAGTAGCAAGGAGCTTGTGGCCCGCCCAGTGTATTTTTTATGTAACAAATACAATTGTTTTTAAATGGCATTTTTGTCTGCTCCTGATTCACAACAATTTGAATAAAGAAATAGTCAGAAATGCAATTATAAGCTACGTTCAAACCCACCTCAGCTAGGCGAGCTCAAACGACCACTTCTTTTAGACAGTCTATGTAAACATTTCAGGCTTCCGCGTTAAAAACTCTCATGTGGCTACATACATTTTTAAGTTAGTTTACTGGCTCTACATACATGACCATTGATTACGCGTTGAAAGTTAAACCAGGCTTAACTTTGACCAATCAGGGATTCGGCTTTGGATAGCGTCCTTTTTAAGAATATGTAAAAAAAAACAAAGACACGATTTTCATCGGAATGGGTCAAACATTTTCTAAAAGAGCAGCATGTACAATATCTCGTAGTTCTGAGTTCTACATACTTGAGTACTGTAATTAATTCTGAGTACTGGGATTATGAGATGACTTGCCGCACGGAGAATTCCCCCATTTTTGTGGAAAACTTCCTATCTCCTAAATTTTGTAAAGTTAGATAATTCAGCAGCAGAGCATGATAATATATTGTCTTCTATTTTTAGCAAATGCGGTGCAGCTTCTGGGACACCTATGAAATAAGACAAAGCCATATTGTTTCAGTGTTTATGGATTGAAAATCTGTTAAAAAGCCAAACCAAAACGTTTCCTGTAGATTAGTTAAAAAAGAGAAAAGTCAGTGTGGTGAATATTGGTGTTCTGTGAGGGCAGGACATCAATTTTTCATTTTAATGAATCTTTGGACTTTTGCTAAAAAAAGGAAACCTTTTGCCAGTTAGTGCGCTTTAATTCAAATTTGACGGCAGAAAATGCATGTAGTGTGTTCTACCCACATTTATTTCAGCATGACTTTCAAAATAAATAAATAAAACTTTGGAGTTGAAATGGCAGTGATTTAGTTGCTAATAGGCTCAGGCATCTGGCTGTGCTCGGTTCCAGGTGAGCAGGTCTTTGCCAATGAAGCAGGCAGGTGTATCAGCTGAGGTAAGACACTTCTGGTTATTAATGGAGTCTCATCAATGCACCCAGAAAGAGAAAGGCAGGGGCTTGCAGTTCCAGTTACCTTTTTTTTAATTTTAATTCAGCGGACACAACGCCTAAAGAAATCACCAGTGGTCGTAAATAAAAGTTTTTTGGCACCAAAGCTGTAAACAAACCTTGATTTTTCTTCCTCTGCATGAAAAATTACTACTTTCTTGCAGCAATCAAACAGACGTGCTGCCTTTTTAAGTGATTAGGATTCGTGCATACGCATGCATAAACAAGCGCACACTTGGAGCTTTGAGTTTGAGGTAAAGTTAATCAGCAGTGTGTTAGAAAGTAGTTATCTAAAGCAGAACCTCACATGCAAAAGCCAGCTGGAGGAGAAAATGTGTGCCTAATACTGAAAAACTACACACTATCATGGTGCGTTTTTCCTGTTCACTCAGCTCGTTTAAATATTATTACTTCTCCCTTTGTTGCATTTATGCACCCCAGCTAATAGAGTCCATAAAGATGATGCCATTTCACAGCAATGCAGCCCTGCATTTCGGAATTGAAAGAAAACGCTCTTTCCAGAGTTGCATGTGAAGATTTCCGCCTCCCTCCACTGCACCGTTAGTTACAGGGGAGGATAGAAGCTACAGCATGTTGTGTCTCCAACATGACAGATTATTAAAGGCTTTGAAGCTCAAATTTAATTAAATTTCTGTAAAACACTGTAAAGATGCAACATGAAGGTCACGCAAGCAAGCGAGGAAGATGAAGAGTTTAGGATAAGAAGGAACCAGGCAGCAGATTGTACGTGCAGATAAACATACCAGTGATGGATGTAGAACCATTCTGTCAGTATTTTTTTTTTTTTAAATGATGTAATATTATTTTTATGTCTTTTATGTTTAGTTTTTAGTGAAAATTTACAGAGTGAGTGACTTTAATAGCTGCTTCGTTGAGACTGTGAAGAATATTTGCATCATTAAAGTTAAGGTTAAACTAGTTATAATATAATAAACTCACCTAATGGAAACATGACAATTTCGAAAAAGTATGCTTTTATGAGTTGTTTTGTTTTTATTTGTATAATCATGATTTAATGGAAACAAGGTAATTGTGAAATTGTGTTTTTTGGACATTTCTAAAATTTCGATAAAGTTTTGCGCATACGTGTAATGAATATGCAGCTATTGTTGGCTTCTTTTTCAGTACATTTTTTCAGTTTATTGTTTTTCTATTATGTTTGTGACAATTTGGGTTTTAAGTTGTGGCTTAAGCTTTTATTACTTTTTATAAATTTATCAGGACAATATTTTTTTGTTAAATTTTCTTAAGTTAGGTTTTGTTTCTGATTCTTCTGCATATAAAGCACATCATGTTTTAGCTCCCAATCAACTAAACTGTTTCTACTTAGGGCAATTCATCCTCCATGTTTCTATTAGCCAGTGGCTTCAGCTTCTACAGGTAAGATGATCTGCATCCTTGTTTTAGCTAATGTACTATATTTTCCATGCTATAGGGCACACCGGATTATAAGGAACACTGTGAATAAATGGTTTATGTTCAAAATTATGTCATATAAGGTGCATTGAGCTATAACGCACATTAAGTGAGACAATAAAGTCAAAGAGAAGTTCATTAGTCAGTCAAACTGTATTAATTGCATTCACAGTAACTCTAGACTTTGTGACACACTCAAGTTAGATACGTTAGCAGCGTTAGGGTATTCACAATACTTGTAACTCACAATATTGTCAGCAACACTTAAAAAAACAGACTGACACTGTTAAAACAAATGTTATGACCACTCTAACTCCCAACCTTGTTAGTAACATCTAAAAAAAATACAGTCTGGCACTGCTATGTTAGCCACAGCATTTTCACAATAACAAAAACACCCAACTAAACATTATGACAGAGCACTGTGTACCTATCAACATTGTTCTGAAATCAGTAAGCACAGCAAGGATGAGTCCATAGATTTAAAACACACAGTGGAAATGACTAAGGCTTTCAAGTGTGCCATAGTGTGCAGGAAATAATGGTAATTGATTACATTTGGTTTGTTCCACTAACTGGTTCATCCTCAAAGGTGCAGTGTGAAAGTAACCCACAGAAAGGAGGCAAATTGTACTGGACTATTTTGCTGTGAAATTCCTATTAAACCTCTTTTTATGCCTGTTTTGCTGGTGGATTCCAGAAAAACCATGATGTTTGTTTGTCACTCAATCTGTTTTTCATTTATTTCACGTGACCATGATGTGGTCTTACCTCAGGCCTTTTTTTAAAGTGAACAGACATACATATATACATACTTTTAGGGTTACAACAGAAAACAATTGAAAATCACGAATAACATTTTGAGTAGATGGTTTCGGTTAGAGATGCTGTTCAACATCCATACAGAGAAGAAACACATGAAATAAACCACCTGAAATTGATACTATTATAATCACTTTTTGTGTGAAGCCAAAAACAAATTTGAATATCTCCCTCAAACCTCCATTCAGATCTCATTGTCAAGCTCACAGCTGAATCTCAACAATGCTATCACTGCATGTCGGCTCACTATTGAGTCGCAGAATGCTTCTTTCTATCAGCCTGATTTGTTCAGGATAGGGAAATCTAATTAACCACAATCACTGGGGATGCAGCTTGAGTGACATTGATGAACTCCACATTGGCAATTTCCTTCTAATTCCCAAAGTCGCCCACCCTTTATTTTAATTTCTCCTGCCCGTCACGTTAACAGTGATCCTTTAAGCTGGAATTTTAAACTGTGACACGGATATCTACGAAATTTAACTGGAGGCGCATTTTCTGACAAGTGCGAGCTTGCTTTAACGCAGACATTTGCTGGATTTTGCTTTATTTGAGGAATAAAACAAATGACAATCATATTTAGTCTCATTGTAGTCCTTTGGCTTGGTTTGTCACTAAAAAGTACTGGAGTGAAAAATGAAAAGGCATTGTTTGCTAAAATTCCCCCCATAGTTAATTTAACGTCTATGAATCATTCACTCCAGCAAGTCTAAAAGATCACAGTGGCCAAGCAGCATGGGATCAAGGGTAATTAAAGAGACAGAGGTCATCTATTTCTGTACTGGAGTTGCACCAGCTCAGACAGACACTACACCTGTGCCTGCACTGGCAATAACAGCAAAAAGAGAAGAATTGAATTAGACTTTAATCAATACTCATTCGTAGCTGTCCGCAAGTTAAAAAATAGCCTTTATTCACAAGAAAAAAACTCAAACCAAAATGTAAATCATAAAAGATCTGTGTTTTTAGAGTCCATTGTAAATATAGATCACTGTCCACACAGAAATCCATACTGCTGACATCAACAGTGTGTCCGCAGGATATTTCTTCAGCCCTGCTCTCTTCCAATTAGCATTGCAGCTATAACTTTGCTCAGTTGCCTCTTTTTCATTTCCAAATCCATTTCTTGAATCTTTTATAGGGATTTTGTTATCTTAGAGCCTAAGGACTATATTTGTTATGTGTTCCAGCTCAATCTTGGGGCTCAGCTTTGTGCTCTGCCAAGGCATTGACCTCCTTATAGTGTGCTTAGTTTATGCAGGACAGCTACATCCCGGCTTTGGGATTTGTTATTTCACAAATTTTAGAGATTAATGAACCATATTTGACAATCACAACTATCATATTTGTTTTGATGTGTGCGGGCTTTACCAAATCAAAAGAAAGAGGATTCCTTTGTTTAGTCTCTACTTTACCAAAGATATTTTAACGAACATATTCAGGAAAAAAATACTGTTTATGAAAAAATTTAATGTGTCTCAAGAATTATGCCATAATTGGGAAATAATTAATAACACCATATGAGTCAGTGAGGCTTTTGTCGTAGACACTCACTGTAACATCTTACCTTTTTAATGCTGTACTGAAGTGAAGCAGCAGTTCTCTGTAAAGAATGAGTCACTGTCTTTTTCTATTTGCATACTTAAGATTATGAATAGGAGAGGCTGGTTTATTGCGCTTTGACCCTAATCTTCATATGTCCATCCCACTTGCTCTTTGTTTCATTTTTGCATTGCACAAACATATCATGCTGTTTTAGGAGTAACTGATGTCAGTCATACTTTATCAACTACATTAATCAATGTGGTGGTTTAAAAAGTCCACAGAAAAATTGAGAAAGTGTTAACATTTCTTACAATAATTATATCCATCCCTCAACACATTTATTGCAGGCAGATTCGTCATTAGACTTTTATAAGTACAGATGTGACACACTCAAAGTCAACATTTTTTTTGCAGATTCCTCACTAAAATAAAGCAATTGCTTCCAATTTCTTTAATAAATCCAGTTTTATATTAAGCTTTGGCAAAATAAATAAATAAATAAATAAAATCATTCACCCCTTTGGAAAAGCAAACTGCATCCACTGTCGCTTGGTACAAACATTAGTCATGGTGTCGACTACTGTAAGCAGCACAGAAGACACATTAAGAAATTAACCGGGGTACACATTATTAACTCTTATTGTCTATTCGGTGTATCACGATGCAAGATTCCCTTACTGTTTGAGATTTAGAACAACTTTTAAAGGAAACCTTTAAAATTAAAATTATGTAGTTTCAGATAAGAGGTGCAACTTTTGCAAAATGTTGAACACAAGAAAAGATAACTGTAATTTTGACTTTTTTATTGTAAATATATACCAGTATGGCAAATAATGGGTTCCAAGAGACATAAAGAAGATTACGTAACTTCCTATACACTTAATCTGGGATCATATCCGCTTCCTGCACAATATTATGACATTTCATCTAGACAAAATTAAATAGGAACGCTGCACAAAAATATAAATGGCAGGTTTGAAGATGAGTAAAATTATCTTTCTTTTTATATGACATTGAAATGTGACCATCTAATCATGGCTGCTTGGATCAGTAAATGCTACATCTAAGGCTCAGTAGGCAGCAGTGTGTCACTTATAATATTTCCACTTCTGTCTGCAAAAAACACAAACACATTAAACCTCATTACATTGTTCACCAGCATGAGAGTTGTCGTAGAAAACCTGAATCCATCTCCTCCCGCTGATTCTGTTGCTAAATCTGAGGATTTGTCTTAAAGGCAGTTCATCAAGCTCTAATTGCTTGTAATAATAGCAACTGGGTGTGTGTTTGTTCATATGTCAGCCAGGTTAATCTGGAGGGGGTAGATTTTGCAACTATCAAAGCAACACATTTTCCAGTGATTTTTTTGTTTACCTACTGGAAAAAAAAGAAAAAAGACAAAAGAAAAAAGTTAAGGTCTTAACCCTGTGATAAAGTAAAAGTAGCTCATGGCTTCTCAAACAAAAAGTTCACTGAGTTTGACCTCTTTGAAGGGCTCCTGATATGAATGCTGATCAATGTTTGCACCTGGAGCTGCATGGCGTCATGGCGTTTGCACTCTGTCACGCCTCAGAGAGCAAAACGATTCTCCAGATGCAAAAAAACAAGAGCCTGATTCAAAAGATGTAGGCTGAGTTTCAAAACAAGACGGCAGGCACAACAGAGTTCATTGATGTTTATGGAACAAACCACATCATAATGTTGTGTGCATTATGGCATTATTCACTTGCAGTTCTTGAGGGCATTCGCATTGTCAGAGATTTTAACCTCAATTTTTTAGGTGAAAATCACATAGTATGAAATGCAATGCTAAAAATCTACAGAATTATTCATTTTTATGGTTGTTGTGGGTAGACTGAATGGTTATAGGTTATATTACAGAATTATAGAACAAAACTAACTTTTGATACATTTGGTGTTTCAAAGCTTGCTCTCATTTAGCTATTTTGACTCTAACAAGCTGTAAGTGGTTTAGGAATTTAGGCAAAGTGTCTGAGAAACTAGTGATACCTTTATTGCTCTCACAAAACTTGACAAAAAGCATCAGTCATGTTTTGCACATCAAATAATTATGTTCAAGTCTTTATTAGAAGATAAAGGATTATGGATTTCATTAAAATACAGAAATACCAGCTATTTCGCAGATGTTGTTTTGAGGAAAAAACACAACATCTGTAAGGTATCCATAGCTCAGATGTACTGTAAATAAATTATATCTTTAAACACACATTTCCTTTTGCTTATATATCATTTTTGTCATGCATGTGACTGTTTGGTTTTATATAGTTAGCTGTACAGTCTGGTTTCTGTACTCCTTTGGTTCATATTTTGTCAATTTTTTCTGTGTATTTAGAGACTGGCATTCCAGTTTTCCAGCGCCAGATTTTCCTGTCTTTGCTCTTTAATTTATTCATGGTTAAGGTTTTTATCACCTTCTAGTTCAGATTTAGCTTGTAAATGTTTAGTGAAAAAGTGAAAAGTTTAGAGAAATTGCAAAAGATGAAAAAAAACACAGGAATAAGTAAACAGAAAAACAAGCAAAAAAATATATATGATGCTATTTACAGCATTTTAACAGTTTATATTTTATATATAGTATTGTTTCTAAATGCATTTCAATGCAAATGCAGCATTTTTCAGGTTCATGTAACCTAAAACATTTATTTCTGCAAAAGAAGGGAGACAGAGGAAACAAGGTTCTTTTACTAGTGAGGAGAGATGGAGAGGAGGTGCCCCAACCGCCTCTGAGCTGTTTAAATTTTAGCTGAAACTGGATAATAATACGTTAAAGACCATTGGCACATTGAAAACAAATCAAAAGATGACGGAAGTGGAACTTAATTAATATGAAATTAAATTATTAATTTTTTTATATTCCTAATTGGATCAAATAATTTTCAAACTATTCAAAATGTGTCATTTTGACTTTTAAAAACAATTTAAAAGGTGATACTAAATCATAATAAAAAAAAAATAAAGAAGCAATGGAAATATTCAACTTTTTAATTTTTTTTAAAATAATTGTATTTTTTTTAAATTTGGTGAAATACAACAATTATCTCAATATGATCTATATATTGTTTTTTTCTAAGCTAAGACCACATTGTTTCACAGCATCTTCAAAAATGAGCTAATTTAGGTAATAGCAAAATGACTCATGACTTTTGTTAGCCTATGTCAATAATGTGCTTGTTAGCATAGTATTAACACAGTGGAAACAAACAAAAACATACAAAATATTGTTTATAATTTTAAGCCTAAAGTACCTACTGTTATCGAATTACACATTAAATTAGCATGAACAATACTTGAGCCTCAACAGCTACCACCAAAAATAATTTTAGAATATTCTCACCCGAGAGCCTTCATTGCTATTTTAAAGATACCAAAGAGCTCATGAGAGCCACCAAAACAATATCTGCCTAAACCACTTGAGACAATTCTGTGACTTGTATTATTCATCAGATCGCTCCCTGAAAGCAAGTGCCAGTGGCATAAAGCCACAACACATTCTGCTTGCTGCCTCCACGATGATGCAGTACATTACAAATTTAGCAGGGGTGCTTGAACCGCACCTTGAGAGGAGATAATGTGATTATGAAAGATGACAAGGGAGAGACGGGAAGCCACCGGGGCCCCCGGTTGTCAGCGAGGTGTGCTAAAGCTCATCCTGCTTGATATTATTTACACGGCCCTTCTGGACTGACGCAAATAAAACGTAATTAATCTCAACTCTTTCTTTTGCGCCCTTCCAAAAGATAAAAAACAAAACACCAATGTGAGCTAAACTTTTCATTGGAGAACAGCCTGTTTGACACAACTTTACTAAAAGTGCTGTGAACTCTGAACAGCATCAGCACACTGACTGAATAATTTACAGCCCTCCAGTAATGGCTAGGTGAAAATGTGTGGAACATCGTGGTGTTGTCTGGACACATCAGAGAAAATAGTGGCTTTCTCTTTGCACTGGTGATCCTCTTGGATCCCTTGCATACTATATAAAGGAAATGTGATTTGAGTGCAGATAAATCTTGAAAGTGCTGAAATCGTGTTGTTTTCTTAAAGAGTTGAAAAAGAGGCTGTGTGCATTTTACAGGCATTTGCTTTATAAGCTTTTAATCATAGATGAGGAGCATCCTCTCCCATAAAAGCTTAGTGTGTAGAACAATTTTTTGAGAAAGTTTAATTTGTAAAAAAAATTAACAAGTTAAAGAACTAAATTGTGAACATATTTTTTCAAATGCAATAATCTATGTTCGTTGTAATCCTAAATAAAGATCCAATCCAATTATCTTTTGACGTAATGTAAAATTGTTCAATTGGTCTTTTAATTATGATTATACAATTTTAAGCCAAGATAAAAAAAAATGTAAAAACCTGTGTCATTTTCTAGGATATAGTTTCTGCAGAGCAGCAGTGGTTCTTTAGAGCTTAGCCTCTGAGTTGTGGGCAGGAACATTGGCATGGAGCAACCCCGCCCCCTTTCCCATTCTTTAGAGCCCTGTGTTAACACATTCTCCCGCTAGCTTGCAGGCCCTCACATCCACAACCTAACATGACCATTGCATGAAAAATAAAAAATGGTGAGCAATATTTGAGCGATGCAGATGCCATCTTGGAGGAGGAACATAAAGACATACTTGGATCAAGTCGTCTACAAATTGATGCATCGGCTTGTAGCCCATCGAGCTTATTTCAACGTCACAAATAAAATATTTTTCCAACATTTTTTTCTTCTGATCCTAACTTACAATGATTTGAATAAAGACCGATGTGATTTAGAGACTTATTTTCTTTATATATCTATTTTATATATATATATATATATTTTTTTTTTTTTATTATTATTTTTTTATATTTATATATAAATTTATTTTTTTTTTTTGTAAAGCCTCCATCATCAGAAAAATTCCACAAAAACATTTAGAAAACACCAAAACACAATTTTCTTTGGAATGGGTCTTTAAGATAAAATTGAATTGTGTTTTAACGACATTATTAGATTTAATTTCAACATTTATTAATATGTTTTTTTATAATTGCCTAACAGTTTGCTAATTTTGTTGACCTTTCTGCTAATTTTGCTAATAGCTAAAGTAACTTTTAGCTGTCTTCCTTTGGAACAATAGAAGTAAAAGATCAGCCTTCTTACTTTTAAATAATCTCTGTGTGCTGACTAGGACATTACATATTAATGAAAGACAGAAGTTTAATTTGTGGACCTCTGAGTTTGGCTTCAACAGAGTGGAAAACATGAGTCAGATAAGTTAAGTTTCTGTATTTAGATCATTGCAATTAGCTTTATTTCTTATTTATTTAGTTCTTTCCCTTTTTTGTTCAAACTTGGCTTAATTTTAGCATTGTTTTGTAGAAATGTTGGCATCCTTTGTGGAAAGTTGTTTTTTGTAATTCTATGTCATGTTTTAGTCAAGGCTGTTGTTTTTTTTTGTCTCTTTGCCACTTAAATCTACGATGTCCCACAGTTAAATCTATAATGTTCCCCAGTTCAGTCTCCTCGCTTGTTCTTTGTGGTTTTTGGTTGTTCTTCTGACTGAGATGAATTATTAAATGTTTTTATTGTTTTGCCAATCTTTCATAGATGCTCAGAAGTCTCTTTTTGATGATGAATTCAATTCAAGTCTTAAGTCTCAAGTATTAAAACATAAAATTAATATTTCATCGTCGATAAAATTATTTTAAACATAGCAAACAGACAGTTGATGTTTTGTATTCTCAATGCAAAGAGATCTTAAAGAGAACTTTTATTTCCGATCTGATATTGATGTCCTGGAGTTTAAAAATAAGAATAAACAAATAACAATTGTTCACAAGTCTCATTGCTCAAGTCATTTCATGTGAGACTTAAGTGTGACTAAAGTATGGGTCTTAAATTCCATCTCTGCAATCTTTGTTATTTGGTTTCCAAAGGAAAGCCCCTTAAAGACATCATAAAACTATATCTATATAAGGGTTTTTTTCAGTGTTTCCACACAATAAGGCAAACCTAAAAGCCTTATTTTTTTTCAAAAAACAACAGTGTGCCATATAATCCAAAGTGCCTTATATATGGATTAATTATGGATTTGTTTAATAATGTCAAAGTAATTTTGAGAGGTACACGGCATTCTGTCAACATGTCTGTCTGTGTTGCAGTGTCAGACTGTTCTTTTTTTTTACATGTTTCTAACAAGGTTGGGATTTAGCAAAGCCACAGTAACCTTTGTTTTAGCGGTATCTGTCTGTTTTTTTTACGTTGCGAACAAAATTAGGAGTTACAGGTTTTGTGAATACGCTAATGTAGTTTACAAGTAGAAGTGTTTTTTACGTGTTACTAACAAGGTTGGACTTTCGTGTAGCCACTGAAATGTTTGTTTTAGAGGTATCAATCTGTTTTTTTTAATGTTTCGCAAACAAGGTGGGAAGTTACAGGTATTGTTAATTTGTTAATTGTGTTGTGTAGTGGTGTCAGACTTTTTTTTTTAAGTGTTGCTAATAATGTCACAGTAACATTTGTTTTAGAGGTATCATTTGTTTTACGTGTTGCAAAAGATTGGGAGTTACAGGAATTGTGAATTAGCTAACACGGCTAAAGTGTAGCAGTGGTGAACTGTTTTTTAATGTGTTTCTGACAACGTTTGGAGTTAGCATAGTCACAGTAATGTTTTTTTTTAGCAGTATCGATCTGTTTTTATGTGTTGCAAACAAGGTTTGGGGTTATGGGTATTGTACCTATACGGCTAACGTAGTCAATGGTGTGTAACAAACAAGTTCCTGCAATTACTGTGAATCCAGTTAATAATTTCTGACTGACTGACTGTTTTGTCTCACTTAATGTGCCTTAAAGTTTGGCGCACCTTTTATATGACCTAAGTTCAAAAATAGATAATTCATTGATGGCACACCTTCTAATTCAGTGAGCCATACAGTGCAGAAAATATAGTACTTGTTTTTTGACCCCTTTGAGCACAAAAATAACTTGAAATAAATACGTTTGAATGCCAGTTTCCACCAGCTTCATTGGGCTAAAGGCTTCCTGTATCTGACATTAAGTTTAGTGGTAGATGCTGATGTTCACAGTTCTCTTCAAAATAAAATACACTAGTTCGACAGTCTTTTTTTTTAATTTTTTATTAATCTTTGAAAGTGAGAAAAATGAGTGTATATCTTCTTAACATCCCACCTTTCTCCCTTTTGCTCATCCTCCATCAGCTCCTTCTTCTTCTATTATCTCCCATCCTTTGAAACAGCAGCAGCAACAGCAACAGCTGGTACGACCTCACATCTCCCCAGCTCTGTCATGATGTAGTGCACAGCACACGCCTGCATGACACAGAGCCCACTCTTAGCGTCACGCTCAGCCCTGCTGATGTGGATGGCAAATAAGGCAGGACATCTTCATCCTCCAAGAGCTTAATGACTTCTTGGAACATTGTGGATGGGGCACACCAGACCAGAACATTGCATACTGTGTTTTTGTCTCTTTGTGTCAAGCACCCACTGAGATATTTTATTTATCGCTATAGTTCAAATGACATTTTAGAGTGTGATCGAGCGTGTGTGTGTATGTGTGTGTTACTATAGATGAATGAAATGGCCGCAGCAGGGTTGTTCACTGTCTTAGCTGATGAAAATCTAATGATCCCTGCAGCAAAATGGGGACATCACAGCAGTGGGGACATCAAGGTATAGCCCCAGATAATGAAACCTACTGTAAATCGGTATTAATCATGAACACAGAATGTAGTCAAGATGAGGACTAAAGAAAAATAGATGGCCCTATCTGTCATAATTTTGTTCATAATGATCTTACAGTTAATAGACTCCTTATTTGAATGCTCCAATAAACAGTAGTTGTATTTTTTTGTAAAGCCTTAGTCACATATACCTGTTCAGGCAGTTGAACTGTAAGGTCTTGCATGATAATGGAACATACGATTGTTGTTCGTGTGGTAAATGTATCATGAAGTGTTTGTAAGACCAATGGAAGTTACACCCACTCAAGCCCTGTTTATACTTCAAGGCAATCAGTCACCGCATTCGTCTTATCCAGAATCGGGTTTTGCTTGCAACTATTCGCAATAACTGACATGAACTTCTCAGTGGTGTTTATACTTTTCTAGCGACGCAATCGTCTCCAGTGTTTATTTTTAACATGAAGAACATCTTTCTCATACACTTGTATCTGTAAACGCGCAGGCACATGAAAGGCAGAGGAGGAAGTGATGCTTTCATCCACTAAACAGCAGCAGTCAATTCAAAGGTGAAAAAAATTTTAAAAAAGGGATGAATTGTGCTGCAAGATATGAAATATAAGACATATCTTTCCAGTAACTTGCTCTATTTTCTATCTAGTTGTCCGCTCTCAACCTCTCTCTCTGTATCTCTGTGTTTGTGTGTAAAGTTTGATATTTCCTTTAACTTTTCATCATTTTCAGTATTAAAAAGACATTTTCTGCACAGTTTGCACACTCGAATCGCTAAAATAAATTCAAGTTAAATTACGCAATTTGCCCACAATTGCACTCTGGGCGTGAAATTCCAGTTGCAGGTGACTTCAGCAGCGGCTGTCACATTCTGCAGCGACTGGGGAGATTCTGCTCCGATGACCATGCGACCACTGCGACGCCAGCAATTACGAATCGATGGATGGATGCATGGATGAATATATGGATTGATGGGGATGTAACAATTAATCAACTTTATCAATGGATTGACTTTTTTTTTTCTTATGTTACAATCAGATCGATCTGTCTGATCAAGTTGTTAATTGAATCAACCTAAACCATTAAAAAATCATTTGGAAAGGAAATACATTAAATACATTAGATCAATATTGGAAAATACCATTTGGATTGAGGTACGGTAGGTTTATGTTACTGCATACAAAGAGTATGCAAGAAGCATACACTTATCATGTGAACAACACTTACGGTCTTACAGGATTTAAGAGGATTAAGACAAAAAAAAATCTGGATGACACGGCTTCGTCTGACCTACTTCATCCTTACTTACTGTACCCTTGCATGCGGTATGAGTGTTTACTATGACCTGTCGCCTATAGCATGCCCGTAAAAAAATGTGCATGAACATTTTGGTCCAACTGGCTCACCAAACGGTCAGCAACCTGTGTGCCCAGCAGGTTTGCAGACTTTTTGCCCGCAAACAGCCCATACATTAAACTACCTGTGTTTACATGGATACAAGGAATTGGATTAAAATCCTGTTCAAAATAGAAATGTGTCATGTAAACACACTATTCGGAATACTCTGACCCGTTCAGACTCATTCGGATCAAAATTTCCTTCTGATTGAGGTTGATGGGTTACACCAATTGTTGATCAGATTGTGGTGCATATGTAGATAATTTATTCAGATTGTGGATCATTACTGCGCTGGCTTTTTTATCATGTCAAAATGATTTATTCCGAGCATGTGGCAGATGTAGACGTTTATCATAATCCGATCAAGTTTTCTAGGGCCATGTAATCCAATCTTTGATCAGATTAAAAATATTTTGCACATGTACACGCAGCTTTTGTCTACTTATATCAGAACAATACAGCTATGTATGACGTATGACAGTTGTGGGTATTTTTCGTATCTTTTTTGGCAATTCCACATTATAAGTGCCCTGAGTCACGTCGGTAAAAATGGCATGGCTGCCACCCCAGTTGCCGTTACCTGTATGGCTCCTTCTCATGACTTGAAAGTTTGGAGTAGTGACACATTCTGGCATATGCATATCACTGGTGTGTGTAGCTCACAACGCACTACTATGAAGCATCCGTCAAACTGGCTCAAAGTATAAATCATGTCAACAGCAGCTTTTCTGCTGCTCGGCTGTAAAGGACAGATAGGAGTTGCTTTTGCGGTAAATGGAAAATATTGTTTTTATTCCAGGCACTTGGCCCTGAATTGTGCTTTTTTTTTTTTTCTAAACCTCAGAGAAATGTGAAATAGCAGCCAACTTCTGCTTTTAATAAATGTAAGGTTTAAACGCTGAGAGTGGATAAGGGAAATCTGTGTGAATGCATGTGGAAATATTTGTGTGCATGGGATGTTTTTGTGTTTTTTTGTAAAGCACACACACACGAAAAAAAACGAAAAAACAAAAGTTTTTTTTAGTAATTCATGAGATGAAAATTACAAAAAAGCATTGAAAGCTAATACAGCTTGAGGCAGCTGGGTTTTTATTCATGTATGTTGCATGTTTCATGGACGACAGCAGGTGCCATTTTTTTGAAGTGAGCAAATTAGAATGCTACATTAATCAGCAAACCCAGAGGGTTTAAAAAAAGGTTTCAAAATTTAGTAATTAACATTATGTCATTTTGTGCCTTTGCTTCAGCACATATGCAAATGTTGATTTTATTTTGGTTGACTTGTAGGTCAAATATAAAAAGGAAGGGTAACACCTGACTGGTGAAATGAGCTGCGCCAGTTGGTGCGCCATCTGAAAAGAGGCTCGAGTTAAAAGACCCATTAACGTGTCTGCTGAGTTTGAAGAGAGCCCCCACTGCCAAGAAATGATTGCCTTTGATCATGAGAAAGTAATTTTCAAAAATGTGGGTAATTAAAGGCAAATTGGTTTATTCAGACTTTGTATTGCTGGGCTTTTAGGTTTGATTCTGTCAGTTTCCTGCTTATTAATCAATCTGCAAGCTGTGGTTTCTGCACCACCACCCCGCATCACCACCACCAACCAAGTTAAAATTCTCCTTTTTATTGCTGCCCCTCATTTTAGGCAAATGATGTCTTTAAATCAGTCTAGACTAAACAGCGATGCTTAAATCAAGGCTTTTATTACCTGTGATTATTGTGTTTTCCAGTTGTTATGTCCTAATTGTTGTTTGATTAGCTCTTTAGTACAGAGCTGCCTTGAAATAAAATCAATTTTCCGAATCCATCCATCCTGATCTCCTCCTGAGCAGGAGTCAGAGGACGCCCAGGGCAGGTGAGCAGTACATCACAAAAGATTAAAACCCTCTCCCTATCTTTGACTGAGCCTCTTTGCGATGTCAAAACATCTCGGAGTCATCGATTGTTAAGACAAGGGGCCTCTTAAGTGTCACGTTGGAAGCAGTCACTCTTCTGTCAGCCCCTTTTGGATGCTGCTGTCTGAAGCTCTGACATTAGTGTGTTATCGTCATCCATGGATATTTTGTCCTGAAGAGATTGCGGTTGTGTTTGTTAGGCGGAGGTTATAAACGGTCATCTAAACCGTTCTCTGTTAGGAAAATGCTGGTTTCTGTTTGCTTGTGAATGAACAGATTATCTGACAAACCAAAAAAAATGTCTTGAATAGACAGTGTCATAGGCAAACTTTGGGCCAGAACAAAAGTCCACCTCTCGGCATATCCTTTTAGGGGTCTCCACAACAAATCAGCTACCCCGATTGGCACATTTGGTTTTGGCAAAGATTTTTACGCCAGATGCCCTCTCCTGAGGCAACCCTGTATTTTATCCAGACTGGAGACCGGCACAGGGAGACCCAGACTAGGGCCCCCTTGTGGCTACATAGTTAGGCAGGAGCACAAAGGGTCTTGCCTAAGGGCCCACACCAGATTCAGCTCAACGCGCCCTCTGAGAAACAAACCATGGTTTCCCATGTGCCAGTCCAACATGCAGCCGACTGAGCCATCCAGCTGCCAGAACCTGAATCCAAATAAAAACATCCATTTAGAAATATTTCAAAACACAGTGTTCCCTTGCTGTTTCGTGGTCTTACTGTTTTGCAGATTTTCTTCAGATCTATGGTTTCCTTCGATAAAATGGGAACACCTTTACGGTACATGGAGATGGCTCGCATTAAATATGAAGTTTGTAGACCCCTCTGTGGGCCTGTAGAGCAAACTGACTGTAAGAAATTAGGAAAGGTAACAGGCAGGGCGTAGTTTGGTTGGGCATCCTGTGGCTACTTACGCTTCACCTGCACACCCTGTGCGCACAGCATTTGCGCGTGGACCATAGAGAGCCAGTACATGCACATTACCAACTTGTGTGTGGCTTTAGATTAGGGGTGTCAAACTCCAGGCCTGAAGGGCCAGCCTCCTGCTAGAAATCCTGTCTCCTCTGCTACTAATTCCTTGGATCAGGTGTGATTGGCCAATAAGGAGATTCAGTGGTAGGTTGGATGAAAAACATGTAGGACACAAGTCCTCCAGACCTGGATTCTGACACCCCTGCTTTAAATAAACTCAGACAGTGTTCTTTTTAAAGGTCATAAGTGAACCTTAAACTTCAGCTTGAAGACCAATGAAACCTATAGAACAGAAGGACCCATCTACAGATGATTTATTTCGCAGACATTTGACCCAAAGTGACAATAAACACATTGGAGGTAACATCCTATCCAGGGACACATCAACTGTCAAGGCCAGGAAGCAAACAGCCAAGAGAGCAACCTGATCCCGGCGCCCTGAAGAGGCGTTAATGAAGGAGGAACAGATTTCTTTTTTTTTTACAATTAATCTCAGCAGAATCGTGTTAACGAACGCTTTTTTCCTCCTTGAGCTAAACGTCTTAAATGAATCAATTGAACAAGCGCCCTACACTTCCACTAAGCCATGGCAGCTCCCTTATGCCACAGCAACCGGCATATGGAGTTCATATTGGAACACATGTTGAAGCTAATCTGCTTGTGTGTCGGAAGGTAAACGAAAAGGGGGGCTCACATGATCGTGTTGTCTCCTCCTGGAACCTCTTTCCCCTCCCCTCGAACGCAAACTGTCCCTCCATTTTTCTTCGTGCTAATTAACGGACAGGTTGGTGATTAGTTCTGAAGCACATCTCCCCACCCCTCCATCATCCTTTCCTCCAGACTATTCCTTTTTTTCCCTCTTAATAGAGCATGTGTTAAAGGCAGCTGGGTAGTCACAGACAGCTCTAGAGCAGCAGAGAGGAGGAAGAAACACTCAACATGAGATAAACCCAGACAATGAAGAAAGCTGTCACGTGCACTCCAGTCCAAACGCACACACCCCTTATCTGGATTTCAACCTTCAACACACACAGGTAAAAAACGTGAACTCACAGCAAGCGTCATTATCTCACATTGTTTATCACCCATTCAGTAATTCAACGCCATGTTCATGGAGTCACATTTATAAAGCATTGTTTGTCTCTCGCTGAGTGACAGCTGAGCTTATTTCACTGTTGCACAAAGATGGGGCGGGGCGGGGTGGAGGGGTTGACAAACAGAAACAAAGCCCAGACATAAACAGATCGCTGGCGATTCAGAATATTAACAAGGCGCCTCAGCGCACACAATAAGATAAAAGAGCGTCATCTGTGCTAGAGCCAAGCAATGTCAAGGGAGAGGTGACTTACCCTTGAAATCAGATTTCAATCCCTCACGAATTTTTGCAGTATATCCCTTCTTCCTATTTTTATGTTGACAAAGAGTAAAAAAAAGATACCTATTTATACATTTTTTGTGTTTTTGTAATCCTCCCCCCTCCAAAAAAATTATGAATCCTTAAAAATCCACTCCAATCAGCTTTTGATCTATTTTCAAAGCAATCCCAGTGTTTTTTTTTTATTATCATTATACATTCTTTAGCTAACATGAAAAACCTCTGTCCTTTTCATAGAAAAATTCCAAATGCCTTCACTACTCATTTGCATAGTGCACTATATAATGTGTTTGCCATTTTGTAGTGCTGTCTGTCTCTACAATTCCAAAATTGAATGCCTGAATGCTAAAGAAGTATCTGCATAAACCAGTATGCATCAAAGCCATTGACTTTATAAGTAAACTGGATTGAGTGAGTGTGTCATCACCCATAGAAAACGGCTTACCGCGATTTGGACACTGCCGTTTAGAGCCAGACGAGTTTGGTAAGCAGCGATTGTTCCGAGCCAGTCTGAGTAACCATTTCTATGGAAACCACTCTAAACAATCAGGAGCAAGCTTGTTGGAAGTCCACACCCCTACCACCGAAAGCAGAATCTGTCAAACACTTCATTCAAGGTGGGGGCCAGCAGACACCACAGGCAGTTTTTATTGAGGTATCTGATTGGCCAGTTCATAACTCGAATAAAGAAGTAATATGGAAAAGAAAAATAATAGGATTACCAAGAACATGTTAAAAAGGTATCAGAGCAACAATGCATAGATGACAAATAAAATGACTGAGTAACAGCTGTTTTTTCTTAAAAGAAGTCTACGGGATTTTGGCTTCTCTGAGCCAGAGGGTACTTCCTGTTTGGAAAGCCAGGGGGGAGGTGCTACTCAGCCCAGTCCTCATATATGGTCAATAATCTACACTCACAATATTGGTGAATATAGACCACAATCCACTGAGGGATTTTTAACATTTAAAAAAAGTTTTTTTTTTTATTAATTTTCTGTAAACCATTCAAGTCTTCATCATCAGAACACAGTAGATTCACAAATAGTATGTGTAAAATGTTCATATTTATTTGTTTTTTTGCTTTGGGAAAAAGATGGCGTCATATCAAAGTAGCGAGCATACATTTGCTTTTAAAATCCAGTGTACTAAATAGTCCCGCACTATATAGTTTTTAGTAGTTAGGGAGTCACAGGGAAATTTGAAAATGGCTTCCGCAGAGCAGGAGTAGTTCATTGAAAATTTAAAATGTGGTTTTCGTTGTCAAAAAAAGCCACAAGAACAAGTTAAAAACACCAAAAACTAGATTTTTATTACATTTGCCTTTAAAGAGAATCACATGTACGCCTTCCTTTCATCCTAAGCCCTTCGTGTGCTATGCTGCACACTAACTCTCCATCATAAAGGTGATTTTGTATTCAAAAGGTAATGGGAGGCTTCCTTCCCAGTCATTTTGACCACACAGGACATTGTAAAATGCTCCATTAATTTTTATTGTCCGTCCTTTGTTAATCCTGCAGATATATTTGTATGTATATTTTTTGGGTCATCTGAAATCATCTTTCACAAGTGCTTGCGGTTGAATGTGTGTACTATTTATGATGACAGATTAATCATAATCAGTGTTTGTTTTTGTCTTGCATAAATTACTGTTATGTATATGCATTTAACCCCTTAAAAACAGGAAATGTATGTGAAAAATTTTTGAAAAAGGAGGTTCATGGATGAAGAGAAAGAGGCTATAAGAGTGATTGGTGTGAGTAGAGGAAAGGGTTGGTGGGTGATGGTTTGCCGTGGCTACCTCTGAAGGAGCCAGAACCAAAAGACAAAAAAGACTTCAAAATGATTCTATAGTAATGATAACCCAAGTTTTTCTTTTTTTTTTCAGTGAATACTTTAAAAAAAATTAATGTAAGATACAAGATGCAACATCCCAAATCATTTTAGCACAGGACAGTACTTCCAGGGTGTTTAATTTGTAATTACATGGTACTTTTGTTGTACCCACTGGATGCCTATGTGGTACTTGCTCATTATGTAGGTGGTATTTTTTTGGTTCACACTTACCTGGTACCAACAGGGCATTTAAATAATACCTACTGGGTATTTTTGTTGCACCCACTTGTTTGTACATGACTACTGTGTGCTTACTGTACAGGGTAAGTACAAATAAAGTACCTTGAATATGTTTGTTCACTTATTATGTATAAGTGTATTTGCCATGTGTAATAGGATGGTAAGTAAACAGAAACTATCTTAAAAAATCCATGAAGAGACTAAGAAAAGAAATGCATTAAAAGTGCCCAGAATTTACTTTTTACCTAGTACATTCATATATGTTTCATGGTACTCACTATATAAAAGAAGATAGGTATTGACATAGTATTTATGTGGCAGTGACGTGTGGTGAGGTTCACGGCTGATGAGGCACTGACATCAGTCCGATTCACAAACTTAAGCTGATTCACCATTTGATTTGCAACTGTTAAAGTGTGTTGTTTACATTTTCCTCTCAACATTTTTCTGCCGTTTACAAACCGCAGCAGAGAAAAAAAGCACCAAAATTGTCATTATTGACTTACTTTTACTTATAAATAAAGTCTGTGCACCGCTCCTTCTGAAGAAACATGAATAACATATTTGTAGACATCTTCCTTTGTTTTCTTCAGTTTTCAAAGTCTCTCTGTCTCAGTGGAGATCACTGCCAGTGACATGTCTAATCAGATTCCTGAGTTTGGAGACCTAATCCTTCATTTAGAAGATGATGCTTAACACTATGAAAGAATGTCTGGACCGCTGCACTTGACTTGCTACAGCTAATTCTATTATTCTAAAGTCGCGGTGTCGCATTCTCCAGGCTCACCAGCGCCCTCTGCCTTGAGGCACACATACTTTGGGCCTCACCTAGTGTATTTCTAATGTGCATTTTAAGCAGATATAAAAGACTAAACACACAAAAACTGGCACCAATGAAATCAGACAAGTTGGCGAGAAACAGAAAAATTAAGTAAATAAGGAAAATGTGTATTTTATGATGACAGTAAAACCAAAACATTACAGCGAATGCAACAACAGCAGCTCGAGTCAGTGTGTGCGGCACAGTCTAGGTGCAGGGTAGGCACACGCTTTCTTGTGTATTTGAACTGGAAATTTGTAAATTTGCTTCTTTTTTACCAAAGAAATGTTGAAAACCCACACGGAAACAAGTATTCATAGAATAGACATGTCTAAAAAATAATATTTGATTTTTATTCGTGATAATAAAATAGTAGATTAATCTTATTTCACCGCAAAATATGATTAATGTATGTGAAAAGAGTATGTACACTGAAAGTACCATTTCATGTGTGTTAAATTTACATGTTATAGTGTTTCATGGTACTTTCCATTTGTAAGAAGAGAGTGGCTACACAGAAAGTGTGATATGGAGACATAAATCTGTCTGAATATGAAAATGAATGATAAAACTGAACAGCAGAGAGTGTGTTTTTTGGTTTTGCATTAGTTATGTTTCATCTTGATTAAGAGGAGAAAGTCCGGCTGGGAGGGAAACAATGACATGAGAGGATACAGTGTTTTATCTCCTTCAGTTCCGTGACAGCAGGACCCAAAAGGCCTTGTGGATTAAGTTTAATGCTTTAAAAATACAGACACACATAATTATATTGGGTTTAGGATTTGGAACGTTTAATTTCAAGTGTTTTTTTTAGCACATGGTTTGAACCGTAATCAGTCCCACATTGCATTTTTCAAAAAATTTGCATTTTCCAAGACTGTTTTAATGTTTCAATATTCCCACAATGGGCTGCACGGTGGCGCAGTGGTTAGCGCTCCTGCCTCACAGCAAGAAGGTTCCCGGTTCAAGTCCTGGCTGGGGGACCTTTCTGTGTGGAGTTTGCATGTTCTCCCCGTGCATGTGTGGGTTTTCTCCGGGTACTCTGGCTTCCTCCCACCGTCCAAAAACATGCTTCATAGGTTAATTGGTTACTGTAAATTGTCCCTAGGTGTGAATGTGAGTGTGCATGGTTGTGTGATTGTGGCCCCTGCGACAGACTGGCAACCAGTCCAGGGGTGTACCCTGCCTTCACCCATGAGTAGCTGGGTTAGGCTCCGGCAAACCCGTAGCGGATTGGAAAATGAATGAATATTCCCACAATGCTGCCTGATAGGTGGACAACTTATTTTTATATTTTCTAACTTTTTTTTAATCCTTCATATCAGTAAAGTTATGTTATCTTGTGTTTCCAAATATGTCAGGATATCATTCATCATTCATTCATTTTCCAATCCGCTGTATCTGTATCCCTTTCGGGGTCACGGGGTTGCCGGAGCCTAACCCGGCTACTCATGGGCGAAGGCAGGGTACACCCCTGGACTGGTCGCCAGTCTGTCAGTCACAATCACACAATCACACACCCATGCACACTCACATTCACACCTACGGACAATTTAGAGTAAGCAATGAAGCATGTTTTTGGACGGTGGGAGGAAGCCGGAGTACCCGGAGAAAACCCACGCATGCACGGGGAGAACATGCAAACTCCACACAGAAAGGTCCCCCAGCCAGGACTTGAACCGGGAACCTTCTTGCTGTGAGGCAGGAGCGCTAACCACTGCGCCACCGTACAGCCCTGTCAGGATATCAAACCAGAATAAAGTATTTATTTGCTTGTAAACCAATATTAACAAATGTGTCTTCTAGCATTTTTAGCATTGTTGGGTTGGGTTTAATAAAAGAGGGTTACTCATTGGTCTTACATTATATATTATCAATTTAGTAGTAGTAGTAGCTTCAATGTAAATAAATTGTAGTTTAAATAAAGCACTATAATCTAAGTCTTTTTAAAATGATTTGTACTACCAGTAAAAAGACAGCACTTCTTAAGAATTTTTATTGCAATGTTCTTTAATTTTTGTCATAATTTATTGAGAAATGTATAAAAAGTGATGATAAACTGTTGAGATCACATAAAACACAAATGGCAAACCAATAATCAATCACAATAAGAGTTTTTCTAATCTTTTTTTTTTATTTTAGCACAAAGCCAAAGATTTTTTGTGTGTGTTGGCCTTTTTGATTGAACAAAAATCGCCTTTTTTGTCAAGAGTTTTTGTTTTATTTTATTTTATTTCCTGTTACAACAGCTTTTACATCGAAACCGTTTGTGATGCATTGTACATGAGACCACACACAACTCTCATATCGTCTGCATGGGAAAATTGGTGAAATTGGACCACAAAAAGAATATATCTAGTAAATATGGATTTATGTAACATCCTTATATTGGCTTATGACCAAAATGTTGCGTTCCATAATCATGTCATATCTGTTGACAAACAAGGTCGTGGATCAGGACTTAACAAGGAAAAATGATAAAATGCATTTGCAGTTTTCAATAAATTCAAAATATGCATGTTTGCCACATGAGAAATCACCAGGCACTGCTGTGTTTATGGTGTTTTGAACTGTTCTAAAGTATAATAAACTCAAGGTTAACAATGCTGTGTGTGTCTGCTTGCATATCACGGTATTTTTTTTTTACGAATACCTTTTCAAATAATTAAGAAACCTCTAATTACAGAGAAAATTTTAAAGAAAATACAGTACATAAAAAACAAGATTTTTAATTTTGCATCACTGTTTCCCATTGGTGACCTCTTATAGTCTTATGTGGATGATGCTCAAGAATGTGCATTAATATAAAAGTAAATCTTCATTTTTTGAGAGCTAATATGCAACAGTTGACTTAAGAATTGGTGATGAGTTGAAATGTATGCAGTAAAATATAATATGCAGGATTGGATAAAACAATATCCTGTAACAAACTGCGGTTAACATGGATAGCAAAATTATGCCACATACAAGCACAATTTGAGTAACCATATACATCCACAGGGATATGGTCCATGGGAAATGTTGACTATTAATGCAAATAGATACGAAAGAAAATATTTGGTCTGTGTCAAGACTTCTTCTCCACTGCGGGTCTTGTTTCGTCTGCATCACACCATGGACTCTCCATCCCCATTCCCTCCTGTGGGACTTGGCATTCCTGTCATTCAAGCATATCAGCAAGCATACAGGCGCTGGCTGGGCCTGCCCAGCATCATTCCCCTCCACTTTTTATCCTACCCCTCACCCATCTCAACAGTATTAGTGTATCTGCCTTCAACATCCCAGCACACAGCGAGAAATCTACTTTCTGTCATCCTTTACATTCCACTGTCTTGGTTTCCTCCTTTGGCCCTTTCTAAGCCATAGTCTTTTTGACCCATGTTTCACGCTTGGTTTGTTTTGTTTTTTTTGCTTGGATTGTCTGTCTTCTGCAATTAAACCAGGTTTGTCTCTTTATTTTGTCACTTACAGGTGTAAGGAGGGATACCACGGCCTACGATGTGACCAATTTGTACCCAAGACTGACGCTATCTTGTCCGATCCAGGTATGCTGTCGATTTAAATTTCCCCTTTTGGAAAACAAACATTAGCATGTGCAGCATGTTGTTATTCCTTTAACATTTAACATCCCTTTAACATTTTACCTATGACATCTAAATAACAAGCTCTTTGACATACCATAACTCTTCAGTCGTTTACGTGATCAACGTGAATCAGCTGATTTGGACGCGAGAAAAGCGGCTTATCATATCAGCTTTAGTAACGTCAAGTGTAGTGCAAAGCTGTTTTTCTCCATAACAGAATCAGCTGGAATTACATCATTTGTGTTAATGGTTGAAGAGTTACGGTCGTGGAAAGAATGTCAATATCAGAGCCAAAGTTTTGGTGTTAAAGGGTTAAGAAAATTAACTTTGACCCCTTTGGTTTAGGATTATTTTCAAAGTATACTTAATCAAATATGTCATAGGTGTTAACTGACATCATAATAAATGGAGGATGGACTTCCGGACAATCCACTTTGATACAGACCAAGGTTAACAAACCAGTCATCTGTGAAGTGGCGGTCACAGACAAAAAGTTGCTGGCCGGTCTGTCGCGCTCCGGAAGATAAACTCCAACCATTTCTGAAGAGCAGGTTCTTCCTTGGGAGGGCTAAACAAACGACAAAATCTCTCGTAGCCTAAAAAACATTTTCTTCACTTAAAAAAAAATTGCACTGCAAAAAAAGCTAGAGCTTGTTTTATCTGCAGATCAACAGGAACCACTTCTTTTATGAGTCGTTTTGCTGAACACTGCTAGCTCTGCGGGGAAAGTGGGTGTGTGTTTGTGTTAGCCTGGGGGCGGGGCTTGCATTGCAGACTCTTCCTGGTAGGGGGTGCTCTCACTGGTCTATATCAGGCGGTGAGAACCTGCTCGTTTTAGTAAGTATGGAAGGGGCTGCGGCTAAGAGCTGTGGTTTTTGGACGATCACTCAAAAAATGTGTGAATAGATCTAAATACCACTTTCGGGTTCTTTATAATGAGGAATGAACAGTATAATACACTTAAAAGCTCAAAAGGTTGATTTTGCATGGGGAAGGCCAGGGGTGTCAAACTTCAGGTCTTGAGGGCCAGCCTCCCGCTGGTTTTCCAGAAATTCTGCTGCTGATTACCTGAAGCAGGTGGTTTTAGCCAATAAGAAGCTTTGATGGCAGGTTTGTTGGAAAATATGTAGGACACTGGTACTCGAGACCCTTGATTCTGACACCCCCTTGTCAAGGCCCTTTAACAAAAGGTTCTTAAGTGTACCTTTGTAGTGGGGAAAATATGACAATATGCAAACTATTATAAAAAAATAAAATATTATTTATTTACAGGAAAAATAATGTAATCCATCAGGCAGCTCACCTCACAGATAATCAGGTTAAACCTTATGCATTAAACCTGTGCTATCTTTAATTAAGGTCTTTAATCCTCCTTTTTTTCCTCTTTCAGTCTGACTTAAGGGAAGGAAGCATTTTTATTTTTTATTGCATTAGAAAATGCCCTGGAGCCTTTGCATCCCCACGACACCTTTGTGGTTAAGTTAAAAAAACAAAGCAGAACTCAGATGTACAAGGAAGAGAAATTGATGGCCCCGAGCCTTTCTCATAAGGCTGTGGCTTTACAAATTCCCACAGATTTCAGGCACCGACTTTGCTACGGGAGTCAGAAAGAAATTTAACTCCTGTATCCTTCAGACTCAGGCTCTGTGAGAGTCCATTAACGGGGTCACAAGCCATTGCCACAAAGCGTGTTTTATGCTCTTGCGTGGCACAGTTTCCACACTGGGATTTATTTTATCTTCTATAGGCAGACATAAATTTTCCTGTTTGTCCAGCTCAGGAGACTTTTATGTTGTTCTTTGAAATAAGCCACATCGTATTGTAGTTTTTGCACAAACAGGGACACAAGTCATTTACACCACATTTATTGAGCATGTTAAAACATAAAGAAAATACTTTAGGCTCAGAAAAAAAACACACTATAAAAGCACAGTTTACACATTCAAGGAAACACAACACCGCTAAGATTTCAACTTACACTAAAGACCCAGATCGTGTAAATCTAAGAAAAAGTGGCAACACACACTTCCTGTTTGAAGTTAGTATACAAATGAAACTGGAGCCAGGTCAGTTCACCAAGTAACCACTAGGTCGCTTGTCAGAAGCGACCTTTCGGGCAGCATTATCCCACTCATAGTATGGCCACTTACAAAATAAGTATTTATTCGATTAATTTTTAGTACTTCAATCTTGTCATTTTTTCATTTCGATCGCCTTCTCACAAAAAGCGAACTATTTGATTGGTGGTTCGGCCAGATATCTCACTCAGATGTGAGATATATCCATGATTTAGATACTTCTTTTCAGATAATTTTAGGCCTTCACTGAAGGCTTTGCAGGCCCTGAGGTATGCCACTTTTTTTACTTAATACATGGTTTTAGCCTTATGGCTGTGTTTAATCGTGTTTTGTCTCCTTTAGTGCTTAGTCATTCAAGTTCTATTCTAGTTCTTCTTCAAAGTCACTGTGACACCACGTCTGACTTTCAAATTATCACAACTATCTTTTATTTCTTAATTTTCCTTCATTGCATTTATATGTAGTGTTTCAGCTGACCAAGGGTAAGTCTTCTGTTTTGTCCTCTTCTTTTCTTCTCCATCATTGTCCCCTTTTGTCTCTTTGGTTTACCTTATTTGTTGGTTTTTCAAATGATCTTTTTTTTTATTATTATTTTTGTTGTCTATCCCCAGACTAAATTAACTCATGGCAGAAACTAAGATTCTATTTGAAGAGCTGAAGTTGTTCCCAAAATGGTTTACAGAGTACTGCTGTGTTGCTGGGATACAAAAGACATGGATTACTTTGGGTATTTCTCCTGCCTCTCATCCTAATTAAATGAGACACAATACACTTCCAATTTGTTCTACCGTGAACTCTACTGAGGCTCACAATACCCAGGAACCAAGCATGACCTTTTGTAGCTACAGTCTTACTTTTTAATTCTGTGTATCTCAAGAATTTACAAGCTCCAAGACCAAATATTACACTTAGACAGGTACACTAGTGCTTTTATGATGTAGTTTTGTCTTGGAGATATGTTCAAACTTGGAGCTCTAGGAAAGTGCAGTTCCCTGAGTCATCCACGATAGGCCATTTTTAGGACTCTGGAGCATATTCTTAACTTTTTCTTTGAAAGATATTAACAACGGATAGATGCACAGTTAACCCACCATCCACAAACAGAAAAAAAAACACATCTATGCAGAGTTTAAAAAAATCTTTAAAGAGCCACTCCGATCAGTGTTTTTTTTTAAATTATGATTATGCCATTTTTAGCTGAAATCAAACAACCTTTTATAGGACATAGTTTCCACAGAGCAGCAGTAGCTCATTAAAAATGTATCTCTGAGTTGTGGGCGGGACTATTAGTGTGGAGCAACACCCCCTCACACCTCCCCCTTTCCCCTTCCTGTTGCTGAGAGCTTTCTGGTTACACCTTCTCTTGCTATCTAACAGCCCCTCCAACCCCCAACCTAACATTACAGCTGCAACAAAAATGGAGAACAATATTAGAGCTATTCATCTGTACAGTTTTAAACCAGATCAGCTCAGATGAGGAAAATTAAGATTTTTATTTTTAAAACAAGAATTTTTTGCAATTTAGGGCACACCGGATTATAAAACGAATGGTCTATTTTTTTACCTATTGTCATATATCAGGCACACTGAACTGTAGAGCGTATCAAGCAAAACATAAGAGTTAGTCAGACTCTATTGACTGCACTCACAGTAAGTCTACAACTTGTTTGTAACACGCTACAGTAGAAGCGTTAGCCATTTTATTACGACATCTGTACCTCCTAACCTTGTTTGCCAAATGTAAAAACACAGGCTGAGACCGCTAAAGCAAGCGTTACTGTGACTACTACTGCGACTCACAAACTTGTTAGTAACACATAAAAATGACACAGTCCGACATTGCTACATGTTAGCTGTGTTAGCGTTTTCACCCAAACTGGCTTGCAACTCGTAAAAAAACAGAGTGATTGACAGAGGAAATATAAGGAAACACAACCAGAATATTTAGGGCTTTCCAAATTATTGTATTTTTAAAAAAATGAAATGTAAGACACGGAGCAGGAAGCTTGTAGCCCACCCAAGATATTTTTTACGTCACAAATGGGCTTTTTTTTCAAACAGCAATTTCCGTCTGCTCCTGATTTACAATGACTTGAATAAAGAAATACTTCTAAACACAGTTTTAAGCTTAATTATCTTTTTTAACAGTGTGTCCTCATGTCATGAGTACATGTTCAAGAGAAAAATGCCAAAAGAACATGTTAATAACTCCAAAAACAAGATTTTTATCGGAGTGGGTCTTTAAATTGAATCTTCAAAGTTACAAAAGCAGTGGTGTACACCTTTAAAACACAAAAGTTACATTTGACCAAACAATTTCAGAAACCAGAAGATCATATTTGTCACCTACTGAAGCATATTTCTGTTGATGGGGATTCATCCAAAATGTCCCCAGATTACGAAGGGGTTTGGGGGATTATTGAGATTTATAAAGATAAATCACATAATAAAAAGCACACATACACTGATTTGTCAATACCAGCTTAGCTTTAAGTAGGTCCTTGTTATGCCAACACAAGAGCTCTGATCTTTAGGGGAGGAGTGAGGCCTTCATCAGTTATTATAGATTTGATCTCAGCGAAACAGGTTGTTAATGTTATGACTGAGAAATGTAAAAAAAAGAAAGAAAAAAAGTCAAGCATGCTGGAAAAACTACAGTGAAACACTCCGCTGTGTGTTTGTGTGGGTGAAGCCTCACATCCTTCAGCATCACACACACCCCGGGGTGAGAAAAAACTTTGTATACTTCCTTGCTTTCTCCTTTTTATTTCCTGAAATCAATCTGTGTGCACTTTCCAGACACAAATCCTTCGGTGCGCCTCCTCCTTTGTCTTATTATTGACTGGCAAAAGACTTAAAAGAGCAGCTCGGACTGGCTTGCACGCCATGGCACTCCATCATCTTCACATCAGAGGGTGAAAGTGAAGCAGAGGCTGTTGTGTGCATCACATGAGCACAGGGACAAAAAGCAGAAAGTGACTCCCTGCCAAGGACTGCAGCTATACGCCTTTGAACTCTTTGAATGCTTTTGAAATGAGGTGGGAAGGGTGCAATGGTCTGGCACGGCAGTAGGAAACAGTACCGTCTTTAATTGGAGGTATTTCAATAGAATAAAGCAGTTTAGTTTTTTCTTGGTGAAATACATATTTGGGGGGATATTTTGCTAATGGTGTTCGTCTGGCATCTTTGAGGAGGTGGTGGAAAAAAGGAGGCGAGTTGGCACTTCTTTTGCAGATTTAAAACAAAGTAAGCACTTCTCTAATTTGAGACATTTATCTCCTGTAGATAAAAGCCTGGAGTAAGTGTCTAAGAAGGATATTGAGTTCAAAATACAAAGTTGCATTACTGCACAAACACTGGCTCCTCATTTCCATTCTCCCCCAAGTGAAGGAAGGGATTAAGCATTTGATTTACTTGTGCCATTGTCTCTCCCACCTGCCAGATTTCTGCATCTTAGCCAGGCCAAAAAGGCTCCGACATGATGCACAGGTATTCTCCAAGCTTGCTCAAGGCTCCCATAGGACGTCATAAATGATTCCCGGTGGTACTTTAAGTTGCCAGATTTGAAATCCTGCACACATCATGATTGGTGAAGGCCTCCAGACAAGACAAAACCAGAGCAGGGAGTGTGGGCTGATCTTAGCTGTTGTCATTGGTTATATCAGATTAGGGAAAGTTAATCACTGCTTTTACCTATTTCGCTTTACCAAATTCACCAAAGTAAAAGTTCAGGCAAAGCAAAATTATGTTTTGATGATTAAGAGGCTGTTAGAAATTCTAATTTAGAAAATAGTAGATGAACCATAAACTTAGTCCAAACCCTGGGATCCAATAGTTTGAAATGTAACCCATATTTGCCTGGATATGACACCATGACAGCCCTACCTTTCAAAACCAGAAAAAAGTGTGGGACAAATTTGACTGTTGGTAAGGCTGTCAAACAGAGTGGAGGACTTCCTGTCAAACAGACACGCCCCCTTTTGAATGCAATTTTAAAAAGATTTTAGATATTAAAAGTAAATCACACATTTTATACTTAATAGGTCTTGATCACACATTTTATACTAATCCAAAAAACGTGTTTAAAATCAGCATTTTTTTTATTTATGACATGAGCTCCCACCCCCAAGAAAGTAGTATATTTAAGTGTACTACAAGTATACATTTCATTCATTGAATGACTGAACAAGTATACCTAGTCCATACTAAAAGTCAGGCAGTATACTTGAAGTTTACTGTTTAAATACTATCTATATAATAAAAACTGAAAATGTTCCAATTTAGTCTAAAGAAGTAGTCAGTTTACTTCCTACACATACATGGTCCATAGTATACTTGCTACACTTATACTCAAGTATAATTAGTAAAAGTAATTCTTAAACTAAAAACTTCACATGTACTTTTTTTCTAACAATAGCATGATTTTCACTTGGGTGTGAGAAGTCCCAGGTTCAAATCCCGGACGAGCCCCCAGTCGTTTTATACTAAACCCAAGTCCAGGACACACAACTGGACGGATCGCAACAAAGTAACCAAACACAAATTGTTAAGGTTTACAAGTCTGTTTGTTCTTTTAACGTGCCAACTTCAGCCCGTCCTTGAGGCAGCATATCTTCTTCTTTTAACCAGTGAGCTTCACCTGGCAATCAGCTGTCCGGGTGACAGCCCTTCAATCAGCTGATCCACTCCAGCTGTTCAAGTCACTGAAAAAGAAAACAAACAAAAAGTAAAAAACAGGAAAGGAAGGAAACAGAAAGAACTAGAATGCCGTAACAGCATGTCAACAAAGATATTATTAGAATTGCTTAAACTGATTTATGTTGAAAAACAAAAGCTGGTTGATTCTAGATTTTGACAACCAGTTTCATTTTGTTTTCATTTTTTACACATTAAAATTCTTGTTATTGTTGTTTGTTTGGTTTTTTATGTTAAACTTTACACCGCCATAATTGAGTGAGGTAAGGAATTGCAGGTGAAATAAATCCTCAGAGTCGCATTTCTTTGAAAATGACATCGATGTTGTCCCACACCTAAAATAAATGGCTACAAGTTGTGTTAATATTTTACAATGTCTAATCATACATTGTGAGTCTATGGGGTTTTACACTCAGGAAAATCCACCTGTGCACGGGCCCCGGTTTACCCAGCCCCACTATAGGGTGCAAGTAACATATCAGATATTGGGGCCCCTAAAATACATCGTATCAGTTCATCTATCCATATCTATCTACTCCTTTAATCTGTTTGACTTATAAAGTTTTTGTTCAATGCTCTTCCTAAAACTACATTCTTCATTTACCAGGCTTGGGACAGGCACAGCCAGAACACTGCTTTGTGCCCTGTTGAGGCTGCATTTATCTTTTTATGTATGTCCATCTGCCCATCCTTACAGTTTTTCTTTTTTCTTTTTATTCTTCTTGTTTTTTGTAAAATGTATTTCTTTAGCTAATTGTAGATCTTTGCAGGCCATCACATTTGGGAGGGAAGCCCATGCCTAGTCCTGGCCTTGACTGTCCAATCAATGAGCTGGAACTTTGGGTCTCCCCCAAAGGGTCTACAGTTTAGGAGAGAAGAAACAATTTTGTCAACCAAGTTTTTTTGTAAATGGCTAATGATTTGTGGAAGGAGATATTGTTGTTGACAGACATGGCCAATATTTTCAACCTTCTAAAACTCATAGCAAGACAATGAAATCAACCAGCGGCCAGATAATTTACATTTATTTGATTCTGAGGAAAGTTTGCCTCCACCGTTATCTCAAGAGTTTTTCCTCGCCACATTTTAGATTCAAGCTGTCACATGGAGATAGAAAAAAAACACTTTTCAACAGAGTGAGATGACTATGCAAAAATAATTAATTCATCTCTAGCCTGTATGGATCTCACTTCAGTTCCCTGGGGGTTCTGCTCCTTAAAATATAAGCTACAGTGCTGACAGTTTTCCTGCTTAAACATCAAAACGCCTTTTTTGTTTTATTTCTTTTTTTTTCTTTTTATTCTGGGCTCAGTTTTCATTTCATTTCATTTCTGATGGGAGGGGAGCACTACATAATCTGTTAGGTCTTGGAAATCCGTGCTCTTTATAAAAACTCAGACCACCTCTGTCAGAAAAAGCTATTACTGGTGAGGGTTTCATTTTAATTTAAATGAGATTACATTCCAGTGACACGAAAAGGGGGCACTGTCAGGATGGAGAGAACATGACTCCTTTTTTTTTCACATCCATCTCTCCAGCACTGGGATTGTAGGACAGGACTTAGCAGCAGGCACAAAGACTGTGTACCTGCAGCAACACAGTACAACAGAGGGGGGCCATGTTGTATGGCTGCATGTGCATGTGATGCATCTGCAAGCAAACGAGCCAGAAAGGAAGAGAATAATTACTGCAATGCCTCAGGCTCAAACCGGTAGAAAATCCACGTGCAAAGCAACATCAGCGACATAAAGCTGCATGATATGTCATCTTTAGCTTCTTCCTTCTGATCCCTCTTCTAATCTTTTCAACCCCCCCGTATCGCTGTTGGTGTGTCTGTATTTGAAGCCTGAGCGAACTAAGATTATCACGGTGAAGCATTCCAAGTGTCTGAGGCTCGCTGGCTCATAACACGGTGCAGGGAGAAGCCGGCGTGTCTGTGTGGACTCAGACCACCTTTATGTTGTGGATGCCGTCGCTTCCTGTGAGCGTGCAGTAACCGTTTCTCTCTGTCCTTCTCCCATGTCTCTCTTCACCCCCCACCCCCACCACCATCGCCTTCCATCTTCGGCCTTGAACGGAACAGCAGATGAACTTGGGATCGAGTTCATGGGTAAGACAACTTTTCATTGACTTTGTGATACAGTCAATCTTCACATCTGCAAGAAGTCACACACACAAAAGCAATGCACACAATCCCACACAACAAGGCCGCTCACCTTGGAAAATTAATGTGGGCCAGTCGCCATGGAAACACAGTGGTGAATTAGGTGTATCTGTCTGCATGAGGAACAGACAGTGCAAAGGAAGAGTGATGCAATGAGTAAAAAGTGCAGAAGCAAGCAGCAGAACTTGAACACATTTTATTTTAACTTTTTTTTTTAAATTAAATTGTGTTTTTTTTTGGTTTCAATACATTGACTGTTTAAGAGAACTGGAGCTAGTGAGTGTGACATCACCCATGCCGATGAAAAAATGTCAATTATTTTTTGCAATACGGACGCCGCCATGTTGGAGCCAGACCATATCAGTTAGCAGTGATTCGTGCGAGTTGTTATGAGTAATGGCAACCACTTTCACCAATCAGGAGTTAGCTTATTGGAAGTCTACATTTGAAAGTGGGCTCAGGAGAAACTGTCAAATGTTTCAAACATTTGAGGTGAGACAGCCTACTGTCATTGAGGTATCTGATTGGTTCGTTAATAACTTGAATTACTTACAATAAAGAGAAAATATCGTGAAAAAAATAGAAGTTTAGGAGATCTTGGCTTTTGGATCCAGCTGGGACTTCCTACTTAGAATGCAAGTGGGGAGGGGTCACTCAGTCCAGTTCTCATATACAGTCAATGGTCTGATATAGGGGGCTGTAATGTAAGAGCCATTCAATACTGTTACCATAAACACAAATTAACTTTTGTTTTTTTTTTTGGCACACTTTAGACATAAACATGAAGAAAAAATAGCAGATTTTTTCTGAATGTTTTTAAATTTTGACTGAGGGTCACATGACTTCCTTTAAAAAAAAAAGACACCGTGTACCACTGAGATAGGATCATCTCAATGAAGCAAATGTAGTATAGATAGCGTAATGTCAGCAGTGAAACAAAATATTCAGAATTTGTCTTACAGGGGCTTGTGCATCTCAGCCAGAAATTCATAAACCAGAACAAAGTAATGCTTATAGTATTTTCTGAACAGCACTTAAAATCCTAGAATTTTTCAACAATCGGAAATCCGATTTATAATCTGGCACTTCTTATGTTTGAACTCCAGTTGTGCTTACTGAGCACCAATTGATTTGTTGAACACTGCGCACCAAAATCAGTCAAAATGTTTTAGTACAACTATACTGTGAAGCTGCACTGCTTGATGGAGAGTTGCAGCATCATGGGTACTGTTGTCAGGAGCCTCCCAAACTGATACAGTATATGTTAATGAATGAGTTTAATAAAGTTTGGTTTATCTGACACGTGTATGGCTTGTTGCCCCAAAATAAGTTTTTTTTTTTCAATTAAAAACCTTTTTTTTTTAGAAAAAAAAACCAGAAAATTGCAAAGGAGGGGTAAAAGGGAAACATCCGGTTGCAGACTGCTGATGTAACAAAAGGATTGACGTGCAAAAAAGATGGCTCAAACACAGCTTCTTATCAGGAAAAAATGCTGTCTCATCCCATTTTTATCTGTATTATTTTCATTTTAACGTCTGCCATCTTGGCGCCGCTCCTCCCCTACGTTGCATATAGCTGTGAGGTTTTCCATTAACATGGCTTCATAAACTGCTGTCACATTACACTCCAGCTCAGAGAAATACAGAAGGCGAGAAGACGCAGAGGAAGAGAGGCTGGTGCTGCACACAACATTTCTCAGTTCACTGATTTTAATCTGGGCACTAAATTAGCTCGCAGTGCTACTGCACGTGGGCGGATGCATTAGAGAAAATGAGAACAGGATTGATCGATTGATAGCTGGACAGAGGACAGACAGAAGTGCAGATGGATTGTTTTGCCTCTGAAGTGAGCGCTGCACACAGACTCGATGGTTTAATGTGCTCCATTGTGAATTCTTTCCGTATTCCGTCAATGAACCTTTTGATAATTGTTATATAAATCCTACATGTGAGACTGCTAGCTAAAAAAGAGCCTCATTTGATGGAGGATTGACGGCTCTAAATATAATAGTATAAGCCCCTGAAGTCCAGTGAGCAAAGCTTTGCTTGTCTTACAAGCTCACTCTGCTGTATTTCAAGTTGAATAACCCACTTTGTGCAGATCTTTATTATAGCATTTTTATCACAAAGTGTAGATTGGTTGTTAGATGTGAGTGGCCTTATGGGATTGTCTCATCTTTGGGTCAATATTACACGGTGTAGCAAGTTTAGCTAAAGCTGTTGACTTTGTTCTGTCCTAACACGCTCTTGCATCTAATTTCAAAAGTGCCTTGTAGGCATCCAGCTTGAAAGGCCCGCAACGCCTTTGTGCTCAGACAGCATGTTGGGATTTCCCCCACAGGCACTCACAAAACTTGGTACATAGTTTGTTTTTGTGCTTGGAGTTTAGTAGCCTTTTTTTGCCCCCATAAAAAAAAAAAAAATGAAAAAAAAGGAAGACCGGGCCGGGTCTCAGGTGGCGCTCCACATGAACACTGATGATGCAGCAGTTGGGAAAGATACTCCCTTTGTTTCAGGATGCAACTGTTGAGGGATCGTTTCTGTGAAAGCCAGAGGGGTTGTCAGGGACAACGGTGTGCGAGCTGCACATCCGGGATTTGGCAACTTCTGCTTTTTATTTGTGAAACACAGTTTGAACACCGCTGAAGGTTTTTTTTTTTTTTTTTTAGAAAACTAGTAAGGAATCCTACTTGCTTTGCTGCTAGATTTCAGTACTAGTTTACACCATGGCTTAAGTGAATACTGGATTCTGGTTGGCTGCAGGGTGTCCATTAAAAAGTGATCATGAAAAAGACAGCTTGAATGTTTTATTTTATTGCACTGGCCTAAACGCCAGTTGGTTAGCAGAACGACAGAAACTTAGTGCTGGGATGGACAAACATAATCCCACAGTGTATCACAACAGTCAGAAATTAGAAAAGATCTCTGTTCACATGCCGGGATCTCTATCAAATGTTACTATCAAAAGCAATATTGCCCATAATTTTAAATAGTTTGTTGCCTGAGTTTCTGTCTCGCTTACTTGTTGCTCAACACATAGTGAAAACATGCTTATAAGTCATTTTGTGAATAATAATAAAAGGAATTGTTTAATGATCAGAGTTCATGTTGGATAATCCTCACAATAAATTAATTTAGGAAACTATTTGAGGCCTTTGTTTCTTTAAAACAAACTTTTACTTCAACATCTGGGCAAAAACAAGCAGTAAGAGGTGAACTTCCCCTCTGAAATGATGCTTTGTGTTGCTTGGCATGACATTTACTGTATAAAACACCATCTCCACTGCAGCAGAGCGAGGTCAGTGCAGGGTCTGTAGCTGGTATGACAATGTGTCACACCCCATATCAAATAGTCCACTTTTGAATTAATATTTCCTTCTTTCGTGGTACCATGGTGGTACCATCAGACCACACCTCTCATTCCTTGTTCATTTTTCTTCAAAGAAAACATTTCATGACCTTCACATCTGACTGGTATTGAATCTGGAGTCTCAGTCGAGTATTCCCGCTTCACCTTTTTCGTACATGTGAGCAGCCCACACTGCCGGGGCTGGCGAGGGCTCTCCCTTCGGCACTCTAGTCCAAATTGCTTCACTTACTGAATTGATTAAGGGATCCTCCTGGAAACGGATCTTCCTCCTCAACTTATCAGATGTCTTCTGCCACCCACATGTGAGCCCGGTCTGCAGCCAAAGGTGACTGCTGTGTCACACCACTTTGATGGTCATTGAAGTCACTGCTGAAAAAAAAATACAAAGGTTAGAAAGAAGCAGTCTGAAAATGTAGGAATCTTTTCCAAAGTTTTTAGTGATGTTCCTGTATAAACTCTGGCATAAAAGCTATCATGTGTGGCCTTGCACCTGAGCTGAGAGATGCAGAAAGCGTCGTGTTTGCATCGTCCTTTATAAAATCAATTAAAGCATTATTTACTAAATAGGTTTGTTATTTGTTTACAATAAAAGTCATAGTGAAAGTTTCAAGACCCAAAATTGTCCCTATTTTGTTTCTAAAGTAGGATGTGAAAGTGCCCAAAGCCCTGGAACTTGGCTTTTTCTTTAAATTAGGAGGATGTTTGGTGCTACCCAGAGACTTCAACCAAAGGATCTCTGGGAGACTAGTTCACTCTCTCGCGATTTCCCCTCTGGAAATCGCAGCACATCTCACACAGGGGCGTCTTTAAAGGCAGCCCCTCTCCGCACAATCTCATCTTTGCATTGACAGTCTGAGCCCGTTGCTTCCCTAAAACACACAGTGGACTAACAATGACCCACTGGGAAATGGATGAAGGCACTTGTGTTCCTCTCTGAAGCATTTGGTGAAACAAACACTGAACTATTTGGTCAGACTTCCACAGAAGTGTAAACAAGACTTTGAGATTACATCAGTTTCAGCCACAACAGACAAACAAGGAGGGGTGGGAGGCAGTCTTATGCTGTGGGGAGAAATCTTTCAGGAGAATTGTCCATGAAAACAGTCCTTTCCCCACAAGACAAAGTGTAACAGGTGATTTATCTCAGAGTAAAAAAAAAAAAAAGACTGCAAAGCCAAAGTTCTCTGCCTTGTGTACCTGGAGTTTGTTTGGAACATTAATCGAGCACATCCTGTGAAATTAATGCCACAAATGAGTGAGGTTCAACATAAAGATGACCAACCGAGACAGTGAAAGAGAAAATGCGTAAGATTATGTGTCCAGCAGTGCAGCGTGTTGTGATTCATGAAGCAGTTATAGTCCAGGTCCTGAGCTGAAATGCATTTCAAAATAAAGGAAAGATGTGTGCAATAAAGGGAGTTCTTTTTAAATGATCATCTATACAATCCACTGTTACACATGCAACATTCAAATAAAGTGATTTACATCGAAAAAGTTAAACAAGCTAGGAAAATCAGGTTAAAACCTCACTGCTGTACAGATGCTGAGGAGCATAAATTCATAACACATTGAATAGCACAAAATAGAAAAAAAACTTTTTTTAAAACCATTTGTTCATTTTCTGATCCCACTCAATCTCCTTCGGGGTAACAGGGGTTACCAGAGCCTAGCCTGGCCACTGTTGGGCGAAGGCGTTTTACACCCTGTACAGATCAATAGTCTGTGGCAGGGCAACAGAATCACAACAGTTCATGGGGCACAACAGAGATTCCAATGAGCCTATGAAGTATTCAGTTATAAAGGACCAACTCCTATCATCTGTTGATCTACTCTAAAAGTGTTCCCAGTGGTTTTTGGAATACAGTGATGCTGTTTTTAGCAGAAACCAAAAAACCCGTAGTGGTTTTCTAGGTCATAGTTTCTGCAGAGCGGCAATAGTGCATAAGAAATTTACCTCTGAGCTGTGTGCATGACTGTTGGTAGGGACCAAACCCGACTCCCTTCCCCTCACCATTACTGTGCGCTCTGTGTTTACACACTCGCCAGCTAGCTAACAGCCCCTCACACCCCCAACAAGATGGCAAGCAATATCAGAGCTATCCAATAGTAGTTCTGAGCGAAAATGTCAGCTCGAACAAGAAAACATAGACACATGTGGAGTCAGCTACATGGATGCATCAGAATATAGAGTATATACATATATACATACACAGTATATATATATATATATATATATATATATATATATATATATACAATTGTTTTGTTTTGTCCTTTATGTTAAGGTTGGAGAGACTATGTTTTATGTATGGCACCACCACCTTTTTTTGCTTACAGCTTCAATAAGTCAACTGTTTTTTTTTGTCTGGCCCAGTCTTGTAGCACTTCCGTGGTTTTGCTCTCGGCTGTAATAATAAAAAAATAATAAACAGATTCTATATCAACAGCAGAAGCCAAAGATGAGTTCTTGAAGGTCACATGCAGGTTTCTTCCAGGTTTTTTGTACTTTTCCCTGCATCTGCTGGCTCTATGAATCAAACGTGGAGTATCTTCAGCCGTCATGAGATCCAGAAGAAAAGCACATGAGGTTAAGCTGAAGGTCGTGAGTCACAGTGGGGCTGAGGAGCCGCTCCTTTTCTCAGTTACATTTGTTGATTTGGAATAAACTGTGTCAGTTCATGGCTTAGAAACTGTGTTTGGTCTTGTTGCGTTTCCCTCGGAGGCGTCAGTATCACACTTGAGCGATGGTAAATAGTGCAGTTCCACAACCCAAAGATATCAGTCGGGATCAACTGCTTTTTTTTTTTTTTTCCTGACTGCCTGCGACCTTAAGCCTCGGCCGCTGATGTGCAGAGATTTGACAAGAAGCTCTGGGAGCATTCATTTGCTGCTAATTCCCTGTCACCATCGGTCTCCGGATGCTGGGATGCACATGGAGGCCGTCCTCAAAACACACACTTATATATATATATAAATGTGGAGTGGCCCTGGCCTCATCGCTGTTGCCTGCTGGGTTTTTCTGAACAAAATGATTATCACACTTCAGTTAGCACGTCATCGAGCCCAGCCTGTGTCTGCCATGTCCCCATCCCATGTTCAAACGCTGACTCTAACTGACAGCATTGCTGGTTGGTTTATGCTAATCCCGATTCTGCGAGGATATATGTGTAGTCCACCCTTTAATTGTTTTGCTTTGGAGCGCTAACTTAAGAAGCCTTTCCTCACAACTGTCTGACCAGTAAAAATTCATTGTCTTGAATTGTCTTCTCTCTTCCGCAGAGAGTGGCGACACCTACCAGAGGCAGGTGCTATCCATTTTCAGCATCGCCTCGGGGATCTGTCTTCTTGGAGTGGCGTGCATGGCTCTCTACCGCCGCAACAAGTGAGTGATGCCAGCCAGAACCACATTAGTACAGTAAGCCCCTGGCTGTGCACAAGAGCACTTTACTATCATGGCATGGAGCCCAAACAAAGTGTGAGTCAGCGAGAGGATGTTTTAGCCAGACATGAAATCTAAATTGTGCGGGATGCATTTGGGACAGATACTCATGTAAGATTTATTCACAAAGTGGTTTTAGCAAACAGGTATGTCACAAACAATTCACCCAAAACAAAATATGCCCGAGCCACGGCCAGTTCACAAAACAGTAGACTTTCGTTTTGAAAGTGTTTGGTGAAAGAACACTTTCCACTCCATCCCCAAAGTCAATTACTTGCTTGCAGGTGAGAAACAAGAAAAAAATAAAGAGGACAAAGAGAAGCAGAGAGTAAAGAAGGGAGTTAATAGAGGTTGTGTTGATTGAATTGGTTCCAAAAAAAAGAGGGTTTTGTTTTTCAGCAGGGAAGCGTTCTAAGGATTAGAACGGTCAGTTCGCCCAGAGACCGTCTCTTTTACCGTCTGCAGAATGAATGTACCGCAAATTATCCAAACAGGCAGATCCTGTTTAATTGATTTGCTTTACCTCAAATGTTGTTTGACATTGCTGCCCAGACAAACAGCAGCGGTCTTTGCAGTTTGGTGCAAAACTGTACTTTGCAGAGATTCACCTGCTGATTTTTTTGTACATTTTGGTATCTATGGGATAAGATTAATGCCAAAAAAAGAAATGTATGGATAAAGACACAGTTGTATAGATATTAATGCTTTGAAGACAACTTTGCTGAAAATATGAATACAACATTTAGATTTACGTCTGTTTTCTATGCAGCTTGTCTCTGATTTGAATACAACTTTGCATGGTCTTGAAAATTCAGCTTCTGTCAGAAATACATCACTGGTTCACAAGCACATGCATCAAGTCATGAAACATCGAGACAAAAAAGTGTGCATGCGTATTGAGGCTCATTTATATTCAACCAAAATAAAGAAGAACTTTTTAAAACATTATTTATCCCATATCGTTTTAAACGCTTAAAAACCAATAATATAACAGAGATCTCTGGTCGCATTTTATTGTTGCCAGGCGACAACAGCTGATCAACCAATGCACCCGCAGATCATTTCAGACCCACAATGGGTGGAAAATAATCCAAAGAAGAGCACCAGGCATGACACTTCTAATAAAAAAGTTATGTACATGTTTGTCAAAAAAGAGATGTTAATAAGAATACAATGTGCACTGTCTCTTGCTGATGACATCACTGCTGCAACATAATGGTTGGGGATGATATCAAGGCTTTGGCTGAAATCCCTCCTACTCCCAAACTACTAAAAAACTATATAGTGTGGTATAGTGTGGGATTAACTAGTACCCTGGATCTTAAAAGCAACTCAGACACCATGGTCACTTCCTTTGTTTTAATGGCATGGACACAGATTTCCCAAAATAAAAACCTAATAAAAATGAATAATTCGCAGAGACTATTTATGAATCCACTGATGATGAAAACTTAGATTGTTTCAAAAAAGAAATAATTTTTTTTCACATGAAAAATCCTTCAGATGCAATGCATTGTGGTCTATATTTGCCAATCTAGTGAGCATTAATGCAAACTGGTTTTTCACTGAGACTTCTGAGAAATTTCTAGGGCATTCGATTTTGGAATTGTTGATTCGTTCAGCACTACAAAATGGCAAACGCACTATATCATGCACTATGTAGAGGGAATTTGGACACGACCTATGCCTATATGTGATCAATGACCATCATTTATATAACATAAACAAATAAAAATATGTCAACTGTTTACCAGAGTCTGATTGTTCTCCGTTGCGGAGGCGGCTTTTTTTTCTAATGTTCTGACTATAGTTGTAGTCAGTACTGCTTTGTATTTAAATCTGCTTCTTTGTCGCCCTGACCTTTCCCTGGACTCTGACCCTGATTTAGCTTTGTGGACTTTTAGTTGAGCTTTGTACCTGTCTGCCTGTCTCAGTCAATTAAACCTGCTGCACGTGGAACCAGCCATCTGCCTGTTTGTGACATCTGTGAATCTGTGATGTATTTCTTTATAGTAATCTAACAGGAAAAGTGTCACATTCATATGAAAGAAAAGTCATATTTGAAACAAACCTGTCAAACATAAAACCAAATATATTTACTTTTTTTCTTTTTTTTTTTCAAAGTGTACACAACTTTGTTGATGAGCACACGTTTCTTCTTGACTGTTATGTTGCTCCATATTTTTCCTTCATATTTGAGCTCAAAATAGCGTTCCCACAGTAAATACGTAACATGAAGCAAGGCTGCACATATTGCTGATGTTTACCGGAGCATCTATTTCATCTTTATTATCATAGATTTCTATTTAAGTGAGCTTTATTAAGCAGTAAGCAGTCCATTATGTCATGCAGTATGATGCATGAGGTTGTTTTCTCTCTGGGCATGCCTTATTTCTAACAGATGCCACTACTGGTTCCACTGCTACATAATAATGGTTTTAATCACAGCTTCTGCAACCCAGAAAGTTTTCAGTTTTGCTTTATTATCATATCTTGCCTTGCTGTTCATTTAACAGTTAATTTTTGGTGTCCCAGTTAGATTCAGCTTTTAAGCATTGACGTCTTTATTGCAAACACATTATAGCATTAACAACCAATTACTAACAATTAAGAAAAACAAGATATGAAGCAAATAAATTAGCTGCAACTGGAACCGCTGGAGCTAAAAGAACAAAAAAAAAAAAGATAAATATTTTAATCGCCTCAGTTTTAATGCATGAATTGTTCTTTAGATTGTATTTAACTTTAGGCCAGACAACAAGTGCAGACTTATCTCTAAAGATCAGAGAAAACAGATGGTACTTTTAATGAAATTCGCTCATTTACACATTTGATAAACACCCACAGTAAATAAATGACAGTGTGCGGGAGTGACAGAGAGGCAGAGACACTTCATCACACATCTCACATACGAACAACTCTTAATTTTACTTATTTCTTTTTTCAAGTGTATCAGTTCAAATGCAATCATCATTGCCAGCAAAACTCATCCACAATTTCTTTGGATTATATTCATTTGATGCACATTATGGGATGACGGTAACACAAATTACAAAAAGGGCAAATTTAGTTGAATTGTGTCCATCTGAGTTGTTAATTTAATTTCAATTATTTCAAAATGTACCAATATGAATTAAGTTTCTCCTCTTCTAGCAGCTGGGATCACGAGTGCAGACAACTGTAGAAATATGGAATGTGGGAGGGGCTGAGTCACTGACTGCTACAGCTTAAAGAAAAGCAGAAACAGAACATGGGGGTCAAGTTTGTGGTTTGCAGACAAGAAGAAGTCATGTTGACAAACTATTATCTTTCATCACACAGCAAATGTGTTTGTCTTAATATCTGAATATTCAACAATGGACTGATACTGCTGGTGTGCACACCCCTTTGGTCCTACCTTCAACGTCCATACCTGATCGTCAATGGGTTGTTAACAATTTTTTTTAACCCTTAAACACCTTAGAGGCTGCCAGTGACACCTAAAAAACACACATCCTTGGACATATCCTAACTCTTTGACCGTTCACACGATCAATGTAAAAATGGCTTTGTAAATCAGCTTTGCATCGATATGTGGCGTAAAGTCAATTTTCTCCGTGACAGAATCGGTTGATTTAGATTAACTGGGTTCACAGCTGAAGAGTTACGGTAGTAGAAAGAACGTCAACGCTGGAGCTAAAGCCGCGATGATGAAGGGTTAAAAACAGCTTTGAAACAGTAACATTATGTTCTTAAAAAAAATAAAGACAAAAACACTTAATAGTGTTTTTTTTATTAGATTTTCTTTCTTTTTTTCTATATATTTTTTTCCAAACGCAACGATGATCATACCCACAGTTAAAGCCATGCAGAACTGTCAGAACTATGGTACCTAGTGTTTACTTTGTTATTTTGACCCATGAGAATACACCTACATTTTTTGTTTCTAAGAAAATTCATTAATAAAACAAGTTAATTGCTTACAGTAAATTACCCATAATAACAGCAAAGCAGAGATTTAATAGTGTGATGAGCAAACAAGGGTGCTCTTTTTTATTCCTCTGAGCTTTTTCTGTTTGTATGGTTGCATTGTCATGAAAACATCACATTGCAATTGTTCTTTTCTTTTTTTTTTTCATATATTTTCCTCCAAAGGAGACACAGCGAAAAGCTCCAGGCTCATTTCTCCAACAGCCGCAGTCTGAGAGACTGCAGTGTGAACGCCTCCGGTCTCATGTCCAAATCCACTCCGAGGTTTCAGTACAGCCTTCATCTACAAAACGTAAGTCTAAAGCTGCCATTGATTTGGATTTCCTTACACGTCCTAATCATCTTTATCAACATGTTTCCATGAGCTCCACTTTTACACATATTCTCTCAGAGCTCGAGCAAGAGATCTATGACATGGCTTGATGTTCTCGCTTCTGCCTCTAGCATTTTGTTCCTAATTATCTGACATGGGTTGGTAGGTGATAGGCAAAAATTGGGAGGAATACATGTGCTGTAGAATATGCAGGAAAATACTGCTTGTCATGTTTCTAGTGGCAGATTTCCGTGACAGTCTGTGAGTTGGAATATTAAATTTGTGCTGGTGTTAAAGTTTGCCTTTCCACTGTACAAGAACAGAAGGTTTTTCTAAATGCAAGGACTGGATTTAGTGACTTTTTTCATGTTTGAGAGAGGTGAAAAGTAGAAGACAAAATTAAATCAAATAAAACCAAACTTTACATATAAATAATGTTTTTTATCCATATGTAAACCAAAGTGCTTTAAATAGTAAAAACATTGTTCAACTTGAAAACTGAAAACAAAAACCTCCACATTCACACAAACAGTAAAGCACACACAATGCTCACAAAAGACACAATATCACACTATTGTTTAACATTTTTAGGCAAAATAATTTCAACTTTAACAGAAAATAGTAGTACTTTGTTTAGTACTCTTTTTCCCCTTAACCTTAGTGCCACCCTGTATGTAACAAGATTTTCAGAGTGATGCCCCGCCTTCTGACATCTGCTTTCTTTTGATTGGTCAACCTATAATGGCTCACTGTTACTAAATTGGCTCAGAGAAAACCCTTCAAGTGGAAACATATAAAAACATACATTTACAATTCATACAGTTCTACATTTGTGGATAAAGTTACTGTACTGTTGCTACTTTTAAACGACACTGATTAAATGTTTGGCCTGTTTTTTGCAAGCTAACGCAAGTGTAGAAAACAAAGTTGACTCTTCATTCATGCTGAAAGGTCTTTACATTTCATGCAGAACTTTGTTGCGAAAGCAAAGATATGGATTCACAAGTGTTTTCAACAGACTCCTGGCCAAATGCAATGCATCCAGTTTAAGGTCAAGGGTCCTTGTTCAATCCAGGTCTGTATAGAGTTTTAGTTCATAAAGGCGTTTTTTCTTTTTTTAAACATGAACAAAGTCCCAGATTAAATTATAAATATCACCTTGAAATTAAAAAAAATAAATATTTTTTTTAACTGGAACAAAATGCAGGCATCAAGAGGTTAACGTTTCTTAGAATTTTTTCCTAAATATTTTGTTCAATCCAAGAATTTGTACTTTTACACTTCTTAAGCAGCAAAGCAGACACACTTACAAGTTTCAATTTGTAAACAATAAAATGGCCAAACTTCCTGTGCAGTTCCGCCTCTCTTTGAAAGGAAGGGACTTAAACCAAGATGGAAGTCTTCAGGCATCCTTTGAACTAATGTGCCAAATCAAAATAAAATAGTTTCAAGTGATGGGGAAACTGACCATGTTCAGAAAATCAAATGGTGATATTTCAGCAATGCTTAATGTAAATACTAAAGAGTGCATTTTGCTTAAAACACACTAAAACCAGGGTAGGTTCTTTTTTTGACAAAACCATAAACCATGTTTGAAGCTACAAAGATGTAAAGCATTGTTGTATTAAAAAATAGTCACAAAATCAAAAGAGTTCAGAGCGAAACAGGACGAGCCTATTTCTCTTGATAAATGTAAAAAGAGAAACACAAATCAAACTCCTGCTTACAAAAACAATGGCAGAGGGCCAACCTAAAAACAAAAGTGGCAAAGTATGAATCACAGGCCAGCGCTGCAGAGCAGAGCTGACCTGTGAGGCACGTGGAGGCTGTAGATGGCACAGATGCAGCTCAAGTCTCCACAGAGAGGTAATTACACTCAAATATACACTTGCAAAGATCTCATCAAATAAGTGCAATCGCTCTTCATGATGCATTAACACTTTGCTTACTTTTTTACACCTGACATTTTTTTCTAGCCTTTTTGTCAGCTTTTTCTGCAAATTGTGTTCTCTTTGATTTTTATTTCTTTTTCTCTATCTGACTTGTAGTTATTCACCTTTTAGTTGAATAATTACTATATCTCTCCCATTTTACAAATCTCCCAATACATAAAATAAATGTTTTCTTCATGTAGATATCTTTCTTATTTGGAATTCATCATTCAAGCTCAACCTTGTTCTGTCTTTTTGTGTTTGCTCTGTTGCGAAGTTCTTAATAATCGAACAGTGTCTAGTGTCACCCACTGGAAAACAAACACCCCTCCAGCTAACCCCACCCACGGAACTGCAGCTGGCACAATTTAAAAGATTTTTTTTTTTTCAAACACGTCAAATAAAATCACGGTTCAGAGCAACTGACAGCTCAGAAAAGGTGCACCACGTGAAGTGAACATTTTTAAGGTAAATAAGGAAATATATTTTGCTTTCTAATGACAACCAAAAAAAAAAGTCATTTGAACCCAAAGCCGTCCCATGCCTGTCAGAGTGCGATGTGGTTCAGTCAGATGAGGCCCTGTGGCAAAATAGCAAGCTATTATATTAACACCAGGATGGCAAGATTGTAGTGACAGAAAAGTGCTGGCGCGCCGCATGAGGTGAAGCCTTGTTTCCAAGCACAAAGGTTTCATTGCTTAATACAGAAAGGAGGTCATGAGGGAGTAGAGGAGAAAAATGAAAGACAATAATAATGTTAAAACGAACACACACACAGAGAACTGTGCGAGGGAGATTTTAAAGACCCACTCCAATAAAAAAGTTTTTCTTTTTTTTTTTTTTTACATGTTCTTGTAGCATTTTTCTACAACAGAGTACTAAGGCCGCCATAAAAATAAAAAATAAAATGTTTTTATGAGAATAAAATCGTAATTTACAAAAATAAAGTCATAAATTTATGAGAAAACGGTTATAATTTTATGAGAATAATCTTTCTCCAAAATGAACTCATGATTCAACAATAGAAAAAGCCATGCTTTTTAGAAAATAAAGTTGTGTTAGCCTCCATCAATGCAGCCATTCTTGATGATGTCATTGAGTTTATCATAGATATCCATGCAAATTATATTATGTCTATGAATCCCTGTGGCGTAATGTATTTGGACCCCTGCAACTATACTGCTGAAGGCATAAACGGCATGAAAATCCACTACTTAGGGGACGAGAATCTTTTTTTGAAAAAGCCCAGTGTCCTGCTAATTCTTTTTCAATATCCTTATACTGTCTTTTAATGAGTCAACAATGTTGACTCATTAAAAGACTTAGTATTTCCTTATTTATGAACTAATGCTGAAGTAACCACAATGTAGGTCTCATCCTGAAACACAGAATTGACTTTGTTGTTGTTTATATTTTCTTTGTAAACAGACTTTTGCCTCCTAAATGTATGACTTTAATCTACTAAATTCTCTATTTGTAATTTATGAAATTATAGCTTTATTTGCATTGGCTCTTTTACACAATTCTTAATATTTATTCTTGTAAAATTACAACCTTTTTCTCATAGTTTTACACCTTTTTTTCCATTAATGTATTGCTTGTTTTTCTATTTCATGCTGGCCCTAATACAGTATTTTGTCGAATGTTCTTATGATGGAGGACAAAATTAAGCTTATAATTAAATGTCTTCATTCTTTATTGCATTATTTTCTTGATTTCTTTATTCAAATTGTTGAAAATTGGGAGCAGATGAAAAAATGCTGCTGAAAGGAAAAAGTCTGTAGCAGTGATGTTAATGATCCAGTTGGTCACAAGCTTCCTGATTCTGATGCATCCTCTTGCAGACAAATAGATCCATGTGCGTCTTTGTTTTCGTCTCAGCTGACATCTGGCTTAAAACTGGATGGCTTGGTAGCTCCAATGTTGCTCATCTTTTTTGTCGGACCGGTAATGTTAGCTCGGAATTGTGAGGGGCTGTAAGCTAGCAGGTGAGAATGTCAACAAAGGGATGATGGGAAATGAGGGCTTTTGCTGTATCAATAGTCCCACCCTCAAGTTAGAGGCAAATTTCTAATGAACTCCTGCCGCTCTGCAGAAACTATGTCCTTGAAAACAACATATTTTTTAATAATTATTTTGGCTAAACAACATAATCATATTTAAAATACCACTGGGAAACCTTTTCCAATAGATCAAAAGATGACTGTAGTGGGACTTTAAGGCGGGATGCGGAAGATCGCTGCCTGTAAGTACCAAGGAGGAGAGGCTGAGCTGAAAAGACTAAAGAAAGATTAACAAGAGAAACCCATTTTTCCACAGATTTGACACGGCGACCCCAGACCACTGCTCCTCGCCTCCCACTCCCTCAGCTTGAAACCATCCAGAGACAGAACACAGTCTGTGGGTGGTGCCGAGCTCCGACTCTTCTGTTTTTCTTTTTTTTTTAAGTTGCACTCGCAAAAATGAGAATAATTTTGCAAGGAAGAAAAGAGCGGTATGATTGTGGAACGGCTCGAAATGTTTTTGGTGCATGAGAGCACAATGGTGTTTTTGTGTTCTTGGAGATGGGGGATGAGGCCAGTGAGCTAGAAACAAAAGGTTGGTTCTGCTGAGGCAGGTGCAGAGGGAAGGATAAAGCTCGGGTCCATTTTGGTCTTTGTCTGCCGTTCCAACTCCATGATAAAATGATGCGCTGTCCCATTTTTCTTTCACAGCCCAAAAATATCTCAACAAATGTTTTTGGCAAAGACGTTTTCCCTCAAGGCACGTTGCATAAGAATCCAAAAGCTTGTACAGTGGAATACATTTACATGACTTGATGAAATAATTGATGCAGACATGCTCAGAGCCTGAGAGGTTGCCCTGATGTCACCTAGAAAGGATGGAATGACCCGTCGTTTTTCAGGGGTCATTTCATTCCAGCTCGCTTAAACCTTCAGCTTTACTACACGAATTTGCTGTAAAGATGGCGTTCAACTTTGAAAGGATAAAGCCACATCACAAAGCTCAAATATCAGTTTCACTCCAGGGGCAGAATGTCACAGTTATTCAGAGAATTCGATTGAAACTTGTCCCGCTTATTGTTAAGGCAGCGTGACTAATATCTAGTTCCAACTTAATGTTTTATGAGATGACAAATGAGCTTCTACAGACTTGAAGAACCTGCTTTTTTCAACAACTGTACTTTCTGATGTTTGTCTTTTGCTGACAAATGTATTTCAAAAATATTTTTTAATAAAAGTTAAGCAGATTTGGGTGTCTTAAATTCTATTATGGTATTGAAAATCATTTTGGCTTTTCATTTAAACACATCCATTCAATTCTTTGTGAAGTAAGTATTATTTTATTTTATTTAGTAAAAACTCTCCATATCATCTCGTATTATGCATTACTCTTACATATTTATGTTCCACAGCAGTCCTGAACTACATTTATATTGTTTTGAGAAAAAACATGGCTCCCATCACAATCTCAAAACAAAATGTGCACGCACCTGTAAAGATGAATTTTGGCTGTAGTTAACAATATCCTCCAAAGAATGATGACATCACAGCGGCCGAAACCGTCAAAGTAAAGAAAAGTAAAGAGTCAAAATCTCAAAAAATAGTTCAAGCAACCAAACCAAAAGTCATATTACAGGAATCAATGAGTTATATATAGGCTAGAGATGGCTTGTTGCATGCGTAAAGTTGGACGCCATATTTGAATGGTAAAGATGCCGCTTCATTGCTGTGCTACAGTTGTACAAACAGAGCTGGAAAAACAAGGATGTGACTTTTCACAAACAAATTATTCCTGTCAGCCAATAAAGGAGAACTTCTAGAAAACATTTTAGGAAGATCTGACAGAGTTTACGCAGAACAGTGAACGTTTAGGCTGATCTTGTAGCCTGTTTAAAGTCAATGGTAGTTTAAGAATTTGCACTATTTTCATGTTTTCTGGCAGGACCACCTATGATTTTTGTTTAATGGAGTAAGACCGTAGTATTTGTATGTGTTCGACCTCAGATCAGACCAGACGACCTCTGAATTTAAATATATTACTAAAAGAAACTAACCAAGATGTCCTCAGTAACAGCGAGCGAAGGATGAAGAGCCCAGCGCCAAATTCCCTGTCCAGCAGGCTGACAGAGACATGGTGTACGGAACACGTCTTACCAGGTGTTGCATTGGTGACTAAATCCTTCTGATAGAAACTGGGTGGAATCCACTTGTGGAACAGGACCCCCCCCCAGTTCAGCGTTGCTGCCTCCCGACGCCCAGATCTTGCCGCTCCAGGGCCATGTATGAAGTGCTCAAAGCATGTTATGGTCATTTTGCCATATCTGCTAAGCTGTGTCTTATTGTTTTTGTACTTTTCCAATATGGCGGTGCTCTTTATGCATCTTGGACAATGGTAAATGTCCAGCGAGCCATCTCAAGCCTATATATAACTCATTTTCTGGAATACCCAAAGGAGTTGTTAAAATTATTACGGGATGGCCACAGAACCCATGGCTTGGTGGCCATTTTGCTGCAAAGTGTCAAATTTGGCCATTTTCAGAGTTCCCCACAATCTGGTAAATAAAAACTTTAGTGCGAGCAGTCTCCATAAAATTTTACACACACCAACAAGTTCAGTCTACAACTGCAATGGAAGTTTTGTTGACCTTTGACCTTGGAAAGGGGCCACCATCTTGAATTTTCAAGCTACAAGTTCAACCTATTGCCTTCTAACTTATTGAGCATAATTGGGGAGCTAATTGAGAAGAAGTTCTGGTTTTAAAGTTTGTAGATTTTAAATGGTGTTCGCATGTGAGTGTTTACATATTAAGTTTTTTTTTTCTTTAACAAATGTTTTTAACTAAACTCTTATAGGATTTGAGCCACTTAAAACTTTAAAAACATCCTGTTTAACGCTAGCATTTTTAGAAAATCTCTGAATTCTCTGCTAACAATTACCACATGTTTTAAATATTCCAAAAGATTGACAGTCTTGAGTTAGAAAAAAACAGAAATTAGCCTTTTTTAATATAAATATTTATCAGATTTAACAGATGGTAACTAATGTATACAAAGAAAAATTGTTTGCTTGGGATTTAAAACCATAAAAACATAAATCACTCAACAGTAAATGTAGCAATTTATTTTAAGGCTTTAATAGATGTTCAGTGCAAATAAGAACCCGAAAAAAATGTGCAAAGGGCAAAAGTAGATGCTTTGCTAAAAGAAAATTGCTGACCTTTGCTCTAATGGTGCAAAAAAGTAACTTAAAGATTTGGAGAAATGCAGCAATTTTCCCTTGTAGAAATAAACATGTCCCAGCTGTAAATTTAGTCAAATTTGTAAAAAGGTTCTGTTTTATAGAAAAAAAGAAAGTGTTTGCTTTCAAACACATGTCTAACAGGAAATGATTGGGTAGTTTAAAAAAAATAGAAAGGGTTCATATCAGCTGGAAGCTGAATAAGTATTAACAATCTGTGCAGGACTCTTGAGAAGAGGAGAGCTTATTTCTCTGTGGGATCTTCCCTGCTGAAGGATGAGTAAAATAAAATGACTTTTCTAGCCGGAGCTTAAGGAGTGAGCATAATGTGCAAATACTTGATTGAAAAAAGGTAAGAGCCCCAGTATAGTGCCTGGAGTTTAAAAAAAAAAGCAGAATAAAATTAAAATTCAAGGAAATTCACATCAAAGAGTTGCAGCATTTTGAGCATCATGTGAATAAAACTGGGAAACAGCATTTTCTGTCTTTTTTTTTTTTTGCCAAAGGAGTGTCATTATTGAGGAACGCCATAATGAACTGTTATATATGGCAGGCTGAACGTGATCAATGTATTAAAAAAACATGTAATTAGGTGGAAAATTACATTTTCTGATTTTAGAAAATTAGTTTGTAAATATTTATTGCATTTTTAAAAACGTCAAATGTGGCATTAAATCATTAGATGTAATGAGACATTAATTTTAATTCAAGGGAAAAGTAATAATTTGCTTATGATGTGCATTTACTAATCAGGAAAATCCTTAATCCAGCCCAGATTAAATAATTTAGCAATGATGCTGCAACTACAAAGTTATATTTTAATAATATCAATAAATATACAGAGCACAAAGTGTTTTAAAATATTGTACAGTTGTTTGTTTTATAATGACTGATTTAATTGATATTTGATTTTTTTTTAAATGTTACTTTAATGTTCATATTTGAAACACTACATATAGTGTATGTACATTTAAATAAGTTTTAAATTAATAAGGCACATTTAGCCCTTTTTCTTTTTTTTATCACTTTAATCTTCCAAAATTTTAAAGACTTTTAAATATTAGATCAGGGATGGGCAACTACAGGCCTTGAGGGTCGCTGTGTCTGATTTCCAGATATCCCTACTCATGACAGATGACCTGGTTCAGGTGTCCAGCCAATTAGAACATGCCAGAGCATGGTTTGTTGGAAAACATGCAGGAATGCAGTCATCGAGGCCTGGAGTTGCCCATCCCTGGATTAGATATAGTATTAAATATGCAGGATAATAACATAGACTTTTATGTTTCTTTTGTCTCTTCTTCCATACACCCACATTGCTTTTTTTTCTTTATCAATGGAGACTTTTAAAAAAAGGAAAAGCAGGATGGGGACAGAAAAGTAAAGAAAGGCTGTGGCATGCAGGACTTCCATTGTCTGCCACCAGCAATTTATGTTATCCCCTGACATCGATATCATCCTGCAGGAAGGTTTGCTGTGACTCTTTTCCTCAGAAAGCGAGGCGTTCTCCACCCGTAGGGTATGTGAGAGGGAGGCCTGAATCCTACTCTTTTTCCAGCACAACTAAGAGCAGCAGTAACAGCTCCCTCTGGGAGTCAGCAGTGTAAGGGAGAAAAATGGATGACAGCCCCAAACCAGCTCTAAGTCACATGCAGCAGCTTTAATGGTGTGCAATCAGACCGAGTGAAAGGGCAACTGGGAGAGAAGTGCAGCTGGAATAACGGAATTATCTCAAGACTTTTGCTGAGAGCTTCTTGAGGCGTCTGCGGCCTCTGTGCCAGAGCTCCGACTGTGGCCCGGTGTAAGATAATAGTTTCAATTTTGATAAGAATAAAGGAAAGGAAGAAGAGGGGAGCCATTAATGTAATCTTCTGTTGGATTAATTCTTGAGTGTAACAGGAGTGCTGTTGGGGCCAACGTTGAGCTTATTCACAGAGTGCCCCCTCCTAATCTGTAGTTTAAAATGTAAAATGTAATTAAAAGACTCTGCTCGAGTGAGGGTGGATAAACCAAGAGAACATCCTCAACCTGACTGAGGGCTCTGAAACCTGCTGCAGTTATCAACATCATGCATAAAGCTCTTAGTGTCTTTGCCGTGTTGACATTCTGGGGCCATTATAACTATGTTTTGTCACTTACTCTTGGCCTTATTTTCCTCTCGTCTCCGCAGGGCTGCAGTCCTCATGGATCATCTGTTAAGGTCGGCAATGTGACACCAGGCACTTCAGCGGCAACCCCGCCGATTCTCAGCAAAGCGCTCTCTAAAGGGAAACGCTTCAGGTAAAAAGCCCCTTTTTTTCATATCTATCTCAGCCAACATCAAGATACATAAAAGGCAACCAAGTGAGAAATCCACGGTGTTATAAAACATGAGCCCCCAAATAATAAATATATCGTTTGTTAAAGAATGTTCTAAATGGTCTGTGTTTGTGTATTTCTCACTTATGTCGATGTGGTTCACTGCTTTAGCTACTTTATAAAAAGAGAACTCAAGCAACACTGTGATATTAAATGGCTTCTTGATGGGGTTTGGAAATTGTTGCTCACATGTGGGATACAAAGAAGACGCACATCCTCAGAGAAGAAGTGCATTTCAATTCATGGAGTTACACATTTTTGAATTTCCCATGCTGTCCTTTCAGCAGTGGAGCATTCAAGCAAATTAACATCGTTTTTGCAACGACGGATCTCAAAGGCAGCAGTGTTTTGTGATCGCAGCATTCAGATTCACAAGCTGCTGCTTTTCTAATCCACAGAGAAGCGCAGGATTGTGGGTGTGCAGCATGCTCTGATGGCCCTACGCTTAAGGAAACAGTTTATTTGCTTTGATAATATGGGTGCTGACCCGCTTTGACAGTCACTGGTAAAAATCCAAAGCTACGGGCAAATCGGGCTCAGAATGACGAGTTAAGTGATTTCTTTCAAATGAAAAATCTGTGTTAATGTGTATACGTGCACGTTCAAAACTCCTGGGCTTTAAAGTCAGTTTTCGAGCTCCAGGTACAAAACACACTTTGAAAGTTAAACCAGTTGAACTTTGACCAATCAGGGTCTCAGATTTGGTATAATGTGTGGATAGCATCCTTTTCAAAACACAAAACTACCAACTATTTGAAATTGATCATGAATTAGAAATTAATTAAATTAATAATTGCTGTTTGTGCACGTCCGGAATTACAGGACACAGAGTCTTTCATCCATAGAAATAGAGCTGTGAAAGAAAAATCCTGCACTGCAACGTGCCCATGCAATTGGGCAGTTCAACACTGTGGAGAACAACGTTGTCCATTTTTGCCATGGATGACAAAAGTTTAATTTAGGAAGTACAAAAATATGACATCATTTATGACACGAAACGTGAATTTTACAATAACTCAGTGAGGAAGGAGAGGACATGAACTGATGACATAGGGGTGACAAGTCAAACCCCTCCTTTGGAAGCGAGGGGGAGGGGGGCAGAGCAGAGATGCAACAGAGACTGTAAACTTACTGACAGTCATGAGATGGACTCCCAACGCAACGCAAAGGAGACACACCGCAGACTGAACCATGTAAATCAGGCTACAGTCATATCTGCCGGTGAAAAATGGGCAAATCTGTACGGGTAAACAGACGGCCCGCACAAAATATCAAAGTCTTTGACCACTTGGTGAGCATGTAGAGCAAATATGTTCATGCACATTTTTTCTACGGGCATGCTGCTAACAACAGACGATACACTGACCACACGTAAGACAATGGTATGTTCCATTTACATGACACCACATGAGCCTCAAGGGAACTTCAAGACACACCTGTGCGTACCTTAAGATGCATCCCCTCCTGTATAGGACCTTCTACAGGCCTGTATAACCCAAAAACCTGCAGCACCTGTACAAGTCTACCCCTGTACGGTTCATGTGAGTCAGGGCATTGAACACCTGTTGTAAACTGAAGGTACAAAGTGTACGGTTATCAGAGGGAGTCTGAGCGTGCACACCGACAGTCTGTGAAGGTATGGTTGACATGGACCACTACTTCAATGAAAATCTCACAGTGACAGCAGTTTAATGGACTGGTTCCGTGTAGAAGAAGAACGTTTTTTTGCCTGAAAGCTTGTTAAATGTGGCTGCAAAGACAACGCCACACCTGGGTTTTTTTTTTCCTCCACGGGTTTGTGCAGGTGTTTCATGAAGGGCAGCTGACAGTCCGTGATCTGTGTCTGTGGAGCGTGAAGAGACCAGGGAGGACTAGACTACGATGGATGATGCCGAAATGCTTTCTGCTATTGATCTGGAATGTGGACCACATCGGGGACTATTGGGAGAAATCCCTTTTAAAAACATGTTGGTATGGCCCATCAGGATAACTGCAAGTGTTTACCTGTGTCCGAGGTTTTATTAGCAAGCATGAGCACGCACTGATTGATTTATGAGTCTGGGTGAGTGTGTCTGCAAAAAACAATCTGAAAATAAAAAGACACACCTGTGGCCTGCTTTCAGACCTGTGTCTGCAGTCATCAGTCTAATTGGAATACAGTCCCACATCAAATGACTTTGGAGTAAGTTGAGAACATTGACCTGCTCTGCCTCTTATTGACCCTGAAGGAAGTACAGCTCTGAGTGCATGTTCATATTTTCAGAGAGAGTGCTGGGAAAGAAAGGAGAGCTTTTATTCTTTACAGAAAGGTAATTTAGCGACTGCATTGTGTCACGTGGCCTTTGGTGGCTGACCGAGACAACTATCAGACTGGGAGAAACTAACTCTGATGACTCTGTCATTATTATGGGTATCAATACTGGATGAGAGATTGAGCGGGGAAAGATGATGAACCAGAATAATTGCTTTATTACTGTGTCATGATTGGAGAACATGTGAATGTGTGGCAGAGTCACAGATATCTGGGTGTTCAGCATCACAGGGATATAAGGAGACAGAGCAAAGTGCTCGTTCTACCAAGGCACACTTGTATGGTGTCAGTAATGCAGTAAAATGTTGCAGCTCCTTCATGCATTGCTGCATGCACACTGAGGCTGATTGTGCCTGATGGATGTGAAAAATCATCTGAATTCTGGTGCAGGTGAAACTTGGTCTGGATAGAAAACAAACATTTGCAAATAAACCCTGATATGTGTTATTACAGTAGGAATCAACATGGGTTTTCCTACTCTTACTTGGAGCCTGTTTGCTGGGTGCTGGGTATATTAATGTTAACTGTTGAGGTCCGCCTACAAAGAAAATCTACAGCATTCTTCTTGAGTTTGGCTTTCCAATACCATTGCACTGTTCCTCGCTAAAACCTTTTGCTGTCTCGTTTTTTTGTACATATTTTAAAATTATTTTTCCTCTAATTACAGCACATTGTGCTCTGCATTCCGATTGGCTGTAGAACACTGTCAATCAATCACTGTGCTATGTTTTGTGCTGTGTCGCCTGTACAGAATTTGTTAAATTTGCCAAAAAGACATAAATCTTCAATCCAGGGCGAATCTTGGATTTCATTCAATCAAACTGAACTTATTTTGACCTTTGAGAGTTTAAACCATTGACTGTATATGACAATTGGACTGAGTGACACCTCCCCCCTTTCATTCCAAACCGGAAGTACCCACTGGTTCCAAGAAGCCAAAATCTACAGAGAAATAAACAGCTATTACTCGGTCATTATTTTTGTCAGAATAACCATGATAAAACCATTCTTACTCTGGTACTTTTTAAATTCTTGATAATACTAACGTTTTCAGATATTTTTTTCCTTTTTGCAAGTAACTCAAATAATAAACTGACCAATCAGATGCCTCAATAGAAGTAGTGCTCTCACATTAAACATTTGAATTGTTTGTTGAACAGATTCTTCCGAGCGGCTTTCAAGTGGAAGGACTTCTAATCACTGTTTACTGACAATTACTGTTTCTAACATGGTGGCATTTGTATGGCAAAAAAATGGCGACCATATTGACTTTATTTTTTTAACTTGGAGTTGGAAGTAAACCATATTCTATGGATGACTTTGCATTCCCTCCAGGTCCAGTTCTTGCTCATAGCTAATGGTTTACAGAAGAGAAATGTGTGAAAAAGTCCATGGCTGTCTGAGAAAAGTGCCTGATGTCCATATATATAGATATATATACATTTTTTTTTTCTTATATAGGTTTTTTTAGGATAATTTCACCAGCAAATGAGCTGTTGTTAGAAGAATGCAGTGCAGAAGAGCAGACTAAATGAAGGAGCGACGTTTTCCCCAAGTCTAATCCAGAGTGATTAAAAACAGCTGGATTTGTCTTCAGGATAGAACCTGGAAACAAACTTCTAGGACTATTTTTGAAGAAGAATGTTGCTGTAGCTGCACAACACACTTAATATCTCTTTTCTGAGCACAATGATCTAAAAAATTGCCTTTAGAGTGGAATTTAGGACTGGAAATGCTTGGACAAGGGACTTTAAGGTTCAATATTTTGCAAAAAACTGCGCCTAAAGCTAGCTAAAACTGAATTTTGGCAATTTTTGTTAGATTTCACTTAAACTTTGATTAAAACTCCTCCTGAGGTTAAGAATTCTCTGTAAGTGTGTAACCACATTACGCCTCATGTGAGTGACCTGGTTTATACATTCACTTTTCTGTTCAGCCTCAAAACGTTCTGCCAGCTCGGCATTACCTCAGATGGAGCTTTCAATCTGATGTCAGGAAATTCAAACACACAACAATATTGACTTTTTACCCATTTTCCCATTTCTGCCTGTTTCTGTCACCAAACAAAAGCCAGCAGTGAACAGCACTCTGGTTGTGAAAGCAGGTTCTTTTAGTGTGTGTGCGCGTGTGCAGAAAGAGATATTGGAAATATTGGATTAAGGAGCACAGTGATTCCAATCGTCATGTCGCGCCTTCAAGGATCATTAACAGTGAGACTTGCACACTCCCTCTGCATACAGTAGCAGCTGCTCTTCCTGCCATTTTGATAGCATGAGAAGATCAATCACGCTGATGTTTTCCACGGCAGCTTTTTACTACGCTGTACTGCAAAATGCAGAAAACTGTCAGTTCAGTATGCAGAGAAAAAAAGTGCTACAATCGAGCCGTTCAGGATTCCTTCATCAGCTCTGACAAAAACTCATTTGTGTTTGCTGATCAATCGGTGAGAACAAGCAGCAAAGCTCATTTTCTTTGCGTGCTGTGAAGGAAACGCTGTCAGCAGTGAGTATCAGCAATGAGACGCCGCATCCTGCTGGCTCTGAGAAGATGTGACTTATTGTTTTTAGCTCAGTTTAGGTATTTTGTCACACTCTGTCCCCCTGAGTGTGTCACTCCTCCCTATCTTTCCCAAATAAATTCAGTAAATCCATTATCCGAGAGAGAAACTGGTTAAATTATGGGCTAGCCCAGGCTTCAGGCTCAGAAGACGAAATGTTTCTGGTAAAAGCATAGATGAGCTGCTGAACCCTTAGATTTTTACATTTCTCCTCAGTTCACTTCATTCTATAAAGGACAGTAAATCCAGCTTTTATTTTTTAGGAGGGTTCAACAATTGCCAGTAGTATGCCTCCATTACTCATGCTTATTATTCCAGAGGCATGGATATTATTCACAGTGTCCCAGTCAGCTATCTGTTATTGTTCTGATACTCATTCCAATGTCACGGAGGAACCACAGTACAATTATTTCCAAAACAAGCAAGAACCCTTTTTTTTTTTTGGCGCCTTAACCTGAACTGGAAAAATCTACTACAGAGAAAATCCAAAGAAAGCCAAATTATAAAAAGATTCTTGTAAATTCTTGATTTTAGGACGATTGTTGCTTCAGTTTAGCTGTCTTTTGTCATGTTAAGTCACCAGTAGAAGTCCTTGTTGCAAACATGTCAGGTTTAGGTTTGTAATGATCTGAACTGCTTTCTATTTTAGAAACGAAGTTTTCTTTCAAACTCTTTAAGTTTCTGTTGTTTTATTCACAATCCCTTTCTGTACCTGTTGTGTATGAAAGCAGTAGAGTCCTCTGACCAGGGGCGGAGCTAAAACATTTTAAATGGTAAATGGCGTTTACTTGTATAGCGCTTTTCTACTTTCCTTGAAGGCCCAAAACGCTTTACAGTCACGATCCCATTCACACACACATTCACACTCTGCTGCCGAACACTGGGGCCAACCTTCCACCAAGGGCAATGTGGGGGTTCAGTATCTTGCCCAACGACACTTCGACACATGTGTGAGCAAGGTGGGGATCGAATATGTAATCTTCCGATTACAGGCGGACCGCCCTTCTGCTGGAAGGGGGCAGAGAGATCAGCAGAGAGGACAGCCATTACAAACCAAAGAATCAAAAATATCGATTTCAAATCGTTTTATTATAGAACCACATTTTTTCAGGGGTTCAAGATTTCGTTTAAATGTATTGCTTCTGCTATTTTTGCTCAAAAAAGCTTTTATTGATGATTTTTGAAATATTTTTCAATAACGATACTAATGTTGACTCAAAAATTGGGACCGTATTTGTGGCATAAAAAATATGCTGGACCAAAAGCTCCCTGCTTTGCAACAGAGAAGGGAAAGGGGGGCGGAGATGCTCCGCGCCAATTGAGGCGATTTTCTAATGAACTTCTGTTGCTCTGCAAAAAACTATGTCCTAGAAAACGGCACAGGTTTTTAGATTGTGGCTAAAAACGGCATTGATGATCAGAGTGTTACGTTAAAGGATTCAGTAGCCGAAACCCAACTGTAGGTTTGACCTTAGTTAACCTACACTTGTTTTAGTTTCCTTGATCTTAAGGTTAAATGAAGATATTTTATACAAAAGATTGCAGCAAATGAAACTAAAGATGTTTTATTTTGGTGCGTACTATCTAAATGCACAAACATCCTCTTGAAAACTTGGCGTTCAACAACTTTGATTCACATTTGATGTGATTTCTTTACGGCATCAGACAGCTGGGGATCCACTTTGAAGTAAGCCACCTATAGCGCTGGGAAAATTTTAAAAACAGTGTGCCTAGAAAGGTAGACTGCTGCTTCTGCAACAGTGGGACATCAGTGTAAGCAGCGCAGGTTTGTGTTCGAGCACATAGTTTCTGCAAAAGCCTTTCAAAAGTTTACCCAGAAAAATGCCTTTGCAGTGTTTGACATGAAAGGTGTCGTACATTACTATTTAAGTGTTGTTTGCACTTACAAGTCACTACAATGTCACTTGTTTAAAGCAGGATTTTCCTCCAAGCACAAAGGGAATATTTGTGGCTTCCTTTGCAGGTATTTATTTTTCAAATGGCTAAGTCTTTTTAAAAATGTTTAAAATATAGATTGCGAAGCTACAATAACATTTTAAAGGCCACCTGACTGTCTGTGGTTCCATCTTTTTACAACAAGCCAAATTGAATTCTTTAATGTGTTTTTGTGTACAGAAGATCAAGGGGCTAAGATCCCCCCACACTGTGCTCTTTTAACTGGTTAGCTATGTCATTGTGAACCCGCTGGCGTGCAGATATACCAGCAGAAGCGCGGTAGTCACTTACAGACATAAGAAGACTAAAAATGAGGGTTCTTATTAGAGGGTGCGCTGTCAGTGCAGATTCTCCTGCAGCCTCCAGCACATTTCTGCTTTTGCTTTTATTTAAAGCAGCAAAACGCTGACATTATTCATTCCAGCACTATAGACAAATCTTGTAAATTTTATTGTAAAATTGCAGTTTACCCCAGAAGTCTGATTATATCTTTATAAGAATTTTAATAAAAACTTGATGTTTATTGAGTTTTGATGTGTTCCAGCAGTCCTGACATAAAAGTGTATAAAATAAAACATAAACATCAGGGGTGGTGAAGTGGAAGACTCAATTGCAGGACTCTTAAAGACCCGCTATGATCCACTTTTAATCTGTTGTAAAAGCGTTCCCAGTGGGGTTTTTTTTAAAATATGATTATGCTGTTTTTAGCCTAAATCAGGACATTTCATTAGAAATTCACCTCTGAGTTGTGGTTGACATGGAGCAACCCCACCTCCCTTCCCCACCCCATTCCTGAGAGCTCTCTGTTTACATGCTCTCCCTCTATAGCTTACAGCCCCTCACAAACCCAACCTAACATTTCCACTGCAACTAAAATGGTAAGCAATATCTGAGCCATCCAGCCGTACTATTTGGAACCAGCTTGGATGAGAAAACAAAGACGTTCGAGGATCTAGTCGGAGCAGAGAGCTTGTGGCCCATCCGTGGTGTTTTCTTCGTCACAGATTTGCTCTTTTTCAAATTGCATTTTTTTCCGCCTGCTCCTTGTTCACAACTATTTGAATAAAAAAATACTCAGAAATGTAATTTTAATCTTAATTTTCTTAGTGTATGTCTTTTATCATCAGAAAAAACACCACAAGAACATGTTAACAACACCTCAAAAAATCGTTTTTATGAGAAAATGTCATCTTCAAATGAGACAGGAACTAAAACTTTCATAAATGGACTGGGAAAAAAAAGGACAAAACTTGAAGGAGCAAAAGAAACTGACACATTGTGAAATTTGGTGGAATAGAAGGACGATAAAACGGGCGGCTGCTGTCAAAAAACAACGTTTGTGATGCAAGGAATCAAGACAGAAGCACTTAACTGAACAAATGTTTAAGCTAAGAAAGAAAAAAAAGTCAAACCAGGAAAAGACAAGATTTAGGGAAAACAGAAAACATGGAACAAAGAGGATTTTATCACAAAAACGACAAGAGGCTGAAGAAGTTGACTGGAAAACCAGAGAACACAAAGTCTGACTTTAGATTGAAAAATAGATAAAACAAAAAGGGATACATTTTGAACTAAAAGTAATTTTGATAAACATGAATCCGACTGACACCATGCAAACAAAGAAAAATAAAATAATATTTATTTGCAAAAATAAAAAAAGTCTAAATCTTGTCAATGACAAGAAGAATTATTCACCAAAATACACAAAAAAAAATGATGTTACCCAAAAGACAAGAAAGACACAGATGGTTTTACAGGATACTAGAATTAAAAATAACCTTCAATGTAAAAGTTTTCGATTTTCTAAGATTTAGTCAAAGTTGCTTTTGTAATTGTGTAAAAGTGTCCCAATGAAAAAAGTTCTTTGAATTTTTTTATTAATTACATTTTTGTTGTAAAAAAAGAAAAAATCTGGATAGCTGCAGTATAACTTCAAGTACTCTTGGAATAGATGCTTTTCCCAAAATGCTGTGCTCATTTGGGGATTTTTCTCATCTCATGTTCTTGCCTTCTGCTTGCAGGAGTAGCTCCCTCTCGCTCAGTCCAGCTCTGCAGCGGAAAGAGGCCAGCCACTTCAGGACGCCGCCAATTTCCAGAGGGAAACACAAAGTACCAACAAATCTCATGGAGGGATCCAGAGGGAGCGGCCACGTCTACAAACACTTGCAGGAGGATGAATCGACAGACGTGGAGTCGGTCAGAAGGTATCCGGACCGTTTTTTTATCGTTTTGATATGTCTTTTTGATCCTCTGGAAGGATTTTCCTCTAGAAATGAGTTCCTTCAGGTTAGCTGAGGTTAATTTTTGCAGGCAAAAAGAAGATTCTGAGATTAATGAGTTTCTTCCAAAAATAGTTGAGACTTTAAATCCGACGACTTATTAAAGGAAAATCCTGAAGACTTTGAAATGCTTGATTTATCCTATGCAATCATGGTGGAAGAAAAATATTTTTTTTTGTCCGAGTGCAAATGAAGATAGGAACAAAAAAACGATGTGTTTGGAAGGTTGGAACAGCAGATTCTTGATGTAAAAATGCTAAAATCACTACACCACCCTTGGCAATGTGCTTTCAAGCAGCCAATTCCAATGAAAAGTCTACGTAAACTCTCACTTTCACATGTAGCGACGCATGGTTTTATTACTGTTGTCAGGCTCTATGTACAAAATTCACAGCCATTGAATGCACTTAATGAAAAAAATCTGTCAATTTATGTAAATGTGTGTTCAGGCCTCCACGTACAAAATTCTTGCATTTAAGAGTAGCTACACAAGTTTTTACAACTACTATTTTGGCTCTATGTACAATACGCACGGCCACTGAATGCACATTAATAATTAGTGCAGAAAGTGTACGTAAATGCACGCCTGTTTTCAGGTTTCCGTATACTAAAGTCTTGCATTCATGCGTAACTACGCATTTTTTTTATGACTGTTTCCAGCTATTGAACGCACAATGAAAATGAGTGGAGAAGGTCTATGTAAACACATGCACATTTTAGGCTTCCATGATAGAAAGTCTTGCATTAATTGCATTAAAAATGTCAATTTGCGTAAATGTGCGTTTCAGGCCATCATGTACAAAATTCTTGAATTCACGCATAGTTACAAAAGTTTTACAACTGTTTCTTGGACTCTGCATACAAGATGTGCAGCCATTGAACACGCATTGAAATCCTATGTAAACTCTAATGTTTACACATAGCTATGTATGTTTTTATTACTACGCAAGTTAAACAATTGTTTTTTGTACTCTGTGTACAAAACGCACGGCCATTAAATGCGCATTGAAAATTAACAGAAAGTCTACAGTAATGTATGCAGGTTTTCGGCTTCCACAATCAAAACTCTTGCATTCGTTGATAGCTACGCATGTTTTTACTACTTTTTTCTGGTCCTATGTAGAAAACACTCGGCCATTGAAGGGGTGTTGAAAGTTAGCATAGAAAGTCCACGGAAACACACGCACGACTTAGGTTTCTGTGATCAAAAGTCTTGCTCTAATGCGTAGATACACAAGGTTTTAATGACCATTTTCTGGCCGTGGAAATGCGCAGCCATTGAACGGGTGTTGAAAGTTAGCATAGGAAATCTATGTTAACAAATGCATGTTTTAGGACTGCGTTTAAAGTTCTTGCATTCATGCATAGTTAATCAAGTTTTTAATGATTGTTTTTTGTACAAAGCGCAGTGCCATTGAGCGAAGATAAAGAATCCAACATAAACATTTCACCTGCTTCTGATTCCAAGTAATTCATACTGTAGTCTAACAAAACCAGAAAGGTGAATGAATAAGTTCTTTCAGATCTTTTCATGATCACCATCATATCTTCAAAGGAATAAAACAAATACTGTATTTGTTCCTCAACAAGACATACTTTTGTTGTGTCTATTGACTGTACAAAGAGAACTGGACAAAGTGAGTGTGACGTCACCCATAAAAGATGACTTACTTCTGGTTCCATCCAAATGAAGTCAATTCAGTCACCATTTTTCCGCAATATATCCATCACCATTTTGAGGCCAGACGTCCTCAAGTTGTAATTGGTCCCTGTTGGTCTGAGTCCACATTTCTATGGCAACCACTCTCTTCAATCAGGAGTGAGCATGTTAGAAGGCCACACCCTTTCCACTAAAAGCAGGCTCGAGAGAATCTGTCAAATGGTTCAAACGTTCGACAAAAGGTCACCGACTTTTATTGAGGCATCTGATTGGTCAGTTTATAACTTGAATAACTTGCACTACAGCACAAATATAATGAAAAAAAAATAGGTTTATAAGAACATGTTAAAAAAGGTACCAGACAAAGAATGCTTATTCTGACAAATAGAATGGCTGAGTAATAGCTGTTTATTTATCAAGTCTATGGGAGTTTTTGGAACCAGAGGGTACTTCCTGTTTGGAACACAACAGGGGAGGGGTCACTCAGTCCAGTTATCTTATACAGTCAATGGTCATTGTCCTTATTCCATCACAGCTTACTATTTATTACACTCGTTAGGAGTTTTCTCCTTGTTTCGTTGTCTCCAAATCTATTTTCAAAGTCAATATTTCAAAGTCCAGTGCCCTGGAAATTTTCCAGAAGTCTCTGCAAAATAACACTGTGCATCAATGCTAGATTGGTGAATATAGACCACAATGCATTTTGTTTGTAGAATCTGCCATTTGAAAAACATATTTCAATTCATCTTTTATGAATGATCCAAGTTTTCATAATCAGAACACAGTGGATTCATTAATAGTCTTTGTCCATCCATCCAACCATTTTTTTCCGCTCATCCGGGAAAGGGTTGCGGGGACAGCAGTCTAAGCAAAGATGCCTAGACTTTCCTCTTATTGGCCACTTCCTCCAGCTCCTCTGGAGCCACCCTGAGGCGTTGACCGGCCCGCCAAGAGACATAGTCTCTCCAGCGTGTCCTGGGTCTTCCTCGGGGCCTCCGCCCAGTGGGACATGCCCAAAACGCTCCCCAGGGAGGCGCCCTGGAGGCACCTGCACCAGATGCCACCTCAACTGGCTCCTCTCAATGTGAAGGAGCAGCGGCTCTACTCTGAGCTCCTACCAGGTGACCAAGCTTCTCACCCTATCTGTAAGGGAGTGCCCAGCCACCCTACGGAGGAAGCTCATTTCAGCCGCTTGTATCCGGGACCTTGTTCTTTCGGTCATGACCCAGAACTCATGATAGGTGATTATTAGACCGTAGATCGACCAGTAAATTGAGAGCTTTGCTTTCTGGCTTGGTTCTCTCTTCACCACAACAGACCAGTACAAAGACTGCATAACAGTGGACACCACTCCAATCTGCCTTTCAATCTCACATTCCGATCTTCCTTCCCTCGTGAACAAGACAGCAAGATGCTTAAACTCCTCCACCTGGGGAAGGAGCACTCCACCCACCTAGAGAGGGCAAGCTACCTTTCTTCCATCAAGAAACATGGCCTCAGACTTAGTGGTGCTGACCCTCATCCCAGCTGCTTCACACTGGGCTGCAAACCGTTCCAGTGCATGCTGGAGGTCCTGGCTCGATGAAGCCAACAGGACAACATCATCTGCAAAGAGCAGAGAGGAAATCATGGGATTCCCAAACCAGACCCCCTCCGGCTCCTGGGCCCTGGCCCTCCGGCCCTTGGCTGCACCTGGAGATTTTGTCCATAATACTATGAACAGAACCGGTAATAAAGGGCAGCCCTGCAGGAGTCCAACATGCGCCGGGAGCAGGTTTGACTTACTGCCGGCTATGCAAACCTAAAAAACCAGGACACAAGACAGTCCTGTTTAGTTTTTTAGGGGTTATCGAGTAGTGAGAGAATTTGGACACAGCCTTGACTTCACATCAGCACTTTTTTTTTTTCATAAATATTGCCAAATGTGTTATTTAACAGCTACACAAAGCAGGAAATATTAACCTTGTGTTGATCCAGGAGGTGTCATCTGCTTCTCTGCCCCTTCATCTTTAAAAAAGTGATAAATGATTCCTGGTTTTCTGTACTGATGACGACAGCATCTTTACTGTTTAGCAAATGACTCAGAAACTGCCCTAATTTGCCGTCAGTGTTTGCAACTTGAGCGATGGCACGTCAACCCAAACGTCTGTCCTCAGAGGAACAGCCCCCCCCCCGCCTTCATTCTGATTGGTATCCTAACCCAGCATTCCCCTGGTTGGTAAAACACTGCCAAACTCTTTACGTGACCCATTTCCATAATTTACATTTTTAAATAAAGCTCCGTGGAGTTCAGCAGTTTTTTTTTTTTTTTATATGATGCAGGGAGAGTTCCTCCTCGAGTGATTTCTCTCTTAACACAAATGTGTGTACAATTACACAAAATAACAAACAAACAGATAAAGACACTAATTAGGGCTCTTTTTCTCAAAATCACAAAGGACAAACTCGCTGAAGGCAATTAGACGTTGCACACATGATTTCAGCATTTAAGAGAACAGAGGAAACGACTCCTTTTGGATCAACGATGCCATCAAACAGTCCAAATCACATCCAGAATTCCCCGTCGGATCCGTCACTCACACATGACTCGCCAGCCTTTAAGAGTCTGAAATGACCTATTTCTTGACTTACAAGACACGCAACAGCAAGCTTACACCCATATCCTTCTCCTCCTCCAGCCCCCACAGCTCCCGTGTTGCCATGGATACACCCTCTCATCTCTGGAAATGAGAAACGCGAGGTGTAAAGGAGAGT
>BSAI01000012.1:16899490-16980070 GCA_036245035.1 Adrianichthys oophorus | reverse complement strand
AGATAGATAGATAGATAGATAGATAGATAGATAGATAGATAGATAGAATCTGAGGGTTCTATTCTATGATGCAGGGGAGGATGTTTTTGTTTTTATTGAGCTATATTTGTTCTATATGTACAGCACTTTGATGTGTTTTTTTATATAAAAAATGTGCTTTATAAATAAGATTTGAATTTATATTTAATTCAAATGATTGCAAGTTAATAAATTGAAACACCCACCTATTCTCTATTCCCTCCAAGGCCTGAGTGAGGGGTCTGTGGTGGTTGTAGGGTCACTGGAGCGTACCAAAGCTGCATCAGGGTGAAAGCAGGGTACACCCTGGACAGTTTGTCAGTCCGTCACAGGGTCACACACAGAAAGGCACACTAACTCCTTAGAGACTGTTTAGAGTCAACAGTCAACCTGTGGGAGGAAACCGGAGTGCCCGGAGAAACATGCAAACAGAACACGCAAACTCCTCACAGAAACAACCTGGTCAGAATTCAAACCACGGCCCTTTGGTTGTGAAATTGTCTTCTATTGCATTGCTACTAGGTGGAATAATAAAAATGACGAAAGTGATATCCAGTAATGCACCTTTCATCAATGCGGTTGTTTCTAAGCTGATTCCAATATCCTGGCTACCTCCTGTGTAAATGAACATAAGCTAGAAACTGAGTTTAAAGACACCTTGCAAAGAAAATGTGTTTTTAACATCTTCTTGTAGTGTTATTCTCATGATGGAGGACATGTATAAAAGAATTTAAGATTAAAACTGCATTTCTGAGTATTTGCTAATTCAAATCGCGTTGGATTAAATGAAAACTAGATGTTTGAAAAAGCTCAAACTTATGACACAGCTACTGCCGTGGGTGGGGCAAAATCTGCTTCAGTTCGGAAGCATCCACTGTACAATCATGATAAAAAGACTACTGATAACACTTTTACAATAGAAAAAAATCTAGTTGGAGTGGGACTTTAAAGAGAACAATCATGGGTATATTTAATGTGGAATGTCAAACTTTTTTTTTTTTTTAATCAAAGTCAAAAACTCGATAATGTCTGGACAAAAACCTCTATAGTCTCTGGCTGATTTATAGGAAGCATTTTCAATAAAAACACAAGTCGGGTCCAAAAGTGCTGCTTCCTTCTCTGAAACTCAAAGCATCTCAAGGAAAGCCAAAAATGTCCTGTGGTCAGGCAAGGTGTCTCTGATGTTCCTGCAGGTGCATTAGTTTCTATTAATATTAATTAATAAGCCATTAATGTTGCTGTGCTGAAGTTGGTTTTTTTTTTTTTAGTTGCTAAAGGGAAGAGCACTCCAAATGGACATAAAGGGCAAGTCTAATTCAGACACCAGCTGTGTACACCTTTACTGAATGACTTGAAGATAATTGTGGGAAGAATTGGGCCTTGAATTATGAACGATTTTCTACCTTTAATGAATGGTAAAGGAAGGTCAGGTTTATCAGTTACAAATAAAATAGATTTTTGAATCTGGGCATCCAATGGCAAACCTGTGATCCTTCAGTACCTGGTTTCCAAGACTTCCCTCCATACATTTGGATTTAGTCATGGTAAACATTATGTGGAGTAAAAATCCTTTTTACCACCCACCTCTGTTTTTTGTGGCCGTGTCTTCAAATTGGATGCAATCATAACCAAACTTGTCATTCTAGCTGGTCTATAACTGTGTTTCAATAAGGTAATATCTAAAGGATCTGAGTAAAGATTTATTGGTGATACAGAAAGATCTGCATGAAATAAATCCATAACCTTTGGCAGTTAGGGTCTGTGCTGATGACGTCTTGTGTGCTTCTGATAAACTCTGATTATAGATCAATAAACCCTAGTGCCTACATGCTAATAGTGGTTGAGGGCTAGATCACAACAAAGCATAATTTCTGTTGAAAAGCCATCAAAACCATCTAGAATACATCCATGAATTTAAAGATCAATATATGATAGACTGATGTAGAGTGAAGTAACAGCACCCCAACAAATCTGGAAAGGAGGCAAGCCTTCACTGAGATTGTGCCAAAGCTTCTCAAATTCCTGCTTTAAAATTGGACCCATTGTCCTTAAAAAAAACATATGGGTGTATTAAGATAGACTGTAATTGATGGAACCTAATATGTAAAAACTCTGGAAAGGGTTAACAGATTATTCCTCCAACAGATACAAGGATGGCAGGGGGGCCGAGCTTCTTCAAGAACATGGAATATGATACGGATCAGAAAATGACAGCACACGTACTCAAACCAAGAGATGTAATGGACCAGAAGATCCAAAGTAAAGGCACCGACAGGGATCAAGCCGTCCATCCAGAATCCAGAAACTAATGTGTGGGTCAAAGACGGGGCAGGCTAAAGGTCTGAGGCAAAAGCACAGGCCTTTAAGTAGAAATTGTAGTCTAGGCATGAGTTAGACACATGACAGGTGGTCAAGAAAGACGCATGAACAAAGACTGGACTGTTACCTTTCTGGCACATAATTACAGGTGCACAGGGCTTAAGTATAGGCACAGGTGAAAAAATGATAGTAATTGTCAAATGTGCAATAACCTGACATGTGGGGAACATAGGCAGATTTGCTGGATGAATAAAATGTTAAACTTCTCTGTTTTGTGAACACTGCAGAAAAATTTACATAGAAGCCACTATCATATGTTAAAATTTACATAAGAATTTACATAAGAAACATGTGAACGAAAGTCCTGTTGAGTTTTTCTTTTTTTTCTTTAAAGTTCATGTTTGTTTATGAAGTTGTTCTTGGAAAATTTGCAATCTTCATTTGTGCCTATGAAAAATAAACGGCATCCACTGCTGATCATAATATTTTTTCATGCACATCTTTCTGTATCAAATAGAAGCCACTGCCATATGTTAAAATGTACAAAAGAAACAGGTGAAAGAAGCTGTGTACTGTTGAGCTCTTTTTTAAGTTCATGTTTTGTTTATGAAGATTTCTAAAACAGCTGACTATATGTCTGTGAAAAATAAACTGCATCCACCGCTGTCCTATAAACCTCCTTTTAGAGATATAAGATAACCCATCCCCTATAAATATAAAGTATTTATTTATAAGTAATTGTAGATTTACTCCTCTTAAGCACCACAGCAGGCACATTTACGAATTTCCCCAGTGAATGCTAAAACTACCAACAACGTGGCTTGCTATACCATGCTACTTTTGCCTGTTTGGCTGTGTCTGATACTTCTTGACATCAGGGGTTTAAAATGTGCCAACCTGAAAGTAGGTCATTTTAGATTTATGTGGAAAACAGTTGCAGTACTGCAAATTTAGGCTGTGCCTTTCAGCCATTATTTATTAAGCCATTTAATATTACAGCAAGATTTTCAGCTTATAGGTGTTGAAAATGAATTTAAGATGCAGACATTTCCAGAAATTGTAACATTTCTTAGATTTAGGGTTTGATGTGTAATTTTTGCATTGAGTCAACATCTCCTTTATATGCTTTTTTTGTCATAACTAATCATTTTTGCATCATACAACTCAAATATTCACAAGATAGCCAACCATTGTGGTCAGTTATGGATCTAAACGAAGCAATGACTTTGCTCTCCTTTTGACACGCATGCAGAAGACAAACTCCTGCAGGATTACACCAGGGGGGATTCAAAGAGATTAATAGAACAATGAAGAGCAGTTTACACATCGTAAACTCATCAGTGGAGCAGTATTACCGAGACACGACTGTATTTAGCAACAATAGTCCATCTGCTCCTCCTCGCCATGATGATGCCCAGAAATCATGGCCTACAATCAATGGACAAATGTTTACTGAAAACAAAGACAACAAATTGTGCTAGGAAAACAGCATTGAGGCTGTGACACAGCAAAACTAAGGGATAAATTAGGTTATCTTGTCATTGGTTAGGTAATTTTTGAATAAATGTTATCAAGATACGTTTATTAGTTCTGCTCCATGCAGTATATATGAATTTATGTACCACTTTAACGATTAGACTCCTTTTTTGGGAGACTCGGGGGGACTCGAGTGTCATTAAAAGAAGCAGCAGGTTTTTTTTAATGAGATTTCTAGAACCACAGTCTTTGTTTTATATCAATTTTAAAACATGTCTCCTAATGAAAGACCGTTAGTCATGATCTCAGCAGGCTACTGGGCCCGGCTCAGTTTAGTCGTTCCCAACCCTTTCCCATTTTGTGCGTCTGTTTTCCCCTCTATGTGTGTGTGTGTGTGTGTGGGTGTGAAACCCAAACTCCCCACCAATTACATGGCACAGCTTCTACTTTTCGGCCCATCTCTGCACAGTTGTAAGTCCCAGCCCTTCTAAAACTTCACGCCAGATCGTTGTTTACTCTTTAGCACTCAGTCTTTTAGAAGATCTTGTTAATCGTGTTGTAACCGTTTTTTTTTCTCGTCTGCTTTAGGTCGGATGCCAACTTTGCCACATGTTCTTTGCCTGCCTGACTGCCTGTCAGCCCATCAGCCGATCTCAGCCTGCTCTCCAGTTGTCTATAAATCTTTAGTGACACTCCCCTTGCAAGTCTGTTTTTCAGGCCAGTTTCTCCAACAATTGTGGCACAAAATTTGACAGCGTGCCTCTGTGTTAAAGAAGGGCCAATTTGGAACATGCTGTTTATTTGATATTGGCAGTATTGACAATTTCCTGTTTACAAACCAAGTCCTTAATTAGCCAACAATCAACTACTGCAGCTGCCACAGACCACCAATGTACAGTTATCAAGTCAGAAAAAAAAGTTTATTTCAGAACCAGTTCTCCAGTAATATGATATGACAACCTGGATTTTTGACAGGTCAGAGAAGAATATCACCTGCTTCCCACTGTAAATGTCAAAATCTGTCTAAAAGGACAGCAGTTGCAGCATGTTATCTTGCTGTTGTTGCAAACATTTCTGGGTTTAATGGTGTTCAGGCCCCCCAGTGGAAAAAACTTACAGCATAATAAGAACCAGAAAGAAAACGACAATGAAATAGTGTGTGACACTGATAAATCTGATGGCAGAGGGACGCATTCTTCTAGGAGTAAATATGAATTAACATCTAATCAAAGCTGGATTGATTGGATACTGGCTTTAATTTTTGCTTTGCTTTACAGAGTATGACTGATCTCCCCAAGGTGGCCGTCTGCTTGTGAGCTTACTCCAAACAACAAAAGCCTCCCATTATTACTGGTAGTGGTGGCAGATTAAAGATGATAACAAAAAGATCCAGCTACAAAGGGAATCTTACAAGTCACAAAACTAACAATTATTCAGAGTCTTTGGAGTTCTCGGAAGCCAGATGACTCTTTGATTGTTCTCTTGTTCTTTTAAAGTTGGAAAAACTGCTGAACTCTGTCAGGCAAAAGTCATATCAGCAAAAATGTATGCAGTTCTCTGTAACTCCAATAAAGAAATGTATTTTGCCTTTTCCGTTTTTTACACTGTTAAAACAATGCTGTGTTTACAGTAAAAAAAAACAATATTTGAAAATACATAAGCAAATTTAAATAGAAACATTCAGCATAAAATTGGTACGTTCCACGTCTTATCAGCATGATTAAATGGGCCACAATCGTTTTGGGGACGAGATTGAATATTAAATGTATCCATGTAGTCAATACAAAGTTGCTCTGCGCGTGCATGGGAACGGAGGGGTCAGTTACACACACAATAGCAGAAAAACATGAACAAAGCATGTAGAAAGACAGAGAGCGCCAGGTGCAACAACAGGAAACTACATCTACACAAAAAAGTAAAGAAACTGAGTGAGACTGGAAAAAGAAGCTAGGAGCCATTCTACTTTTATTCATAATACAAAGGAAGGGTGTAAAGTCTGCAAAAAAATAATTCCATATGGAACCGCCTCAACAACAAACCTGTAGACACCTGAAGGTGCTTACACACCAAACACCATTTGGCGGCCAGTTTCAATGTAAAGTCAATGGTTTAGACACGAATTGAGGTTTTGCAGTGTGAATTGAGCCCCCGGCGCAAAAGTCTGGACACAGCGCAAAATTAACAACACGGCGCGAATTCAGCGACAGGTGTGGTGAGCCATAGTAAAAAAATCTAAAATCTGGGGAGGTCGCCACGTCTATGTCAACCAATAAGGGACTCAACTTTGGACACATGACGGTTTCAGTGACTGTGGGTAGAATACACATCCAATATAGTGGATCGGAACTCCTGAATTTCCATTCATTCTCTTAACCTGTTCTAATCCCTTTTGGGACAGCTCTTCCTGCTACTGTTGGGCAACAGTCTGCTTCAAACACGGTCAGAGAGAGATGGAAACACTGTGGAAGCGGCCGTCATCCAGACATAGCGGGACTAAAGATCACTATGCCCAGAGAACCTCTGAATCAGGGGTGCTCACACTCTTTTGGCATGTGAGCTACTTAAACATAAAACAATATGAAGTTTTAATTTTTTAAGTGCTCAAACATACAACCAACATCCTGTTACAACAGAAACACATGATTCCTATTTAAAAACAATGAAAAATCCATGGATGAATAAATCTTTTCGTCTGTCGTGAAATCCTGGAGGCTCTGACAATAGTTCACACCAGATTATAAGGCACACTGTGAATGAATGATCTGTTTACAAACCCATGTCATATATAAGGCGTACCAAACTTTAAGGCACATTAAGTAAGAAAAATGAGTAAGAGGTACAGTCAGTCTGACGAACCAGGTTTGTAACTAAGACTTGTTTTCCAACATGATACACGTTAGCCACGTTAGTCTATTTGCAATATCTCTAATTCCAAACTTTGGTTGCAATAGGTAAAAAAAAAAAAAAAAAAAATCAGACTGATGCCACTAAAACAAATGTTACTGTGACTATGTCCTAACCTTGCATATAACGCGTAATAAGACAGTCCGACACTGCTACACGTTAGCGTATTTACAATATCTGTAACTCCCAACCTTAACAAGTAAAAAAAAACAGACTGACATTTTTATAGAGTACCGTGTACCTCTCAAAACCACTTCGACATCATTAAACACAAAATGCAAAATTAAGGCTTTTGAGTGAGGTAAAACTATGGTACTGTAGGAGGCAACTTACATGCAATGTCTCTGATACTGTTACATATGAAATACATTTTTGCTACAAAACATGATTCTGGAAATCAGTTTTTTTTAGTTTTTCTAAACAAGTTTTCCTTACAAACATCCGAATATGCAAAATATGTATATCAATGTAGGCCTATTTTTATATACTATTTTTTATATCTTACTGAGTATAAGTTGCTTCACCTAAAAACTTGACATGAAGTTTCATTCAGGACTTTAGCAGATCAAGAACAAAAGCTAAAAACTATTTTTGTTTCTCTTGGTAGAAACCAGCAGAAGCACTTTACATTACTCAGTGGTTGAGCTTATTTTTATTTTCTTTTGCATGCTGAACAACTGAGTTGACATTAAACCATAGTGTGTGGTATAGACAGGCATTGGTTGGATTAGCAGTTTGGTGCCCGTGTCTGCTAGAGGCCAAATCATATTCCCCTTTCCAGTGCATTTGGCTTTTCACACTAAGTGTTCATGCTGATATGCTGTGTTTGGTTAATGACAAACACTTTTATTTCGGTTTTGTCCGTCCAAAGAGCATTGTTCCACCAAGTCGAGTTGCCAAGTTCATTTGCAGAGAGACATAAAACTGTTTCCTGGAAACCATTCCAAACAAGTCCAACTTGCTGTCGGTTTTAATTGTACTGCCAGGAGCTCTGCGTACCTCATTTAGCATCCTAAATAAGGCATGGAAAGCATAGAGAGACTGTTCGGATTTTAAGTTTATGTGAAATGTCTGACAGTTATTCAAAATAATCTCTACATGTTTCCAGAAATACATAAAATTCAGTTTATAAAGGTTTTTAAATGACTGGATTCTGTTTTGGTAGAAGTGGGGTCATTCAGAGGTCCTTCAGGGCACCTGGCCCTTACATCCAGGCCTAATGACTGCAGTGGCTTATGCTCAGGTTTAAACGGCAGACCACAGCCTTCTCATCCTTTGGGGTTCTCAAATCAGCCTGTAAGACAGATTGTGGTCCTGACCCCAGCCTCTGTTTTGGTCTTTGCTTTGATCGGGATGCTCCCTATGCAGCAGCTGTCAAAATGCCCACTTCTGCTGAGTTTAGAGTGGACCAAAGGTCATGTGGATGCTGGGTAAAAAAAAAAAAAAAATAAGAACATTTTTGGGAAGAACTGTTCATTGAAACAAGAAATGTTGGTGCTTTAAGACAAAAAAAGGTAAATAACAAATATATATATGTATATACAGATGCCAGAATTCTTGGTTTAAAACTTAATGAACACAACAAATAAAGTAAAAAAAAAAAAAAAAAAAGTTGTAAACCCAAAGCACATGTTTTAGATGGACCTGAGTTTGCTTATTTGGCCTTCATCAGGGTTGATATAGGATTCCCCACTTTCTAAATAGAACAACCTTTACCAGGAAACAAACGTGGCAGTGTGGAAGTGCAAGAGTGCCTTTCATTTGTGAATTCTCCTCCTCTACTCTCATCTCCTTTCTGCATTTAGAAGGAAGCCTTTTTGTTTTTTCCTGCATCTCAATTTTCCAATAACTGATACTGTTGTGGATCCAAACCATGATAGTCACTCCACTCTTTTCCGCATCCAATATACATGCAGAATTATTTTCTTTTAACTTTAACTTTAAAAAGATAGCAACACGAAAACACAAACCAGTTCTCTTTCAGTTTGTTATTTTTACTCCTCCGATGTTTCTCCAAGGCTTAGCAAGTTTTGATGAAGCTTTTGATTATTTTTGAAATGTCTTAACAGCATCAAAAATTATTCTCAAAAAATGCTGAATTAAAAAAAAATACATTTTTTGTTGCCTGTTGCTTTACAGTTTTGTGACCAACAGATTCTGACAACTTATCATTGACCAGGATTTCATCAACTTCACCAGTTGTCAGTATCAGCGTTACTGTAGATTTAACTGTGCACACCAGCGTTTTGGAAGGATGAGGGATGCTTTGTATTTGGTAATTGTTTTGATTCTGTTTCTTCAATCTGCATGTTCATAGGAAAAACAAACATAAACGTCACCTAATGCAACCAGACCAGAAAAAAGATACCTGAACACATTTAAATATGTGTTCGTTAAGAGAAAAAGTCCCTTTTTATAGAATGTCTGTAAGTGTTCATGAAGCTTGTGGTTTTGAGAGCCATTCAGTGTCGTGGTTGCAACAGAAGTTCTTAGTTTCCCCTTTCTTTCTTGTCTGCACTTCACCAGCTCTGTTGGCTCCAGCCCACTCTTTCTGCTTCCTTCTGATCCTCCAGTTCTCCTCTCTAAGTCAATAATTGAACTAACAACTGCAGAAACATTTCAGAAGCAAGTATGACTTGGTGGTAACATCAACAACAGAGAAAAATGACGATCTCCCCTCCTGATCTGACCCACAATCAGGAGGAGAAAGCTAAAAATCAAAAGGATTTAACACTGTTTTTCACAGAATGGAGAAGACTTTAATGTCACATTATGAGTCATTATAGTAACATTTATATCTCAGAAATATAGCAAGAACATTTTAAGATGAATTGTGTTAAGCCAATATTAGGAATAATGCCTGAAAACCTGCAGGAATTGATCCATTTTAGACGGAAGATTAACATTCTGTGCTTGTTTCTTCAGCAGCAAACTTATAATAGATCCTGACCACAGATACACTGCTTTTTATTCATAGGTTTGGCAAAAGATGGGCCATGTCATAGGAGAAATGAATTCTGGGGCATTTTAAACCACATATATATACATTCATCTTGATAAAATTCAAAGTTTAGAACTTTTTCTTGTACTACATTTCAAAGAACTTTTAAAAAATGACTAGAAATGAATCAGAGCGAGATTTCTTTTGGAAGAACAACTTAAAAATTAACTTGGAAGTATCTGCAAAAGTTGGATTTGTACTTGCTTTGACCAAACAAAAAAGAAAAAAGGAATAGTTTAAGGTAGGCCAGAGAATTATATGTAATGATTTGGGAGCTTAAAGTTCCCATTTAATCTTTCCTTTTATTTCCATTAAATGATTATGTTAAGTTTCATGTGCATTTTTGACAGTTCTGCTCCGTAAAGCCACCAATTGATAATGTACCACTGCACTTCTCTACTGATTCCTCTTGTATGTTCTCTTTAGTAACTCTATCAATCAACATGACTCAATAAACAAGTGGAGACAAAAGGATCTAAACCTGAGAATCTGAAAACCAAGCTCCTTAAAACACTGAGGGTTCATTAACAAACAGGAAGGGCTGTGCTGATTAAAAGGAATGTGTGTACATGGAGGAAACAGAACAAAACTGGTACAATACAGAACAGAACTGAACTAAAACAAAAACTGATCCTCAAAACAGAATGAGAGAGAGGCAGAGAGCAGTTGGACAGAAACATGGCCTAAATATTTTCATAAAGTTATTTTCTTACCCATGATGCAAAAACAGCTCTAAATAACCGCAGCTGAGCAGAAGTGTCTGTCGACCATCACGGAGAAATACGTGTCTGGTGTTAACTGGAGGTAAGGGGATACCGCGCGCATGCCGGCCGCCCACCGCTTTGCAGCACTTCTGGTGTGAACCAGGCATTACACCTGAAACCTTCGTCCACCTGCTCCATCCTGCACAGTTCCCAAACAAAAGTGGTATTTAGCATTATGCATGCATTTACATTTGACTTAATTCAACAATGTGTTGTTACAAAGGGAATGTTTTTTCTGAGACCGCTTTTGCAAGATATGAGGCCCCAGTCTGTTAAACTGTCTTGTTATATAGTTGTTGGAATAATTGATGATTTTTCTCCAGCTTGTATTTAAGCAGCCCTGAATTCTCTCTTTAACTGTTTAATTTGCTCACTTCTCCATGGGGGAGCAGATTTTATTCTACCTCCTTGGGTTTAAGTGGAACGACTGAGTCCATACTGAACCTTTAATCCTAAAAAACTTTTAACAATAAAATCACTAGTGCAGATAAGCAGGAGGTTTGAATATAGAGACTTAATACATTTTTCGACCACTGCAGGAGTTAAGTAGAGTTTCTTTGCAGTTCTTACAGAGGTCACTTGTAAAATCAGGGATGTTCAGAACACAAACAGAAATGATCAGAAGCAGACAGGTCAGCAACAGAGGACACTCCAGTGGACAAGCCAAGACAGATGATAAGGTCAAGAGTGTGGTCTCTCCAAGGAAGTAAGTCATGGGTTGTAAGTGAATTTCTTCATTACTTACTACTTAGTGCACTATATAGTGTGTTTTGTCGAGGTGTCCAAATCTACAATTCCAAAGTCCAACGCCCTAGAGTTTTTCCAGAAGTCTCTAGCAAACATCAGTATACATGATATACTAGATTGACAAATGTAGACCACAATGCATTGCATTTGAACAATTTTACTTTACTATTTTTTTTGATAAATCATTCAAGTTTTCATCATCAGAACACAGTGGATTTATAAATGGTCTTCATAAAATGTTCACATTTTTTAGGGTTTTAATTTAGGAAATTAGTGATGTCTGCGTTCATACTGAATGCAATTCGCGCAGCAGAGGTTTCAATGTTAAGTCAATGATACAGGCCCGATCTGAGGTCCTGCGGTGTGATTTGAGGTATTCAGAGCAGGAATGTTTATTCTGGCAAGTATTATTCTGGCATACCTTTTTATTTTTTACTATGCTCTTGCTGATTCAGATTTTTTTTCCATTACATTTTAACTTTACAAGTCATAAACCGGCCAATCAGATGCCTCAATAAAAATATGTGGTCTAGCTTTGAATGTTCAAAATATTTCATTGACAGATTTCGTGTTGCCCAGTTTCAAGTGGTAGGGGTGTGGACTTCCAACAGGCTGACTTCTGACAGGAAGCCCCTGCTAACCTCAGCATGTTCCTTGATGAGGAGGGAAAGGACAAACTCAATTGGAATTTAGTTCTCTTAATGAAAAAGTTGAATCAAAGTCGTACAGTGTATGGATTTTCACAATGACAGACAACACCCAGTAGAATTAACCCAACAGATATATCCCCCATTGTGGGCCTTATGTGACTTCAGGCCAAAGTCTGTCAGGACAAAAGAAGCTACCCATAGGCTTTAATACCATCTATTGTTGTCTTTACAAAATAAAAATTTTGAGTGGTCAATGTCAGTGCCGCTGCTCCTGCCAGCAAGATCATTTATAGCTTTGTTTTTAGTGGAAAAGTACTGATTAGGTCCTTGAAGCAACCACTAACTGGTTTCAATTGATCTGCAGCGCCATGTGGGTTAATGTAAAATGCATTAATCAATGGGTTAATAACAAAGTATAAAAGTGGAACATAGTATAATAAAGTATAATAAAGACTTCATTTAGTATTAAAAAAAAAACCTTGACTGGCAAGAGTGGTTGCCATAGAAACTGACCAATTTGGACCAATGACTGCTTACTGGTAATTCCTGGCTCCAACATGACGACATTCACGTCGCAGAAAAATGGTGACTGAATTGATTTCAGGCCCAGTTCTTAAATAAAGTCAATGGAGTAAGTCAATAAACAGAACTTGTTTATCATTGTTTATCTGTTTATCATTATTTGTAAATCAATAACTTTTTGTATTTTCTTACTTAAATAACAGAATCCTACAGTCATCTTTATTACTGTTAAAGATTGTGGATTATGGATTATTTCGCTTCTGGACAAGATTTTGTTTTTGCTACAGGAGAGAAAAATAAATAAAAATAAAGGAGCCAGGTGCTGCTGTAAACTCCACATTTCAACTTCTTTTTGTAAAAAAATTAAAACATGGACTCACTGAAAAACGGGTCGTATGTGGAGGTCGATTACACTCGACGAGCTTTAATGTAGGTCAGACAGAGGTCTAGACTGGTCTAAAGAGGGATCGTGTCATTCCCACTGTGCAAAAAAGAGCACTGTAAGGCTGTAAAAGAGATATGAATGTGCGTCTGTCACCTCTTTGGGTAGGTGGAGTGAACTGAGTAGAGCCCAACATCGATATTCTCAGAACAAGTTAGCAAAACGACTCAGGAAAAAGGCTTTTTTTTTGTCTTATAAGAAAAGGCCAGTCTATGAGTTAAGCTCTATGACTACCTCTAAATCCCTATGCGATCCTTAAGTCAAGTCTTGACATCTGTCATCAGATCAGATCACTCAAGTCCTTCAAAAAGATCAATATGGTGGATTTACTTGATTCCAAAACTGAAAATGAACTGGCATTAATGTAAAAGACAAATCCCCAAAACACAGAAAAAACAAGACAGAAATGACCTATTTTTTTAAGATTCTGCACTTTCTGCACCACCCACTCAAAGCTATACAAAGACAATTTCACCCTAGCCAGCTCACAATTTCTCACACAGAACAAACTGTCTTTTATTTGGGAGTCTGTTTTTTGCGAGATTACATCGACTGGAAGCTCTCCTGCAGACGTGTAAAAAGTGTCCTGAACAGTCTTGAACATGCCTCCTACATTTACCCAAAGCTGTGAGGAACTGCTGTGCCATGCAAATAGTGTCACCCAACAAGAGGAAGATTTTGGACCGTACATGTATCAGACGGATATGTCGCTGTCATAAATAAAGCAGGAGCCACGCTGAGAAAGTGGTGGAGCTGCCACAGCAAACTTAAAAGCCACTGTCACAGCAAATCAATCGTAGGGGGTGACGGTGGAGACGAGAGATGCCACCAAACCAGCACCTTGTGTTGTCGCATAAAACCAAGATTACACAACACGAGAGATCGCAGAGGCATTGTTTCTTAGGGTTTCTGCTCTAAACCCACAGCTGCACAAGTCACACCTCTTTATGAGGTTCATTTTAAATCTGACATGCACCACAGGCAAGCAGCTGGCACACACACAGATGTCATCATACGAAGGGGAACATCTTTATGGGATTTTACCTCAGTTGAATCCTTCAAAAATTGTGTACAATTAAAGTTGTCCTAGTTTGTGGGTTTTCTCTTGATTCAAACCTAGAGAAAAAGATCAGGTTTGTTCATCATTTTAATGTTGCAAGAGCAGAGTGACATGGAAATATGGTTTCTCTTGTTTGAGGCTAGTATTCTTCTATATATTTAGTAAAAACTGTTATCATTTTTTGACACATTCAAAAAGTTAATCATACGCCATTTAAAAACAAGCTAAAATTTGCTTACCGTTACTTTTAATGAAGTCTGATTAGAAGTTGAGCCTGAATTTTACTGATAAAAACAGTTTTACTCATTTCAATTCAGTCTTTCTCAAAAAATGTAGTCGTAAAAATTAAATTAAGTCTTTCTTTTTTTTTCAAAGTTTAGTGGTTAGCGCTCTTGCCTCACAGCGAGAAGACCCTGGTTCAAATCCCAGGGCCTTCCTATAAGAAGTTTGCATTTTCTCCCTGTGCATCCGTGGGTTTTCCGGGCACACTGGTTCCTTCCTACAATCTAAAAACATGCATCGTAGCTCAGGGGGTTACTCTACATTGTCCCTAGGTGGGAATGTGATGCTATGTACACAGAGAGTATGTGATGCACGTTTAGATGCCTGCCTCTAATAAATGCCGGGCTGGCTGCCAAATTTTTGGAATAAATGCCAGGGCAACTATTGGAAGATGTATGGTAAACTTATTTACATAAACTTTTTTAATTGGAAGTGGCCACTTGTTGCCAAGCCCAGTGTGAACATATGGTTTTGTGGCCCTGCGACAAACTGGCTGCCTGTCCAAGGTTTCCCTCACCTTTGCCCAACAGTAGCTGGGATAGGCCCCAGCAACGCTGTAGACCCCTAGAGGGATTCAACTGGTTTAGAGGATGGATGGAATTCATTATATGTTTTATATATTATATATTATTAATTATTCTTATTTGGTGTAGTCTCCATTCTCAATGAAGTTTCTTCTTGTTCAAAAGTCCCAATTTTTATGCTTTTTGTTAAAAAAAAGTTTAGATCACTAAAAATGTAAAATTTTACAAGTGTACAATGTGTATTTAATCTTTCCTAACATTAATTTTTTATACTTTTATTGCGCTCCGTGTTATAATTTGTGTTGTCTTCATCATTCAGTATTGTTTATTTGCTGCCAAAGCCCTCTGTGTCTCTGTGAAGCTTATTGTCATTCAAGTAAAGCTGCTTTATGCTGAGTGGGGGGATTGTTAACCTGAAATTTCACAGGGAGAACATGAGAGAAAAAAGGCTGAGAACCAGTGTTTTAACCTATCTACAGGCCTCAGAAAGAAACATCAAGTGCCATTTTAAATGTTGCAAATCCCAGTAGGTAGAAATCCTCAAAACAAAAAGTGTTTTGAAAAGCTGGGCTCAAGGCACAGAGGCACAACTGTGGATTTTAGCCCCCCAGAGCTGCTCCTTTCTGCTTACCCCAAACAATGCCCAAGTAGAAACTGAATATAAAAAAAACAATCAATGATTCTTCCTCCTCTAACGTATTGACGTTCTGTAACGCTTTGGCGTTCGGATGTGGAGAAAAGCTGCTTTTAATGTCGGTTTTGCACCACTAAAACGTAAGATGTCGCACAGTCACTTTTCTCCGTGACGGAGTCTGCTGTTTTACGTTGAATTCATACATATTTCACTACTGTAAAGTGTTACATATCAGCGCAAAGCTGCTTTTCTCCACTGAAATTATGCTACCAAGGAAACGGTGAAAGACTTACGGTAGTGGAAAGAATGTAAACGCTGGAGCTAACGTTCCTGTGTTGAAGGGTTAAGTGAACCTATGAAGTTGTCAGCTGGTTAACTCTGGTTACCATGCAGAAGAGGAGAGAAGAAAAGAGTTCAACCCTAAACGTGAATGCTCAAACCGACTTTAACACTGGATCATTTTAAAGATTAAATGACAGTACCTAAGGCTAAAAGGACATAAAATGTCTGATATGTTGTGTTGTATGAAATCTCAGTCACAGGTAAGGGTCAATCCCCCATACGGGTGCTGGGAGCTTTTAGCCCATGGAGGGTTGTAGAGAAGAGCGGCTGCATCTTAAAGGAAGTACAGCTGTGTCTTCAGTTCCCTTGAGGCTTTAAGGGAGGCCATAAAAACAGAACGTACCATTGTCGTGTGTATGGTAATTGTATCGTGAAGTATTTGTAAGGCAAATGTAAGTTGTATGCACTTATGATGTGCAGTTAATGCTGTCAAATGGTGCTCTTTGCCACACTCTAGCTGTCACTGAGGTGCGCTCCATGGCCACTTAGGGTGTATTCAGACTGGATACATTTGGTTTCCTTTAAAGTGAACCAGAGTTTGTTTTCCACGGTAATCTAGAACAAATGTTCAGTCTGAGTACACCCAATGAACCCTGGTCCGGGACCAGGAACCGCTCTCGGACCCATCTTTTGAGGTGGTCTCGGTTTGTTTCTAATCCGACTGAGGTTGGGTTTGGTATTGGATTCTTCAGTCTAAATACGATCTGTTCTTGGAACAGAATAACTGGACCAAAATGGACACTGTAGCCAGTGGTCACGTGATGTAAACAGAGCAAGAATAACGCATCGGATGAGCTGTGAACAAATGTAAAGCAACAACTGTCGTGTTATCAGACAGGAAAAAATGGGCCAACTCCTTACTTGTTAGAACGTTTGTTTTATTACAGCTAAAAACGCTTCATACATGCTTTCTGTGTCTCGTCATGTGGCACGCCACTGCTTTGACATCATCATAAAAGCTACCTTGTAGTTCCTTAACAGAGTTCTCTTAAAACAATGCCATAACACCACAACGATGAAACACAGCAACTCCTGGATGAATGCAGGCTCATTAAAAGAACGTTTAATGTGATACACATTGCTTCTCACTGTTTTACAGACAATTTAGATGTCATAACCACTTATTATCCTACCTTTACAGTCGTTGTCTTGCCAGTAACTGCCTTACAGCATGCCTCACCCGTACCAAAGTAGCTATAAAAAGTCTTATACGTCAGGTTGATACAGACGTTCAAAACTGATCACCACAATATAATGTTTGAATAAGTGAAAAATGCCAACAAGAATTGAAAAGAGCAGAACTTCAATAATTTCAGCCTCTAGCTGTGTTGCTCCGCCCTCATAATTCCTGGCCAATTAGTGAGGAGATCTTTAGTCATGTGGTTTTGTTCATAAACTTTGGTTCAAAACATGAAAGTCCACTTGACTCTGAATACAGACCAAACGCAAGGTTCACCACTCAACCCGGACCAAATGAAGTGGACTTGGTCAGGACCAAACGATTGAATACACCCTTACTGACCTGTGCAAATATAGCATGCATGGGGTGTATTCATGATCTATTAGTTCCCTGCACTCTGATCATCTAATTTCCATCCATTCACTTTTTTAACCCGCTAAATCTTTTGGGGTCATGGGTTTCAGAGCCTGTCCCAGCTACTGTTGGGCGAAGGCAGGGTACACCCTGGACAGGTCGCCAGTCTGTCGCAGGGTTGTCTAATTTCCTAAATTCTAATAGTCAGGCACTTATCAGTTGAAAAGCACTTCCAGGCTCCTTGTGCAGTCTACAGCATTTCAGGGAGGTGGAAAAAATGAAACCCTTCTGACATGCCTACGTCTCACCTACTTCACCCTTACTTTGGCACAAATTTGAGTGACAGATATAGAGATGAGGGTTAGAGAAAAAAACATGGATGCTAGTATTTTACATTCTGTGGCAGTATCCACTTTTATAATAATTTACCCTCAAACATTAAATAGAAAGAATAATGGTACCAGAATAAATAGAACTTAACTGACATTTCTTTTGAAACTAGCCAACAGTTACAGCTTAGAGCAATCACACTGGCCAAGTAAAGCGGACTTTAGGTGTTGAACATGCTCTGGTCACATGAAAGAATTTCCCCTGATGGATCAGGCTATTAGCACTCTCTGTCCCCAATATTTACTCACACAAAGAGGGGAAAAAGAAGAATTAGAAAAGAAACCCCACCTTAAGCCACTTTGTTTCAGAGTTAGCAACCTAACACACAGTTTACCCAACATTTCTAGCAGAAAAAGAAATCATGTGTCGCTTGATTTAGCTAAAATAATGATATAACAATCCAGACATACAGCTTTTTATACCCTAAAGGCAGAAAATCCTTCTTCTTAAAGAGCAAGTTTTAAAAACTGAATCTATGTGACATAGAAACACACAGAGGTTTGACGGTTAGAAATTAAAAGAGCGTCTCGGAATAGAAAAGTGGGCTGTTCATGGAGGCCGCCAAACACATTAACACCAAGTTCATTGTCTCATTGTTAGCCTGGGGGACTGACAACCTGTCCAGAGTATATCCCACCTCATGCCTGATGCCAGCTGTGGGCTTCCTCAGCCCAACCACTGTACGCAGAAACAAATGGATGAAATTTATGTGTTTTGCCTCCCACGGAATACAGCTTTTACTGTAGAGCATTTCAGGTGACTATTTTAGTATTTTTTGTGAACTATACACTAAAATGTATGAACAAACAATACTACTCTTGTTATAAAGGAGACACTGACATTATTCTTTTAAAGCAGCTAATCCAACATGCTTTGTGGCCCAGCATCACCCAGTAGTGGAGCTGGTTATGAAAATCACTGTGCATTTTGTGGTGCAAGCACCACATTTGGCAGTGATGTACCTTAAGATCCCCTCTTTCCAAGATTTTTAAATATGTAATGAAGTATTCCTTGAGCATCCCTTAAGATTAAAGACAACCTTTTGTGTGTGAACGGTCCATATGTTGGGACTTGGGCAAATAGACATTGAATACTTTTGTAAACTGCATACACGCCTGCGCTCCCCTTTAGATACAGCCAGACTTGTCCTCAACCCTCTATGGGTCCAGGCAACCCAAAAACCTGCAGCACCCATCCGGGTCAACCCCCAGTATAGGTGCTCTGACTAGAGTTCATTTTAGCTTTAACAGTTTTTTTTTTTTTAATATATATATACTACAAGTCTGGGTTTTTTCGTAAAGTTACATTTTATCCATTTACAATCAACCCTGAATTTATTCACACGCACAGCAATTTCTGACCAAAAGTAACTTTTATTCAACCAGGAAGTTTCTCCTTGCTTGAAAGTGACACAAGAGTCTCCCAGAAAGTAACAGAGCAACGTTCTAGAGGTATTGTTGTTAAAAATTCTCTGCTTTAATAAGTTAAAACTGTCAAATCCAAAATTCTTCAATGGGTTTCAAGGAATGTGTTCATTTGTGAATGACTGGGTTTTTTTCCAAACACGTTGTGTATGTTTTCTGCTTTTCTTTAATAGAAAAAATAGCATAAAACACACTTACGAAGAAATGACATGATTTTGATATTCATATGAAAATCTGTGATTTTATTTGATTTTTCATTATTGTCTTACCATTGCAGTGTTATGAGTATTGCATATTGAGTTACGATGAAATGATAACAAACAAACTGCAGAGCAATGAACATACTCATCTGCCATTTATCTCTAAACAAACATGCATGTATCATTACGTTTTCTGACATTAAACTCAAATTTTAATTATTAGGGATATGTTATGGTGAGTGTGAGTAAAAGTAAACGTGAGTTTCACTCAACAGATTTGAGTCTGAAGTCAAAGTGTTATTAATTGTGCTTTTTTTTGTCTTTAACCACATTATTTACGCTGTTGTTTATTGCTTAATGGACCAAAACTGCTTGATTCCAGTAATTAAATCTGTCTTGCAGTTACTCTTGAAATCATAATGTACCAAAAAACATGATAAACTGCATCTTCAGTGATAAACTTATCTCTCATCTGTAAAAAATGTCTTTTCGTAGTTTCACAGATGTCAGAATTGATCCTGTGTGAGGTGGGGGAAATAATAGGGTTTCTTGCTTGCAGTCTTAACAGCATTGTTGTCTTCTCTACCTTGGATGTCACATCCTAAAGTTAGCCGGGACGTTATTAGGTCCTTTGAGCTGTGTGGGGATCAGGGAATTGAGGCCTGGGTAACACCCCCTCGGGCTGATCCAGAGTAGTTTTTCTGGTGTAGTGGAGCAGAGAGTTACTTTATTTACTCTTGGGCTTAATGCTACGAGTTCACCGCCAGAATTCTACATTTTCCAGCAGAATTGCAGCTCAGTGAGATTATAGGTGGTATTCACGTGTGGCTTGAAATGATAATTGTTTTTCTGTTTGAAAAAATAGCATGGCTTTAAATAATTACTATAAAATGATGAAATTTTAACTTAGTTCAGCTTCTGGTGAGCCAGTGCTCAGTCATGGTGAAGAGCACACAGATCACTCTGTTTGCTCTGTTGTTTATCAGTATTTTGAAGTGATTTTTGTGATTATATTAGGCTTCTTAGATTAGGAAAGACTTTGCATTATCTAATCTTTCTTTGCATCTTCCTGTGGATTATCACTTTGCATTTCCTCTGCATGTAGTGTCATTCGGTGGCATTCACAATCACACCGCTGCATCTTATCACTGCCGTTGACAGCTACGACCCTCTGCTGTCGTTTTTCACTGTCAAGAAAGGATACGGACAGTGCAGCTGTCTCTTCATATTTCTCACTTACAAACAGAATCAAGAGCTCCAAAACCACAAGCCTGTTCTCTCCGGGTTGATGTTTTCTTTGATTTTCTCTGTTTTTTCTCGCCGTATGATCTTCCATGATCACGTTAAGATGGAACCCAAATTGTTTCATTATAAATTCCCTGAATGCATAAAGAGTTATAGCAAAAAACTGAAATAAGCTGTTAGTCATATCCATTTTAAAAAGTCCCAGTGAATAGGGCACATCCTATTAAAGGAGTTTCCAATATGCAAACAAAAACTATTAAAAACATGCCAACAACTTACTTTTTTTTTTTTAGGCAAACCTTTTTTTTCTTCACTTGGTTTCACTTCACAGTTTGTGACACTTGTAGGCTATAATTTTCCAAATTATGCCTAAGTGCGTGTTCAAGAATCGAGGTCTGGAACGATTTTGAGGTTTTCCACCAAAGATTTATTCCTAACATGAAAGTGCTAATAACAGAGCTCTGGGTCTTCAAAATGTCCCTATTTTCTACCGTCTAAATGGACGTTCTAACACCAGGCACGAGGAAGAAGACGTCCACTGACCCTTGACCCATCAATTTAAACAAAATTATTATGCATAAGCAAACAGTAGGCTGGGTCTTCCTCTCCGATTGGTCCTTCGCGCCTCCTTCTTCACTGGTAGTATCTTGTGGACTCCTTTCCCAGATGAACTGGTTTTTTCTGCTGGTTTGTGAATCCCATCCTCCACATGAGCTGGTTTACGACTCAACATTCCTTGACACCTCTGCTCATCTGAAATGAAGCTTCAACCGCTGTTCTCATCAAAGAGCAGCTCAGACCTATAGAATCATTTTAATCTCTGTGCAATAATCAGAATTACACAGTATGCTATGCAAACTAAAAGTTCATTCAAACTATAATCATGAGGCATTTCAAAATAAAGCAAATCAGATTATGTTAAGTATTACTGAATTGGAAACTGCTTCTTTTCTTCACACTAGATTTCACTCTACTGAAAAAAGCTTGACTTTTGATCAACAATATTAGTCTATGATTGTGGGTTTTTTTCACTGTTTGTCCCAAAAACCCAATATTAGCTTAGAATAATTTTTAAAAAATGACTTTGAGTTAAAAGATGTAAATACAACTTAAAGCTAACCAGGAAGTACAATTTTTTAGTTCCTCAAAAGACCACTGAAGGCTGGTTTGAGGAGGCAGCAATTTAGTAGCTCTTATTTTGAAAAGTCAACGTTTTCATCTGAAATCAATGTATTATTTTTCATTTTTAGTTTACTTATATTATGCTTACTTATAATAATATTGTATATTAATATTATATGTTTTACAGTATTATGTGACAAATAAAATATTGAAATATTATATGAGACATACATATAATATAAATAATTGTGTATTTTTGTATTATAATTTTTTGTATTTATTATTTTGTTATGTATTCATAGTTTATGTTATTTTATTCATGTTGTCTGACTTTATTCTGTAGTCATGACATCTTTGGAGTGAATACATTTCTTGTTAAATTAGCTACTTTGACTAGTGCTCAAATTATCTATTCTTTTGATTGACAAGTGGATTAACTAAATAGTGAACTACACAGAACTTTAAGTTTTCATTTGTCCTGCCCCATTTCTTTTTTCAAAAGTTGTGAAGCCCAGTCAACATCCCATTTCCACTTGTCAGATTATCTGATTTGATACTACAGTACTCTTCTCCCCTAAAAGTTGATGCTTCCAGAGTGTATCTGACTTATCTATCTGATATAATATAAAGTCTGGCCCCACCATGTTTGCGCATAACAGACATCAAAAGATTTGAGAGGAAGATTTTAAAAGTTGCATCATAGTTCACAGAAATTAACTCTGGCATATGATATAGACCAGGATTTCTCAAATAACAAGATTTCTATAATACATTTCTGATTATTTCTAGTTCCCCATTAATGGCCATATAAAGTGGCTAAATGATAAATTACTCTTTTAAAACCAACCCCCGGTGGTCACTTGAGCAACTGCAACGTTCTGCTTTTAATGTGAAAACAGTCAAGCAGGTCACGATTCAAATGTCAGTAGTAACAATGTTTGAATAATTTAATCACACACAAAAATAAGCATGAATTTGTGGTATTTGATTCAACTGGTTCTCGTGTTGATTTTTTATCACCAGAAGCTAATAACAGAATTCTTGAGGCGTGTTTAGAACCTCCTGAGCGCTTGAAAATTCCTGAGCAGGGCTGCGTTTATTCTCGTTCGGCTCGTGATGCAGCAGGAATTTCAAACAAGCAGAATTCACATTTTCTGTTTGGGAAAAAAAAGCCCATGCATAATAGACCTTCTGCTGCCTTTGATGTTTCCTGGCTCCTGATTCAGACTTTAAAAAAGGCAAATAGATAACACAGAGGGCATCATTTAAAATGTATCACCTTAAAATCAATTCCCAGGCTACACAGTTGCAGTTGAAGCTTTAAAGCCTGTTTAGTCAGTCGTTTTGCACATGTGAAATTGGTAATGTGTCCATGAAAACATCCTCAATTCTTTAAAATGAAAGTGAGTGGGATATTTAATCAGTTCTAATTTGATTTGGTGTTTGGCTTAAGCAAAGGTTTGGCTGCAAATAGGTTTCAGCTTTACCTCTGGAAGTGTGATATTTGAAAGAACCAGCAGAAAAACCGGGTATGACCAAGCTAACCTCAATAGGTTGTTTTCATGTACACGTTTGTTGGACTTTTAGAACCTGTTGTACCTGTTCAGATATATTTTTGCTTTTTGAAATGTGTCACTTTTCCTGACAATTTCTGTTCCCTCTCATCCGTGGACTAAATTCTGATATATTCAGTTAGAAAAATCAATTTTCCAAGCAGTCCAGCCAACACTGGCTGCCATATCCACAGGCCTTGTTGACAGACATAAAAGGGGAACAGCATGCATTTATTTTCCAGGGAAAACGCGATTCCTGTCCCACCGTGATACAGATGAGAAGGGCATCAAAGCAAGTGTGATATGCAAAAACAAGTGGCCGCTGTGTATCTCACTCAGGTCACAGGGTTTCGCCTTGAATCGAGGCGCGCTCAATAGGTCCAGCGTAAACTGATTTTGCAGGATTTTTTGACCGTTCCGGTCGGCCGATAGAAGCAAACCCCACCCACTTCGGATCACTGCGCCGATTTGGCGGTCAAGACCTCTTCACTGTAAAAGGCAAGCTGCTTTCTTCTTTTTATGTCCAGCAGCTGGAGTTCTGGGTGAGGGCTTGACAGACTAGAAACTGTGCACTGCAACCCATCGCCATTAAATTTTTCACTAAAAGGTGACAGCAGAGTTTAAAAATGATAGAAAGTTCTTTATGATGATAGCATTACCTGCTTAATCTCCCATGAACGGCTTAAGATATCAACAACGCCACATAGGAGAGGCTTTAAAAGAGTAGGAGCTTCTCTTAAGTTACTGGATGCAATTAGAAGCAGCCAAGATAACTTATTATGAATATCACTGGATTGCTTTCCTATTACAGATTTATATATGGATGCAAATTGAATGATAGCAGAACAGAGAATAAATGGAGCCCTCCTTGGAAAACACAACTGCGTTTATTTTCAGTAAATCTACATGCATGCTTGACAGCAGCATGACTAATAGGAGCTCAGATCAGTGCTTAGTACCCCATCATCCACCTGGGGGAGAGGTGCGGTCTGCGGTTCAGGTCTAGAGAGAAAACAGCATCCAGAGTTAAGCTTTAAATTTCATGTTTGCGCAGCGAATTATGCTGGGATCCTACAGGCCAAATATCAGCTTCCAACGTGCATCCATTCATTCTCCAAGAATCCCCATAAAAGCGGACTGACTTTTGCTCCTCCTAGAAATGTTCTTTCCTTGCAGATCACTATGGCAACAAGTGGATGGCATGAAGTTTCAACATCTAACGAGAAGTGTAAATTACACATACATAAACCAAATGCTTCATCAAACAAAACTATCATTTCTTAAAATATTTCTGCTTTTTTATAAGAATCCCAAACATGACATGTGTGGTTAAGGTTACCAAAAGAAAAACACCACACATGCCATAAATAAGATTTAATGAGTTGAATGTTATATAAATGTTAATAAAAATTTGAGGTGAGTATTGGCAGGAGTCTGGCGATGGTGAAAGAGGTTTGATGTGGTGTGAAGTCAACTAGCAGTTAGAGCTTCAAGTGGAAAACAAAGGTAAGACACTGAACTACTCATGAATAACTAATTAAACATCATCCTGGAAGCCTTTGAAATCGATCCAAATATTGCCAAATGAAATATTGTGATATATCACTACATCCAATTTTTTTTCTCACACCTTTAGTTAAAGTGCAGGAAGTTTCAATATTTATTTGAAATGTATTATTCCAGTGTTGGCATAAACCAATTAATCAATATTTAATGAGTTATATCTGTGTGATTTTGTTGTATTGTCAACAATCAATGCTTGAAATAAACTAATTAATCATATCAAAACATGTACAAATCTCTATATATTTCTTTTATGTAAACTTTAACAAACTGTATTTTATTTTCATTTTTACTTATTTATCTATTGGGTTCATTTCTGAGACTTGTGTTATCTAGCTAGCTAGCTATGATGAGTGGTCAAACCTTTAAATGATTTTTTTCTTGTTTTCTTTTCGGTGTGAAATTTGAAGATTTTGTCTTCTCTCTGCTTGATTTTGGTGCACGTGGGTTTAGCTGACTGTGTTCTGTTCTAATCTGGTTAATTGTTCACACCTGGTTTGAGTTAATCACCAGGCCTGGCTCCATTTGTTATATAAAGGCCTGTATTCCAGCTGCATCTAATTTGTGTTTCTCTGTTAGTTCTGCTCACTCAGATTCATGTCTGGCTTCTTTTTTTTTTTGGCCCCAGTACTTTACAATTATCATTCTTACACTGTTTTAGCTAATTTGATCTTTAAAATTTTAAATTTGGGTGGGGGGGACTGTCAACGCTTAGTGTGAAATTTCAATGTCAAAAACCGTTTGAAGTCATCATAAACACAGAAAAAAAATCTCTGCTTTTTCATTGTTTTGTGTAAGCTTGTTTAGTTGGATAAAAACACATCATAAAAACGGTGATGGAAAAATAGAAAAAAAAAACAATTTTTGCTCATTTAGGTTTTACCAGGGGATTCTTTCTTTATTTGGTTATATTATTGTTTATTTACAATTATTCCTTGTATTCAACCAATACTAGAACACAATCCAGAGTAATAATTTAATGTTGGCTTTTAACAGTTGTGTTAAGATGTAATCATGCGCTTTTACTAATTACTAATGTATCTGTATTTGATAACATGTATATGTACATGAACACTGAGTGTATTATATTATCAGCAGCTTTATTACAAGAAAAATGTAAGTCTTATTTAATTTATCAGATAAAATGTCTAATTTTATTAATTTGTAAAAGTTTTATATTAATTATTTGTGTATATCAGTGCTATTAATCCAGGTTTTCTTAACTGTACTATGATATTCACATTTTTTTTGCCATCAAATTAGGGTTTGCTTGGTTTCCATTATTTGGTAGAAATGTGCTTAATTTTTTTTCTTTCTTTCAGTAAAGAAACAAGAATGATACAAAGGGTATTTTAGTAGATAACTTATTTTGACAAAAAAGTATGGAAAAATTCATTAAAAATATGGAAATTGCATTGTTAAAAATGTTTTCTTTGTGTTTTAATAATCACATTATGATTCAGTCAGCTGAACATGACCGCTTTTTCCCCTAATAACTGATTGATTAAGTCATGCATACATTTGTTCGAGCAGCTTCCACTTAGCTGTAAAGAAAAGGTGGACGCAGATCAAGTTACTTTAACATCTTGTGCCTTTTTGTTGTTCTCTCCTTTTCATGACCTTAATGAAGAAGAAAAACCTTGTCTGCACCCCTCCTTTAAGGATCATCCAAAACAAAAATGACAGCAGTCCTGAGGGTTGAAATCAGGTGTAATCAACTGAAGCAGACGTTTCCTTTCACACTCATTATCCGCATCACTTTTATAATCTAGCACACTCAAGATAATGTATCTTTTTATCATGATGAAACGTAAATTTCTAAATTAATTGACCTTCTCTTAAGAAAAAAAAGCACTTTGTGACAAAATAATTGTCAAATTAAATCAAACAAAAAAAATAGCATCAAGACAAATGATGGCAGACATGCCTGTTGTCAGCTTTCATAAACATTCACGTTTAACTGAACCACACGGCAGCAGATGTAAGCAGGAATACATGGAGGAGTCCATCACTTATCATGTTGGTTTGATTGGTCAATGAAAAAAACTGTATTTAGGATGGAGGACATAAAAGACTTTTGTGCAATTATTTTGTTTTCGTTTTGATTGAATGGTCCTTTTTTTTTTTTAGTTTTCCAGTTAAATTTTGCCTTTAAAGTCTGACTCCGATCATCTTTTGGTCTAATTTAAAATAGTTCCCAGTGTTCTTTTAACATTGATTAAGCTGTTTTTTAACCAAAATAAAGCAAACATTTTTTTAGGACATTGATTCTGCAGAGCAGCAGGAGTTCATAAGAAATTTGCCTCAGAGTTGTTGACGAGACTGTTGGTGCGGAATAAACCTGCTTCACTCACCATTATCTGCTTACACTCTCCCGCTAGCTTACAGCCCGTCAAAACCCCAACCTAATGCTACGTTCATGCTGGTCTCGGCAACGCATGTTTAAGCGACCACTTTCAATGAAAAGTTTATGTAAATGTGGGTATATACCTATATCAATTTAAACATCACTAAATAATCCAAATGATAGAACTAGACATTAAAAAATGTTTAAGCCTATTTAAACTTTCTATGAAATGTAATTTCAAAATAATGTATTTTCTGCTTATGTTTGAGTTCAGACACTTCACATTTAAGACACATTTAAGGGTCTGGAAGATGCAACAAAAAATGTCTTCGTCTAATAAGCGGCAGGAGGTCCAAACTTTGACATCCATTAAATATACATTTGTGTTGAGATATTTTTTTTTTAATGAGTAGAGTAATAGTAATTTTTTTGTTTGATTTTTTTTTTGTTTTGTTTTATTAAATCACTTTCTTTTTCAAAACAAGATTGGACATTGATATATGAACATTTTTTAAGACAGAGCTGGTTATTTTATGATGGTGTCTAAAGTTTTTCCCATGACTGCATGCATTTTGGGCTTCTGTGTTGAAAACTCTTGCACTGCAAGTTTTAAGACCGTTTCTGGACTCTACGCACAAAACAATGTCCGTTTCAATTCCTATCCATTGTCCGCACGTTGATAATGAAACTAGCTGAACTTTGACCAAATTCGATAAAACAGGATTTGGATTTGGTAGTAACGTATGATTGCTGTCATACGTCCATAATTCATGAAATTATTCCAGTTTGTGCCTGGTCAGAATTATATCACACCAAGTCTTTTATATAATCAGAATAAAGCTGTGAAAGATAAAGCCTGGAGCAAGACTTGCACTGCTTAGACATTTTGCACCAAGCCTCCACTCCAGCTGTAGGTACATGTGCTAGTATCAGGTAGCGACAATGTGCATTCTCGATTAAGTGTCACGCGTCTGGTATGAATGTAGCATTACATTACTGGTGCATCAACTTTGATGAAAACTGTGTATTTAACATGCTTTTTTTCTGATGGAGGACATCCATAAAGAAAATTAAGATAAGAACTGCACATTTCTTCACTGAAGTTGTTGTAAATCAGGAGCAAACCAAGATATATTTTTTTTTTGTTTGTTTGTTTTTAATAACCCCGAAGGGAAAAGCCGAATGAAAAGAAGACATTTGCGAAGAAAATACAGTGGGCAGACCAGAAGCTCCAGTCTTTGGTCCCGCCCACAAATTGGAGGTGAATTTTTAATGAACTACTGCCGCTCTGCAGAAACTATGATCTAGGAAATGACACGTTTTTTGATTTTGGCTAAAAACAGCATAAATAAAAGACAAAAAAAAAACTGAGTGGATTTTTAAATTCTCTAGAACTTGGTGGAGTCACACCAGTGAACTAAACGATTTAGGCAGAGCTAGAGAGTGAGCATTTCCAGTTTCTCTCCATCTTTTCTGCGCTTAACTTGAAGCCAGGTTGCCATTACTTCAGTCATGGTGCTTTCTTATCACACCTCAACCAAAAATGCTCTGTCACAAATTGCATCTGAACCCTTTTTCTACGCTGAAGCCTTGATGTGTGTTTGAAGGTACAGCACACATGTGCAGGCTTCCAGGCAAGGCCTGGGAGGCTAAAACAGCACAGCTTTCACTGCCATCTGATTTACAAAATCAAATTTTTTTAATAAGTGGATTGGCAAAGACAAAAAAAATGCTATTTGAAATCATCCAACAAAGTGAACCATCATTATAGCTTCAGTGAGAGATTTTCTAGGTGCAAAGCTGATCAAACCTGAAAGGACTCACTGACACCTATGGATGAAGATAATTAATGGACACAGCATGAATATATGGGCTGGGAGGTATCAAGGGTAAATGGGTTCCAATTTATCTGCCTTAAAACACGTCTTGTAACATATAAAAATGCAAAGACAACTGAAGAGCATTTAGAGGTAAAGCTTGCAGCATGGCCTGCAGTGCAGCATCGTTAAGGCTGAAGTGTCAGCCACTGAAATGCCCTTGTCACATTAAGTGGCAGATCTCAGGACATTTAGCATTCCTTCCCACTCCTCTGGCAGATGCAGGGTGTTTTTAATGACATTGTCTGCTTCCTGTCAAGTCAGCTTGGGAAAAAAGTCACCTGTGGCGAGCAGACAGGAAAAGAATGTGATGAAAGGAAGCACTGAAGGTCCGTTGAACTCTGTTTTTCATCCACCCATTGTGGCAGAAGAATTGGAGCTGAAGCTCGCTGCTGTAACAGCAAACTGAACCAAGCTAAGGGTGCAAGTTATTTATTCAGATTGTTGCTGTCATGCAAATTTATTATTTGACTAATTTTAGCATTCTAACAGTGAGTTTGGCTAAGTAATTGAACAATATTCAGTAAAATGTTAATTTTTCCAGTATTCTATTTTTTAGCAACTAGTTTAATTGCCATGGTGTAACTTTTTGGGGTATTTTAATATTTTATGTTTTTCTAACTTGTATGCTAATATTGTTCAACAACATTAAGCTAGTTTTTGCAGTTCAGCTGAATGAACTTTAACCTTTACTACAAGTCTTCATACTATTTAGTATATTTAGCGTTTCTAGCATAACAATTTACATTTTTCAAATGAGAAGTCTACACACTCTGTTTGCAGTAAATGTATGTTCTTGTTTATTTTATGCACAAGACCAGAGAACCTCACAGCAACATCTAAATATTTCTTTGGACAAAAAAAAATTGAGAAAAAGTGTAAAAAGACCATTTTTCTTTTACAAAACAGGGAGAAGAAAAAATGAAGAAAGCTGGGGTCTTGTCGTCTTCAATATCACCATGCAGTTGCATGCGTCAATTTCAGCCAACCTGTTCCTCAACTCAGGTAATACTTCCCTCCAGCAGTTCTGGTTCCTCTGTCTTTTTATTTTTCTTCAATTTCCTTCAGCTGGTCATCTCTCACAAATAATTCTTCACAGACTTTGAAAATGCAAGCCAAAGTAGAACAAAAATCTTAGAGGAGTTGTGGGATGACAAAATGAAAGAGGGGCTGACATTTAGAGTTTCCGATATAAAAGAGCTGACAGATCTGCTTCTATTCAGTTATTTACAAGTAAGTGCTTCCTTCTGCATGGCAAAGGTTGCTATTAGCGACAGTGAGGTTGTGCCCTTTGGTGGTGGAGTTTAAAGGACTGCTTTACGTAGCATTTTTCAGGACCGTTCCGTTTAAAACAGCAGCAATAGAACTTAACTCGTTTGAAGGTGTTTTTGCAGAAAACTTTTTTTTTTTTTTCCCCTAAAGGTTCCACTCTAAAAAAAAGGAAGGTCTTTTATTTTCATCGGTCAATTTGTTTGTTTCCTTAATTTTGCAAAATTCCAACAAAATATAACAAAAGTTGGTAATATTTTTCTATGTATTATTTGTTTTTAAACATTTGTTCTGTAATTTGACTTCTGCACTGAAGCCTTCTCCAAATAAAACAATAAAACATAACAAAATCCAGGTGTAGTTCATAAAGTAACCACTTTGGGCTCATCACATGATAGTCCCTACATACTCTAATGTAAATGACCTACGTTTACCAGAAAAAAGAACATTTTGAAAGCTTGGACTCATAAAACATGTTTATTTATTTATATTTTTCCATTGCTCAAGTTAGTATCCATGACAACTGTAGTATTTTTTTGTAGTTGCATGCATTTTCTCCACATTTTTGCCTTTTGGCCATTCTCTTTGCATGCAATTCAAAACTCTCACAGGTGTTTGTTTGTAATATTTTTAAATATTTGGAAGTCCCAGATTATAATCACTGCTTCCTTCTCCATCCAAGAGACCACTTTTCTAAAACATGGACCTGTGTGGAAAGCACTTGGTCATGGGACCACATCTTTCCTTTTTCTTTCTGAACGAATGCGTTTTTTTTAAGAAGAAGGAGAACTGTAATGACCTTTTTTAATCATTTATTCAGGCTGTAGTGCAGACATGTTATCTTTTTTTCATGTGAATTTGCAGTTTGTAAGAGCTAATCCGTAAAGTTGGTGTATTAAGCAACAGTTTAATGCAGAGCTTTCTTTTTAAGCCTTTCCACATTTCCCCTGCCATCACAATCAGCCTCTTGCCAGCCCAAAATGCTTAAAGGTAAGTTAGAATAAATTTACTTTTAAAATAAAAAAGTTAAATTAATCAGTTTTTTTTTTAAAAAAAGGACTATAAACTTGTTAATTTTAAATTAATTCCAGGAAAAAATCACGACAGTCTCTCGAGTTATGATTTTAAACTTGTAGATGGGGGGGGAAAGTCTGATAGTAATATGTCTTGTCTCTTCCAAAGTACATGGAAACATGTACATTTGTCACTAGAATTAGCTTCTCATAGTAAAGTAACCTCATCTAGATAGAAGCAGCTGGGAGCTGCAAGCTCCTGCAGAGCGGTCTTCCACACGTGGTTTCCATTACGGGCTTTTCCCAGGAAGTGACAGATCACTTGGGGCCGCACGAGTCTCATTTATAATGCAATCAATGTATACAACATGCAACATGTTAGCAATGAAAAGTGGAACCTTCTTGTCTCAGTACATCAGTGCGCTTCTCACTCAGGTATCCCGGGACAAGAACAGCTGTCAAATGAAACAGCTTCGCTGAATTAAAACTGCTACTCCGCTGGGCTATGCAGTCGCCATTCACCAATATCGTCAGAAGAACCAGTCGTTTTAGTTAAATATTTTTGTCATTTTATTTCCAATTCCAAGCAATTTTAATTTTTTTATGAAAAACAATGTTTGTTAGGCTTCTTTTGCTCCAAAGCAAACAAACAACTGTTTGGTTTTGATGATTTTGTTTGTTGTCCTTCAGATGCAAGGAAACTCAAATTATGAGCTTTTATTTCACAAAAATTAAAAAATGTGCTTGGGAGTAAATGCAACTCAAAACAATCTCAAAAAGTTAAATTGAACGATTTGTAGTTTGAGGTTTATTAGGTCTTAATAACGGTTGGATAAACAAACACATGCCATCATAAAACTGTGGAAGGTTGTGTGTTGATCCTTCACTGCCTTTTGCGCCTTAGCTCCTTCCCCTTTGGTCAATAAAGATCCTCTGTAGCAGTACGGTCACATTGTTGTAGAGGGAAAAAGTTCACAAGTCTAAACTTTGTATGGTTACAGTACAAGGTCAACTATGAAAGCGTTTTGCATTGGAAAAAAGAACATGGGTGTTTTTCATTCTTATTTTTCATGTTTTTTGTGCACATTTTTGTAGGAACTACAAACAGGCTGGGCACTAACTTCATCATGAAAAGTAAGATGAGCTGCAATTAGGTTATAAAGCCACAATGTGTTATAGACATGATCTGGGTCTACAGCGAAGTCCGTGCATGACCCGGACACTCTTTGTGGCATGCAGTCTATTTTTTGTGTATTTCATACGATTACTTTTTTTTTTAATTGATTGTTTTTATCTTTTTTAAATTTTTTTTTTTTGCTTTTCAAGGTGACTTTTTTTGTTCTTAGCCTATAATGTTTTTTTTTTTTTTAATTTTTTTAATTATTTTGAGGTACATTTTTACCACAGACTTTGTGCCCATGCAACGTTGTTGTCTCAGTTAACTCACAAACAAAAATAAACGGTTCATTCTGGTCATGATAATTAATACTTCCTGCTCTGGGTCAAAGACATTTTTTTATTTAACTGAATAAAATAGTCTTCTGTACAACTAACCTGAAAAGAAATGGAGAAATCACTTTGCCAAAAGAATTTCTAATAATCACGTGAAGAGTTTCATGCAAAATGAAATGTTTGTTCTCAAAGCATCGGTGGCAATGTTAGCACTTGGAGCTGCTTTTGTCAGAATGTTCTGGAAGTGGAAGGATTTCTCAGAAACCTTGATTTTTTGTGGCGCAGAGTTTAAAAGAAAGGGATTTAGGGAGGAGTGATTGGAAAGCATCACAACTGCAGTAAAACTGCATTGATTTAACAGGTGCTTAGTGCATTGGAGCTGCAATGGCGCTGCACGTATCCCATCCTCATGACCACTAAAGTGTGTAATCAATTAAATCGAAACAAAGTGTTTGGCTCAGGGCTGAGCTCGTGGAAAATGTTTGGACAAAGCAAATCAGATTTACTCACTGATCGTCAGAAAGGTGGATTCAAGCTTCATGTCTGGGTTTTGCAGAATGTGAGCTTTATTGAACCGACACAGAATGGAGGCGAATAACAATAAAGCAAACTTTAGTACATTATATTTGTTGGAGTATAAGTCGTGATTTTTTGCTTAGTTTGGCCGGGTGTGCAACTTTTTTTTTTTTTTAAATAAATAGCATCGACCTCTAGAGGGCACTATGGGTGCATGTATCTGTATTTGCTACTGAGAGCAACGCAAAGGAAGAAGCGCCCCTCAGTCTTACTCCAGACTTGGAGAAGTTGTTTCAAAGCAAGACAAAAAAATTATGGAAAACACAAGGTACATTTTTAGATTTTGTATTTTATTAAAATCCACCAAATAAATGTCTTTTGTTTTGTTTTTAGACGATCCTTTTGACAGGATCTTAGCTTCCATCGCTTTTTTGTACATTAATTGCGACTTTTTCTTTAAACTTTGTTTTGCCGCGAATAACAAATTCATTTACAAAAAAATCAAGTGTTTACAAGCTAGCATGTTGTCTATTTTTTAAAATTCTAACTAAAATGTGATTCTGTTAGATCTGTATTAAACTACTTTTGTAGGTTTGCTGGTTGCATTTGAGTAACTTTATAGAAACTAAAAGAAAAACATTTGTAGTTTTTCCTCAGCAGCGTCAATGTAAAGTCAAGGTACAGATGCAATCTGAGGTCCTGCGGTGGGATTCCAGTGTCGGGCGCGGCGCGTCAGTCCGACAGTAGTGTAGTTTGAGTAACAGACGCTGAGCCTCAAGACTTCATAAATCTGAAGTATTGCGAAATTCTTGAAACTGGACCACAGACAGATGAAAATAAGGTTTAAAACGGCTGTCATCCAGGCGCAGCTCCTGCAGTAAATGGTGAAACTCACCATACTGCGTGTGTCTCTGAAAGATCTGGTGAACCCAGACACGGCACTGTGCTTGCCAATCCTCCAACCGTTTCTCTTTACCCCAAAGACAATAACTAAAATTCATCATTTAAGCTCAGCTTTGATGTCGTTTTTAATTCGATTTTATGCACTGTGTATGTGTGGTGTGTTTTTTTTTTGTTTTTTTTTGGTTTACAATTTTTTTGTTTTATTTAAAACATTTTGCGGTGTTCTGTAGCAAAAAACGTGCCTTATAAATGAAGTTTAATTTGAAATGTAAGAGAGCAAAAAAAAAAAAGAAGATAAACTTTGTTCTATATATTTCCTAATTTTAAAGCTAACGATGCTCAAACACCATCATAAAAATCAGTTACTGAAACGATAAAGGATGGAATTGCAAGTTATTTCATACGTCTACATGATCCAACACACTGCAGACACCAAAATTATTTTCTGCAACGATTCCAACCATTCTGTCCCCATGTCCAAACTAAAGCTTTTCCTGCAGAGCTTGGACTGAAGAAAGGCTTGATGGAAGAAGAAGAATCTTCTGACTGCAAGCAGGCCAAGGTCTTTAAAGACGCAATGTCGTGACAAAGGAGCTAGTTGTATTTGACACTAATGATTACAGTCCTAAAGGTTATGTCTTCACAATGGAGATTCTCCAGAAACTCTTCAATCTTAAAGATCCATTATGATGGCATATGTGGCAATTTTTTTGTGATGGAGGACATGTATTGAAAAAAATTATGATTAGAATTGCATTTCTGAGTATGGCTTCATTTAAAAAATGTCATTAAGAAAAAAGAGTGCATTTGTGACCGAAAATATTCAGGTTTCCTGCAATGAAGAGGGGAAGGGGGGGTGGGGTTGCCCACAACTCAAATGAATTTCTAATGAATTCCTGCTGCTCTGCAGAAACTACATCCTAGAACATGGCACAGGTTTTTTTTTTATTATTTTGGATAAAGATGGCATAATCATGATCAAATGACCACTGGGAACGCTTTGAACATGGATCAAAAGATGATCGGAGTTGCTCTCGGCTTGGCTGAGTGGCATCGTGAGACGTTTGAGCTTTCAGATTAAATTGGAGGAGATGATCAATAAAACATCAATGCAAAAAGAAAATAGTCTCCCTTTCCACACCTGAAATGAGTTGTCTCACCACAGAGAAAGAGGAAATATAACGATGAAGCAGCATTAATTCAACATAATAAAAGATGTTTTGCTTCAGTTTTAATTGTCGATTTTTTGCCATATTTTAAGGTGTTTTCCTCCAATTGTGTCTTTGAGTCTTCAGGGCTCCACAAGCAGAACTACTTTCCCTAATATTGTCTCTATTGCTTGATTACCCAGCAGCCTTTAAATGACTCTCAACACTCCATCTCACAGTGGAGGCACATGAAGTTTTCATCACCCTAGCAACCTGTGTATTTCTGCTAATGTTATGGAGACACTATAACATTATGGTGACACCATAATGGTGACACTTCCCAGTAACCGTGTGGTTTGATGCTTTGCTATTTATGTCCTCCAGCAGTCCTGAACTGTAAGGACCAGAGTCACATGACTTCTGGAGATGAAACGTAGAACATTTAAAACCCATTCAACAGAACTTTGAACATTCAACCAAGCTTTGAAGTGACTTTCAGACTGCTGGTTCTACTCCCAGCTGATGAGGAGCCTCTGCCTTCTTCATAGAGCGGCAGCAGTGTGCTCGACTCCTCACCTCGCCTGTCAGACTGCTTTACCTGACACTGAAAATGACATTGACAGAAATGTAGAAACACTCTGCTGTGGATGAATTAAAACACAACTAATAGGTCATAAAGATAAAGATGGCAGTCATAAGATATGTCTTTCATGCTAGTTAGCATTTACCCAAATGAAAGTGACTTTTCACACTCATTTTTTCGTTCAGCCAGTGCTGAACTTTTTTTTTTCTTTTGGCTGCATGGACCCGAAGGAAAGGTAAGGATTACGGTTACGGTTAATGTGCCAAATGGTTTCCGAGTTGTGTCTGCCGATCACTGCGCTCCGTGCTCTGGGTGAGTGACAGCTAACAGGACTTTAACATTAATTATGTACGACCAGTAACAACACTTAGCCTTGGAGGCACTTCACGTATTACGTGTAGCCAACATGAATTTCCACCAGTTTTTGAGCTGATCGTACATAAATACATGCAAATAACATCAGCCTTCGAAAATGACCTTCAAAGTTTGCTATCGAGGATGACGCATAAAATTTAAATCCTTTTTGCCTTTTATTTTTATTGGAATATTTCGCTAGAAAGACAATGCACTTAGCGTCATTTATAGTGACTCTGGGTAGCTCCAAAAGACATCTTGTTAACTCCAAATATTCCGCTATTTTCATGCAAACAACATAACCGGAAATGATTGAGCGGTCAAGGGCTGAACGCGGAAGTAGGTTATGCATAAAGCCCATTTTCACAAAATTTCACACACACACACACACCACCATCTTAAGTCTAAAAGATTATGTTGACCCTTGACCTAGGGAAGAGGCTGCCATCTTGAATTAAAAAAACATTAGTACCAGCTACAAATTTTAACTCCTGGTAGGCATTTCAATATATCGCCTACCGACTCCTCGAGCATCATTGATAAGCTACTTGGTTGAAAAACTGTTTGACTTAGAGATTGTAGATTTTTAACGGCGTTAGCATGGCGAGCGGTGTTCCACTGTTGCGCTTACATTTTTTTACCAGAATATTGTAAAATGTAATACATGAACACTTGGCTCAAGCTGAACGAAAACAATATGATATAAGATACAAACATTATAAGAATGTTGGCATAGTTAAGAAAAACCTCTGTTGCAAGCAAAGCTCAAAATTGAGTTTTGTCGATTCTTCTAAAAATTACATACACCAGATCGTCACCTCCAGGAAGGTAAAAAAAAATAAAAATATATAGGCCTAATTTTTACTTCCATGGGAAAAATTCAGGAGCAAGTTCTCTGTTGTACTTTTAATTGTTCAATGAGGTAGATAAATAAAGTTTATTTCAATTTTTTGTCTCAATTAAGGCAAAGCGACCTAATTTGCTCAACCCCTTTCACACACAAAGCCCAATCAAACAGCTTTACAGATATGCAAAACCTTTTGCAGCTTACAAGGAAATAAATGGAAATAAAATCTAAAGACTTGAATAACTAAAAATGAATAAGTTCCATGAGAGAGCAAAATGTGATAAAAGGGAGAGTTTTAAATACAGAACCAGAAAATAGCAAATTAACATCATTTTTGCTCCTTGATTCCTTTACTTTTCAGGGTTTTTTTTCCATTTTCAGTGATTAATTAATTCCATCCCAACTCAAAAGGCAGAAATATAACATAAACAAACCAAGACAAAAAAGAAAAGAAAAATAGGTTGTATGATTAAAAAAAAGTCTCATAATGAAATCTGTTTTCTTACAAAAGATGTATTTAACAAAAAAACAAAGATCTGTATTTACCTCAATGAAAGTACAATTTTATTATTCTGTTTATAAATTTCAAAATATTTGAAATATAGAAAGCTAAAACTTGAAATGTCTGAAAAATAAATCTACTTGAGATGGGTTTCAGTAATCCTGTTTATATTACCAAATGCTGACAGTTGAAATAAGGGCAATTACTGATTAGTAACCTCCCAGATAAGAGAGTCACGAGTTAATCTGCATTCTACATGGTGGCTCTGGATTAGCTATAAATTTATTGCATTAATGCCGAAAATGCTCTTCACAAGGTCAGAACATAAATGGCACAGAGAACCAAGGCAAAGGTTTTCATCACCAAATGAGATTTACTGGATGTTTTCATCACAGACCTCCACAGAGAGGCAGAGCGCATAAATCTGGACCTTGTACGTACAATATATAGCTTCAGCAGGCCTTCCTGGGTCCCCCATCAGACAATTCATTTCACACTCTTCTAAGGGACACTTCCTGACAGAAGTGAAGGGATCTGGTGATAAGCAGAAAAAGAGATACAAAAGCGGATCAAATCCACAGTGAAAAATACTAGAATTCAACTCTGAGAGTGACCAAGAAAAAATCGCCCCTTTTCCTGCCACAGAAAACTGTATTTTTTATTTTCCTTTTTCCTAAAGAAAATGATTGAATTTCATTTAAGATATTGAACATAAAAACATTTTACTGTTCGAGAAAATCAAAAGGCTTTTGACGGTTTTTGATCTTCACTAAAATTTGTTTTAACTCCAGCAGAATTTTCCTTCTTTCACCTTGAAACCACAAAACTCATAAATCCCAGACATCACATGAACATCCTGACATGGTTTCATTCTTTTGTGAATTTCTTTACAAATCAAAGTTCTCCATTAAAATCACATGTGGAAGTTTTAAAGAGAGTCCTTGAAAATAAGTAGTTTTGTTTTCTGAATCCTCTACATAAAGGCCAGGCTTTGCTTAAAGATCCACGTCTTTTGATCTATTTTAGTGTTCCCAGCTGTCTTTTCATTGCTGTTTTTAACCAAAATCAAAAACCTGTGTCAATTTCTAGGACATAGTTTCTGCAAAGCGGCTGTAGCTCATTCAATATTCGCCTCTGAGTTGTAGGCGGGAATGTTGGTGCTGAGTTACCCTGCACCTCTCCCCCTTCTTGTTGCAGAGCAGATCAGGGAGCTTTTTACCAGCCCAGTTTATTTTCTCCGTCACAAATGCAATGTTTTCCAATGGCATTTTTTATCTGCTCCTGATTCACAACAATTTAAATAAAGAAATACTCAGAAATGCAGTTTTTATCTTAATTTTCCTAATATGTTCTCCATCATAGCAAAAAGGCCGCATGAACATATTAAAAACACAATTTTCATCTAAGTGGGTTTTTAAAAACAAATGGATGGATATAAGGGTTAAAAGAAAAGCAAAAGATTTAAACAAAAGAGCTTGTCTGTGTGAAACCAACTAGTTACTGAGAGGAGTTTTGGTCAGAGAAGAAGATGTGCAGACAGCAGCTGATGTTTTTCACTACAACTGATTTCAGGCTCAGCCCAACCACAGACTCTGCTTCCTTTCTTTGTCAGTCTGTTCAGTCTTTTTTGAGTAGAAATGGGATGTCGGACTGATGGAACCGCAGCTAAAAGACACCAACCTCCACCTGCCCTCCTCTTAAAAAACAATGTTCTCATTTATTCCAGCTTGTTGGTATTTTAATGACCTGACCCCTCCACCACTTCTGTCAAAAGTGATGGGCTGAAGGGGGCGGTTTGTGTCACTGGAAATCCAAAAAGTACTTCTTTGGTTTCAGAGAGGTCAAAATGGCGTCTGACCTTCTGACGCCACTAACTGAAGGCCTTCACCACACAGCTGTGTTTTGCCTCTTCACTCTCTGTGATAGCGTCATCTCTAATGTGTCTTTCAGAAATGTCTGCATTTATGTGAGTATCTGAGAAAGGACATCCAGACAGGAGGAAAAGGGATGGAGGCGATTAGTGGCTCTGATCTTTGATTAGCATCCAAAGTCTAAAGGGTCTCCCACATTCTGCTCCTTAGGTCACAAGAGCCTGAGGACCAGTTTCTCCAGAATGTTCATTGCTTTGGAGAGAGGGCAACTGCCATGAATTTATTCAGCTCACTGGGACGACCTAGTGTAGACCAGCTTTTCCAGTTTGCTCCTCAATGGGAAATTAATGTGATTTTAAAATGTGCTGCTGATTGTCTTTTAACTCGCTGACTGTTCAGATGTGCAATCCACCGTCATCTTCATACACTGAACAAATAAGGTAATAAACCGACAGACCAGAGCCAGGAGTTCTGCAGTTTACCAGATTTCAATCACGCAAAAATTGGCCTCTTCTGTCATGTTTTAGGAAAATAAACTGCATCCACTGCTGGCTGGTTAAACCATATTTTTGGTAACTGCTTCAGACATTAAAAAAACTTTTTGAGCTTTTTTAAAGGCAAAAATAAAAGTCATCGTACTTTCATCGTACTGTGCCTGGTGTGCTGTTTAGCACACCAGGCACACTTACTAATATCACCGACTAAGTTTTAAACCTCTGTGGCCTGTTTGCTTTTTACAGGTTGAAATTAGTGGTTTATAATGTCAATAAGAAAAACATGTTTTAAAAAAGGGGGAATCAAGGGGAACAGGAGCAGCAAAGGGGTTAGCAAAAGGTTTTGACCAGCAAAGGATGTATTTAATGGAATAACACAGACTTCATAATATCTCTCCTTTAAGACTTATGGAATCACTGAGTTTCAAAGCCTTTCAATCCAAGCCTTCTCAGATTCATTCTCCAGCTGACTCAAGTAGAATTTAGATGCAGTCCCAGATTGCGTTCTCGTTTTGTTACAGCCATTGACTGTAAATGAGAACTGGGGTGAGTGACCCCTCCCTCCTGGCGTTACAAACAGGAAGTACCCGCTGACTCCACAAATCCAAAATCCCATAGACTTCAAAAGGTAAATAAACAGCTATTAATAAGTCATTCTATTTATCAGAATAGCCATTCTTGCTCTGATTCCTTTTTTAACATGCTCTTAATAATCCAATTTTTATTTTATGACATTTTGTTGTAGTGAAAGTTATTCAAAATATAAACTGACCAATCAGATGCCTCAATAAAAGTAGATGGTCTCATGTCAAACGTTCAAAATGTCTGACAGATTTCATGTTGCACGCTTTCAAATGGTAGGGGTGTGGATTTTCAACGTGCTCCCTCCTGATTGGTGAGAGTAGTTGTCATAGAAACGATGACTCAGACCAATTCAGACCAATCACTGCTTTCTGATGCCATTTGGCTTCAATGTGGAGGCATCACAAAAAAATGATAATTGAATTGACTTAATTTTGTTGGAGCTTTGTCATTTTGTCATATGCACCCTTTTGGGGGGGTTTGTCTGGGCCTGTGGAGGGTTGTAGATAGGAGAGGCCTCTAGTCTCTAGACACGCCTTCATCTCACCTGCTTCACCACACACCTACCCATCCACCCTTTTCCATGGATGTCATCACACTCACTCTGTCTAGTTGTCATACACAATCAATGGTAAATACGAAAGGTAATTAATTGTTTTATGACTTGCCCACCATGAAACAGTGAGGAGAAATTGTCTGCAGAACTGTTCGACATTATTACTACATTGGAGAGGTGATGGCTGCTTGTTTCATGGCAATGTCAGTTCTAGTCCCTTCCAAATGTCAAGTGATGGAACATTTAATCAAGCTGTCATGATTTGGAAAATACATTTTTCTTTCTCCTTGAAACACAGAAGCCCAGGGACCACAGCATTAGGTCCGTGGTTGATTGTAATCTTGTAGTCTGAGTCACATCTAAATCTATTTTTCTGCTTTTTTTACACCAGCTTGTCTGTGTGTACGGTTAGTAACCCAGTTTTGTGGAGAGTGAAGAGCAATCATTTAACCGTTAGACCAAGAAGGTTTCATATAAGAGCTGTGATTTCACAAGGACACACAGATTGAGGAGATGCAAGTTTTTTTTTTTTTAAGAAGGGTAAAGAAAATGTCACATTCACACTGCATTAATTTGGATTACTTCATAGTGGCAGTAGAAATGCAACGATTTGCACATTCTCATGGTGGGTGGGTTTGTCAGCTGTTCAGAGACATGTATGTCCAAGCGAATGAATCAAAGATGTTCACAGGTTTGAATGGATCAATGAAGGTCTTTTTGAGTCGTGCTGAGTCCTCCAATAGAATAGAATAGACTTTACTGTCAAAATAAAATGACAGTGGTTAGCAAATCCAAATTGTACACCTGGAATAAGATTAAGCATATTTTCTAAATAAATAACCCTGAACTTAAAAACACAAAGCCAGCAGTAGTCAGATCAATAAGCAGAAGTCATTCCAACAAGGTGCTGGATAAGATTCCATTGAGTAATATTGCACAGGGCTGAAAAACAGTCATGGTTACAAAGATAAATGTGTTGCAGGCAGACAGTGCAAGACAAGCTTTTTAGGTCACAGATAAAATATCAAGCATTATAACTTAAAATAAGATGTATTTTTGTCACAAAAAGTGTTTGAAACAAAAATAACAGGCATTTCTTGTCACTTTATACTCTAAAGTCCGATGAAAATGTTGTGTTTAACACGCTCTTGTTGCATATTCCTCATGTTGGAGGACACGTTTAGGAAAATTAAGCTTAATGTTGTATTTTTTTGTTCAAACTGTTGTGAATCAGGGTTAGGGTTGGAACAAGATTGTAGAAAATATGCTGGGTAGGCTCAATGCTGATGCATCAACTCGTGGACGATTGATTCGTCCACGCTGGCATCACCATTTTTGTTGCACCGGAAATGTTAGGCTGGAGGTGCAGGGGGGCTGTAAGTTGGCGGGAGAGCGTGTAAACAGATAAGTGACCGGAAGTGGGAGCAAGTTTGTTTCGCTGCCCTAGTCCCGCCCACAACTCACGGGTGAATTTCTAATGAGTTGCTGCTCTGTAGAAACTATGTCCTAGAAAATGACACAGGGTTTTTATTTTTGGCTAAAATCAATGTTATCAAAGTCAAAAGAACACTGCAAAACTATTATACTAGCTCAAAAGATAATCAGTGACACTTTAAATTTGAAAGAAATCTAAATAATTGGTGACTACTTTATTGATGTATAAATGACTGTATTTCAAATGTCCTAAAGCTTAAAGGCTTTAACGGCTTCACTCGTCTCATAGATGAATCCAAATATCAAGTCCTCATCTTTGAAGACAATAAACTTACTATAAGTGAATACTATAAATCAACATGTTATGTGGAACTGCTAGCTTGACTGTTTGCTTTGGTTTTTTTCTAAAGTTCTACAGTTCTTCTTCTGTTTAGTCATTGGATAATTCTGGGCCAATAATCGCTTCAAAGACGTTTGTCATACTATTTATAAAATATGAAAGCATGCCATTTTCAACTTACCGGTTGGAGCAGAACCCTTTAAGAAGGTAACATTTCAACATAAGACGTGATCAACATGGTCGTCCTGACATGAAACAAAAGGCGGATGTGGTTAAAGGAATCTGGTAGTTTACAAATGAAAGTCACTCTAGTATCTGGTGTTAATTAAAACGAGAATAATGTGAGTTACTTTTTTTTTTCCTCTGTGCCAACCAATCCATGGAGGGTTTGGTGAGCACTGAGATTGATTTCAGTGATCCAAAGAGCCCTGAGATATCATCCATGAGTTTCACTGCAAAACAAAGAATTTTACCTTTTCAACACTTAAGTACCATTTCCACAATAATTCGGAATGTTGCTGTCCAGCTTTTTTTTTTAAACAGAGATATGAAATCATCTTTTAATGTCTCTGTTTTTTAAACTGCACAAAATACAGAATGAAGAAAGAGTCATAATAAGCAACTGTGGGAAGTTGTTAAGACTCTTCCAGAAGTGTATCTGAGGAAAACTCACAATTACTGTTTTTTGCTCAAAATCAATTTATTATCTTTGCTTTCTGTCCTTGATTTTTTTTTCTTTTTTTTTGCAAACAAGCTGGTGTCTCACAAGCTGTGAGCAACATTTCCAGCAGTTTGAAAGCAAACAAATACGGCGATATTGAGAATGCTCGATGATGGAGAAGAAGTCAAATCACAATGATTCAGTAAAGTTTTGCCCCAGATAAATCAATCCCAAGTTTTTCCTTTTCGCCTGGGGAGGAGGCAGCCTGTTGACTGGCAGATGGATTTCAGTTTTTCCGAGTAGATTTACAATTCTTCACAGTGTTGTTAACACAGCCAGTAGAAGCTTTCATTTCTGTGCTCCAGCTCAGTTTTAATTTGATCTTTAAGTATGTGTAACATTTAAACATAAAAAGACTTCTTCAGTCACAACTTGTATATTTGGTGTTGAGTGGTGATCAAAAATAGCTCCATCTCACCTTATCTTGGGACATTTTGGTCCTAATAGAAGGGTTAAAGTCCCACTTTGATCATGTGGTCTTTAACTTATGGTTATGCTGTTTTTTAGCCAAAATACAAAAATATGTGTCATTCTCTAGGACATATTTTCTGCAGTAATAAAGATGCCACTGGGTTGTGGGCGTGGACCCCCCCCCCCCCCTCCCCTCCCCTTCCTGTTGCTGAGTGCCCCCCCTACCCAACCTGTTTTCTACCTTACAGACAGGATCTTTCTCCAAATACATTTGTTTGTCTGCCCCTGATTCACAACGATTTTACAAGAACCACTCTGAAATGCAATTTCTTCATATGTGTCCTTCAACATTGCTACAAGAACATGTACCAATAACACAACTGTCATTCGAGCGGGTCTTTTACAGGGTTAAAGAGCTGTTCATGTTGGGACCTTTTTTGTTTTTGTATGAAAAACTCCCACATATCAGTAGGGATGGGTATTGTTTAGATTTCATCAATACTACTATCAATCCTGCTTATCGATCCGGTATTCTTATCAATGCTTTTTTGACTGAAAACAGGAGACAACAAAAAAACAAACTTGTACATGAAACTTTTTGGTTTTAGAACAATTTAAAACACACAACATTAATTTAACATCCTTTGTAACAGTACTTTTAAAAACGATCAATAAATACTAATGTGTCTTTGTAATAATAACAACGTAAATAAACAGTACAATTAAGAGCCAAAATGCAGAGTATATCAAATGGTCTCCTTTCCTCAAAGAACAATAACAGTGGAAATATAAATGCACAACGATCATCTCACACAGTTTTTCTGCAGGAACATCAGCTTGTTGGCCTTCTTTGGCAGCTGTCAGGAGGTTGGCTGCTGCGTCTTTAAAAGGTAGAGAAATAGAAAACTAACCTAGGTTTTATTTGTACAGTGTTGTATTTTAATTCATTTTACATTATATGTCAGGTAATTTATTATTATTGAGGCACAATATAAGCATTCAGCCTGTTATTATTTTATGATTGACAGTGCTGGTAGCCTTATTCATTTTCCTCCTCCTTTTTATTCAAATTTCATGTATTTATCTTTGATAAACAACACTTTAGTCACGTGCTACATGTGTGTACAGCTAGCATGCACACGTGTTGAAACAATAGGATGTTGAAACAATAGGAGCTCTAGATGTCTGACTTGGATGGTCAAACGCCATTCACCTCTCTGCTAGAATCTGGTGTATTTTTGGGCGGTGTTTGGACAGGTTACTGCCCTTACAGCCACGTTTTTGTAACATTAGAGATAGCATGCGCTGTCTGCATCTACTTTGGAAAAATACAGACACACTTTGGACCTGTCAGCTTGCAGCCGCTCTGCATCCCAGTGCGTTTCAGTTGTGGTTACACGCTTGCGAGCGGGGGAATATATGCGGCTGGGTGAGCAGCCCCTCCCCCTCGCACTGGAGCAGGAAAAGCAGTGAGGAAGAGACGGCCCATCTTTTTAAGTCACATCAAAACAAACTAAGGCATGCCATGTCTGCACTGATGCGCCATTATGCCGGTAACGTTAAACAATACCGTTTAGGATGAAACATGTCAGTTCAGTAAAAATTGATGATGCTGCACCAAATGATACTGGTTTAGGTACCCCATCTCTACATGTCAGTCAAACTTGGAGGTCATCTGTGAACAAATATCAACAGGTCACTTAAACTATGTCTTGGGTTCAGATCTGAGCTTTTGCTGATGTGTTTAGAGAAGAACATTCGCTGTTAGTTTGTTGGAGCTTTTATTTTTATGTTTTAGCATCAGATAGTTTCTTTACTTAAAAGAAAAAAAAAATTCCTTATGTATGCATCTGTTATTAAGAAGATACCCAAATGCCAATAAGTAAACAGAACTAACTAAAATGTTAAACCCTCTGTTTGACATGCAATCAAAGAAAAAGGAAAATAAATGAGTGTCTGACCTGTCTCCCTTAAACTAACCAAACAGGAGAAAACAGTCACACAAACAAAATGACAGTTCACCCCTATTGCTTCAACTAAAGTTTGTCAAAATTAAAGTTACAAAGATCACCAAAGGTTTTCACAGCCAAAAGTCTCACAAAACAAGTGCTGTCAAAGGTGGGGCGAAGAAACCAGCCAGACTACAATCCTAAACTCTCCCCCCATGAGGAAGTGGAGATGTTAGGTATTTAAAGTCTTGTCCTCCAATCCTGAGCGGCCACCAATCTTCCATCCTCCAATCCTGAGCTGGTAGCGGTCTTCCTCATCCAATCCGAGCTGGCACAAGATCTTGGTTCACCAATCCATTACCTGAAATAAAACACACGGAACCTTTCACATCATACACAACCCCCAAATTATAAGAAACAAATACGACAATGGTTGTAACAAAAATAAAGGTATCCTTTGTTTTTCTTCCAGTAGTTTATAGTTTATTATGTGTAATTTTTTTTTAATTTCTCCAACCTAACATTACTGGTGGAACAAAAATGTCGAGCAATATTGGAGCTATCCAGTCATATCATTTTATGCAAGATGCCAACTCAAATGACCAATACATGGATCTATTTGTCTGCAAATGAATGCATCTAATGGAGCTGGAAGCTCATTTGACATATTTGTAAGTCACAAATAAGATATTTTCCAAACAGCATTTTTTGTCTGCTCCTGATTCACCACAATTTGAATAAAGAAATCCTCGGGAATGCAATTTTAAGCTTAATTTTCTTTATATATGTCCTCCATCATGAGAAAAATACCACAGGAACATGTTAGAAACACCAAAAACACGATTTTCATCAGAGTGGGCCTTTAGATAAAACTTTACATTTCATGTATTTTTTAAATTAAACTGAAAAGTTAACTTCTAACTGATTTCCTTCCTCTCTGACCCAAAGGTTTTCACTACTGAAGTCAAACATTTCTTCAGGATGCAAACATGTTTACATTACTATACGCTGCAGCTTTAAATCTAACCTTGTCTAATGAGGTTGATGTTTTGCGGTTATACGCTAGAGCTCTAAAGCTCTTTGCTGAACTGTCTGTGGGCTTTGCCATCACAGTACAGTGAGGGTGCATGCCATGCCCCTCACAGGTCATTGACCCATCTGCAGGCAACGGGAGCAAGGCCAGTCAATGATGCACGGCAGGAGGAGGTCTGCTGCAGAATTGCAGAGCTTGGACATGGATCACCAGGCGGTTGATCCATGAGGTATTCCATTTCCTGGCCCTGATGAGGACACCCAGTGGCAGATAGAGAGTCTGACAACCCTGAGAATCCACGAAGAGACAGATGGTAAAAAGGAGTTGACATTTTTTGCACCGTTCTGTCCAGATAAATTATACGCCGTCCACAGATTTTGCCCGGTCGCCTCATTTGGCGGCTTGTTTCTTGTCATGCTGTCTCCCTGCAGACTTCAATTAGACTGCTGAATAAACCTTGAAGGGAAGTGCTGTTCAGTTGCAGCACGTCAGATCTGAGTAGAGCTCTGTTGCACCAAAATGATGAGGATGCTCCATGATTCTTTGTGAGTCTTAACAAAAATTTCTTGAAAACTGTTGTACACAAAACTTTCACAAAATGTACAAGACAATGGTCCAAGAGATCCATATCACAAAAGTGTAACATGTAGACTGTACAGACTCCGTCACTAAATCTAACCAGCCCCACCAAGTAATCATAACAATGTGAAAGCTAGCCTGTTGTCAGAGTATTGTTGAGAAGGACTACTATTCATTCATTCATTCATCCATCCATTTTCTTCTGCATTCCGGTCCCACATGAGTGGAAGATGGTCTATGATTTCTTTCAAAAGTACATTGAACGCTTGCTACTGACATGGCAGCTTTGTTGGGACAATGAAAAAGAAAGATAATACGATGTATGTTTTTAATATTTATATTTTTAAAGTTAAAACACGTTTTGATATATTGTGAACATATTTATTGGCCAAAGGGTGGTAATGGTGTAAAATTAGAGCCGTCAACCTCTGATTGGAAGATCACCAGTTTGGTTCCCTCCCTGACCTGATGTGTCGAACTGTCCTTGAGCAAGACACTGAACCATACATTGCTCCTGGTGGTTATAGGCTGGTGCTTGTGTTGGGCAGCTGAGCCACCACCACTGTGTGAATTCAGTGTGTGACTGTATTGGGCCTTTACTAAGAAGGTAGCAGGCTGTTAAATAAGTATGTTTATATCAGTAGAGCAACACATACAGTCATTGCCAACAAGGTATCCAGTTTTTGCAAGTTCAGCATAAATGCTGCCATCCATTCATCTTCATTCATCTGCTGAATCCCTTTTAACTCAGCTGTTGTTGGGCAAAGGTGGGGTACATCCTGAACAAGTCATCAGCCTGTTGAAACACAACCACACACACTCACTCTAGAGGCAATTGGGAGACGCCAAATGTGCAGAGAAAAACCCACGCATGCATGCAAACTCGACACAGAAAGGTCGAACCAGGCCCTTCTGTCTGAGAGGCGAGACTGCTAACCACTACACCACCTTTGGCCCCACACATTCTGGACTGAAGCATATGAAACCTCAGCACTATATTGTAGCTAGGTTGTTGTTTACTACATTACAATGCACTCTATCTCTATTGCACTCTACCGTCCAAGACTATGGGCTGTATCACACCACAGAAAACTGTACTATTGTCACACTGTACTATATACTATATTGCATTACAATACTGTGCAGTTCTACATGATACCATATTATAATATACTAGTGCTTCAATGATGTGCCATACTATAGGGTGTACTGCACTATATATGCTATACATAAATATGCTGTTGAAAGGTACTACTGCTACTGCCATACTACAGAAAGCTGTAAAAATGCTAAACTAGCTTTCACCCTTCAGAAGCTGGATAGGCTCCAGCAGCCACGCCAGCTGAGAAGATGGATGGAAATACTAAACTATGCTATTGAAATGACCATGATAATAATGCATTTAGTTTATGGCGGCCTTTCATGACACTCAAGATCGCCATACCAGAAAAACAATAACCAGTTAAAAATAAAATGAATACATTAACAAGGTGAATAAATGGTGAAGTTTAACTTTTAGTGTTGAATTGTTCACTATAGTATAGCAAGGGTATACAACACAACATTACAATATATAATATGCTTGTGATCTTTACTTTCCAGTGCTATAATCAATGTGATTCACTCCCACTGGGTTCACTATTTCCAGGGATTCTATAATAAATTCTTCTCTCAGAGATGAAGATCAGCTATTACAGTTGGCCAGCCCTTTCTTTTGAACAAAAGGAGAGAATTTATTTTTCAAGTTCAGAGCTACATGTACATGGCTCCATTCTGCCTCACCTATGTATTCAGGTATCAAAACAAGCCGTTTCTTGGAATTTTTAAAAAATTATTATTTCTCTTATGTCTTATGTCTCACTGACAGATAAACAGATATGAAGCAAAATTGTGTTTTTTGTGCAGCTGGCTGCAGCCTTGGACAAGAAGTCTGTGAGCTGAGGCCTTGTAAGTGTCAGGTAGCAGTAAAAACTCTAAAACTAAGCTTTGCCATGCCACAGTAAAATGTACACATGAAAAAAACTACACGATTACCTTCACCATAATATAGTTTAACATTTTTTTTAAATGACAGCGTGTTTAGATATTTATCTTAAAGGCTATATTTCGATCTATTTTCTCTAATGTATGTTTTTGTTGTTTCAATAAGGTTTCTTTCAAAAAATTCGGTTTACAAAAGTGATATAAATCATTTCTGATTGTAAAAAATAGTTAATTTCTTCAAATTTTCTAATATAGGTGTTTTCAAAATGTGGATTGTTACTCTGGTACAGTATAAGCCGGTTTTGGTGACCGTCGAAATGCGCTGAGAAATTGGTCGTTTTCAAAAGACCGCCCACGGCAGCATTCTTTAGGCTATAAAACAAGCAAATCCACCATGTGGAATTGTTTTTTTATAATTTAAAGAAAAATAATTATGGCATAAAAGTAATATAAGTTTTTATGTAGTCTGTAATGCTTAAAAATAGGATGTATAATAGTTTGTCTCCGATATCCCGCCCAACATTTTTGCCCCACCCGTAGTGATAAACAGACGTACCCCACCCTGCATCACGGACGTGACGTCATCGCGCTCCAATTCAAACTTCAGGAACTGAAAGTGTTGGTGGAACACGACGGCTTCGCTAGAAGCAGGCTTGAAAAGCGCACAGCTTTCAGCGCTTTTTCTTGGTAAGTGTTGCTCGTTTTATGATTTGTGCGAGAATAAGCCTTATTTAGTGTCATAATTCTGATTACAGCGCAAAAATGTACGAAATATATTGTATTTTATGAAAACAAACAGGTGCAGTGAAGCTTTCTGTGTGCTGTCAAGTCAAATTTAAAGTATAGTTTTTATTCAGAGTGCTTTTTAAAAAAAAATTATCTCACTAACATGTATGCAATTATTTATATTTGTTAATCAACTTAAGGATTTTTAAATTGGTATTATTATTTATTTATTTTTAACAGGAAACAAATTTTGCTCATTTTTGGTTTACCTAAAATAAACAAATTTTTACAAAATCAAATCTAATATTTTTTGTATGCATTTTACACAAATAATTCAAATTCAGATGGTGCTTTAGAAAAGCTGTGTTTTTTCCAGATCACTCCAATCATTTGATCAGCAATAAAGAAAGTCATGGCGTCCAAAGGTGCAAAAGAAACCATTGCTGCCAAGCTGGGCTTCAAATCCGGCAATTCTGCCTCCAAAGTCGACGCCGAGCTGGAAAAAGTCAGGAAAGAAAATGCCCACCTGAGGAAAAAGATTGATGAACTGGCCAAGCGGCACGTCAGGCCACCGGACTCGGACAAAAGCAAGCTGCTTGAGGTAAAGGAGATGCTCTCTGACATTTAGGAATTGCACTTCCTTTCGGCTCTGTCTGCTATCCTAACGTGTTTGTTCTTTCTCTTAGAGGATTCTCTCGCTTGAGACGCTGAGAGAGCAGAACAATCAGCAGTTGCTGGGCAAAGAGCAGGAGCTGGAAAGACTGAGGCAGCAGCTGGCAGCTAAAGGAGGAGAGGTTTGTATGCAGAAAGATTTCCTTAAAGACAGATGGAGGACATGTATCAAGACAATTAAGCTCCTAATGGCATTTCTGAGTATTTCTTTCTTTATTTTTATTTTTTTATAAGAAGTCAGAAGCAGATAAAAAATGCAGTTCGAAGAGTAATTTGTGACTTTGAAAATATGATGGGCCTAGCTGTAAGCTAACGAGAGAGGGTGTAAACAGATGGATGATGGGAAGGGAGGTGGGGTCGCTCTGCTCCAATGGTCCCGCCCACAGCTCAAAGGCAAATTTCTAATGAACTACTGTCACTCTGCAGAAACGATTTCCTAGAAAATGGCACTTTTTAAAAATTTATTTAGACTAATAATTACATAATTCTAATTAAAAGACCACTGGAAGCGCTTTGAAAATTGATCAAAAGATTATCAAAGAAGGACTTTAAAAGTCAAAATTAAGGCAGAAATACTGACCCAGAATGCACCTATTATTATTATTATTAACATAAAAGTACAAAAACGGAGGCGTGCTAAGGCACTTCTTTCCTGAAAACATAAGCACTTTCAGAGCACTTTCTCAACTTGTAAAAACTCATTTTTGGCATGTTAACAGCATGTGTTTTGCTGGCAGAAGACAACTGTCAGAGAGTCAAGAAAAAAAAAAAAAGTCACACTGGAATCCCAATGAGCTACCACAAACATTTGGTGAGAAATTGCTTTTATCCCGTCCTGACAGCAGCTCAGCGAAGTGAAGCTCAGACAACTGAAACTGCATCCCAACACCTGGCGTCATGTGCTGTTCGCTTGACATTTCCATGTGTGCAGCGGCTGCATCTGCTGGAATTCTTAACTTTTCTTTTCTTTTTCTTTTTTTTTTTAATTTGCTGTAAAAAAAAAAAAAAAAAAAATCCTCAGTCACGGTTATGACAGTTGCTTATCTTCATTTAATCCTCCCCTGTTGTTGATGCTCTTTTTAGTCGGAGCAGCAACAGGCTGCGTCCTCCGAGCGGGTTAAAGAATATCGGCACTCGACATTAATCATCCTCTCTTTTTCCTAAAGTTTAATCAACGCAAATGCTAAGTGGGAAATGCCAGCCGTGTAATGTCAGTTATGTTAGGAGGATAATTGTATGGAAAACAAATTTAGCTTGTCACAGCAGAGTGTAGTCAAGTTCTTGCCTTTTTTTTTTTTTTTTCTTTTCTCAGGTGGTGGCGTCACTGCAGGCCCAGTTGGAGCAACGGAAGAAAGAGGCGGAGCTGAGAGACGGCTTGTTGCAGAGTTTGTCTCAGGAGACGGAGATTCTGAAAAATAAGCTCGCCACGGTTTCTGCTCGTTGCCAGTCCCTGGAAACACAAGGGGTAGGTTCACCTTGATATGACACTCTAGTGCAAGTCAGTCCATTGACTGTATGAGAGAACTGGACCGAGTGAGTGTGATGTCCCCCAAAGACTTGCTTCTAGTTCCAACGACATTAAGTCAATTTAGTTGCCTTTTCTTTTTTTTCTTTTTTTGTTTTTTTTGCAATATTGATGTCACCATGTTGGCGCCAGACAACATCAGTGAAGCTACGTTCTCATTGCCCTCGAAAATGTGTGTTCAAGAGATCACTTTCAATGTAAAGTCTGTGTAAACAGATATGAATGCGCTAGAGAACAAGAGAAAGAAGAAGCCCCTCCCTGCTTGTCCAGCGTGAACACCACGGGTTAAACGCGTGTTCAAGAATGCCCGTCGTGATCATAGAGTAAACAGTCATTAGTCAGAGTCGGTCTGAGTCGACTTTTCTATGGCAACCATTCTCAGCAATTAGCTTGTTGGAAGTCCACACTCCTACCACATGAAAGTGGGCCACATGAAATCTGTCAAAGTTTGTCAGACCACATACCTTTATCGAGGCATCTGATTGGTCAACTTATAAATTGAATGACTTAAACTAAAGAAAAAATATATGAAAAAAAGTTCGGATAAGCAAGAAAATGTTGAAGGTATCAGAGCAAGAATGGTTATTCTGACAAATATAATAACTGAGTGATTGCTTGCTGTTTATATCTCTATCTCTATAGCTTCTTGGAGCCAGCGGGTACTTCCTGTTTAGAATATCACGGGGGAGGAGTCGCTCAGTCCAGTTCTCTTATACAGTCAATGGTTCAATGTCAGGCAACGAGAACAGCAAATACTTGTTTATGAGTAGGAGTAGTGTGACTTCAAAATAATACAACCCAAGCATACTGTTTTACAACAGTAAATCAAAGGTCAAAGGTTGATTTGACCTTCAGGTCATCTGCATTGTTGGTTCTGATGTCTCTCATCTTCCTCTTGACTATAGCCCTTTTTTTGCGAGGTTCAGGTGTTTTGGCCAATCAAGCACAGGAACGGTATGGTCATTGAAATAGTTGTGGGCAGGTTCCAAGTACTGCTAGATAATCAACTAGGATCTCCATGCAGCTTGCTGACAGAAGGCAGCGTGTAGTGATCAGGAATCTCCTGGTAGGTTAGTTCATTGATTGTGGACTTGAGAGGAGCAAAACCAGCAGATGACATGGTGCTTTAAACCATCACTGGACTGAACTAGAAACTGGACTTTAAAGAACCTGGATTCTGTGCCTTTCTGTTTTTCCTGGAGATTCTATGACTTCAATATCCTAATAAAGTTTACTATCATCTGAAATATCCCGGTCTGGAGTCTGACACTTGTTTTTAGATTATGATGTGACTCCAACAATGAACGTGTTCACTATACTTAACGTTTGAGAAACAAAATCTTTTGTTTTCATCAAATTGACCATTAATTTAAACTTAAAACATTACAACTTATTTGTAATGATTTTATAAAAAATATAAGTTTCACTTTTCAGATCGAGCGACACAAAATATTCCTTTTTTCTTTTTTTTTTTTTACAGCGTTGATGAAGGACCCACATTTGCAAAATGATTTAATTTTAACTGTTAAAAATTAAACTGCAGCTAGTTTTTTATCATGAATCTGTTGCAGTAAAAAATACACACAGGAAGTGCTTATTTAGCACACCTGAGCATAATGAAGTCATATTAGTTCACATTAGAAAATGATCGACAAACACATTCATGACCAGGAAAGATGAATATACTGGCAGCTGGTTTTATTTATATTTTTATAGTCTTGTGGTTTTACTTATATTTTTACAGTCTTGTGGGTTTTTTTTAAACAAATATTTTGTGTAGAAACTTTAAAGTGAATCAGAATCTTAGTGGTTATTAGTTTTTTTTTTTTATTATTTTGTGATTGATGTTTGCAGTTTGTGTGGGCATGCTACTTTAACGTCCATCAGGGGGCAGTGTTTTCTCATAGAACTAGTGCATCAAACTCCAATTTCAATACAGTTCACATACTTACATAAATGTAAAAACAAATATTTTAAATTGGTACATAATAATTGGACTTTAAGATGTTTCCATTTTTAAAAGTTATTATTTAAACGGGAAATAGCAGAATCGGTGGTCACTCTTGCAGGTACAGGAAGGAAAAAGACAGAATCTTTTTTTTATTTTTATTTCCTGTAACCAAATGCCTGATCAAGAAGCTGAGACGGATCCAAACCATAACGGTGGTGAAGCTGATCTAACCCAAACTGGGAAGTAGTTCCACACAAAGAGGATCTAGCTCCCGTTCTACTTTTAGAAACTCTAGGAACAGGAAGTAAGCCTGTATTCTGAGTGTATGGATAAAACGGGACTGAAGATGTCCTTCACTTACCAGCTTTCTGAAAGGATTTGAACCGTGAATTTTTCAGGGGGAATTGGTGAGATTCCACTAACTGTCCGGCTGGTTCCGTTCCTGCTCCAGCGTTGAGAAGCTATTTCACAGGGAACTGTCTGGACATCCTGATGAGTTTGAGCCTTCAAACAACAACAACTGGTTTTGCAGCATTGCTCTGAGACAAAACAGACCTGACCATCCGTCTGAGCACATTTAGTTCTATCTAAAAAATCCTGCTGTTTCTCATTTGTACTAATAAAGAAATTCATTTTTAGGGATAATAACAGGAGACTCATCTTAAAGCAAAGCGCCTTTCTGCTGTTATCTGAGCTTGCTGATGTCTCAGGCACTCAGGAATCTGAAGGTTGCATGGGTGCCTGGGTGGGATCAGGCGTGCAAATTTCTGGGTCACGGTGACCGAACACCAAGATGAGCAAATCAAAGTTGTAAAAGTCGCTTTGGGGTTGGGGGCCCTTGGACGTGCGGGTTAGCTCTTTAAAAAAGATTCTGCACAGATACTTGCACCAGCGTGTTTTTCTTGCATTATTAAAAATTCACTTTAATAATTTAAAACTGCAAGCCTGTGTTTAATTTCTAGACCTGCAGTCTTTGCGTTGAGATTTTCATCTGAAGGACAAACAACTGGAAGGAAACCTGACTGTCTTGGGTTCTAAAATTCCAGATTTGTAGATTTTGAATGGATTTCTGGTTATATTTTAAACTTCTTGTATGCAAATGACATAAAAAGAAATCGCAGAGCAGCTGCAGAATATTTCTATGAAAAAACTGCCTGTTTTTATTCCTTTCTTTGCTCAGAGCGGACAAGTCCCCCCCGCAGACCTGGCCCTGGTCCAAGATCAACTGAAAGACGTAAGTCCAGCCTCCAGATTGAATGACTGTTTCTGTTCTCTTCCATGTTTGTGCTCTAATCCTTCCCATTTCTCTTTGCACTGTTATTTTGCACACAGCAGCTGTATAACTAAACACTGGTTTACATCCATTATAGAAAGCACAATGTTTCAAAGCAAAGGGGGGTCATGTTTTTCAATAGATGAAGGGAAATAAAAAGACTTGAACACAAATAAATAAATAATGGGAAAAAAAGAGAAAAATAAGAGAATCTTCTCAGTTTTGAAAACCGCCCAGACCTTCCTAAGTGCTGTTTTCAACACTCCAAAACCTCTTTGCTTTAAGACTTTATAATTGGGTTTTGATTCATTTATGAAATGTAAGTTTGAGATTAAACAATTATAGTTATTCTTGGCAGGATGAAAAAAAATGATTACAAGAAGATTGCTTTGCCAGGTTCAACCACGTTGGAAGACTGGTTTGGAATTGTTCTGGAAATATTCAGATGGAAAAGTTGACCCACGGTATCAGTTAAGCTATGACCACAAATACAGCTGGTGAGGCATCGGCAGAATCGTTAAGATTTTTTGCTGCGGCGCAAAATTTTTAAAAATCGTTGACGTGGTCATGAATGCAGTCAGTCTGGCATGCAGAATGGCGCACTTTTTATATACCACCCGGGCGACTGGCGCTTGATATGGACGACTGCCATCAGGAGATATTTACACATCATCCAATCAGAGCTGCTGTTGGCCGGCAATCCGCCCTCCGGCTGCTCAGTTTTAGAGTGGCGTTATCCTTGCCTGTCACTGGACTGCCAGTGCAGTTAGATAAAATATTTACACAAACCTACAAATTAAAACATTTAGTGGAAGATGAATGTGTACGTTTTCTGTATCAAACTATGTTGTATGGTATGGTTTACATCATTTCTGTGTTCTGGAGGAAGGATTTCAGCCTTGCACATCTATAATTATGTCCGAATTCACTATAAGTCTATATAGTGCCCTGGATTTTAACGCAATTCCGACACATCCTTTTGTTTGTTTTTTTAGCCATGAATATCATGTCACCAGTTGCAGAAGTAAAAATAAAAAATATGAACATTTTACAAAGACTACATTTTACAAAGGGTGTTTGTGAATCCACTGTGTTCTGATGATGTAAAATTGAAAACTAGTTTTCAAGTGACAAATCATTCAAATGCATTGTGGTCTAATCTAGTTAGTGTCAATGCAAACTGATTTTTGCAGAGGCTGCTGGGAAATTTCCATAAGATGATGCATTTAGATGCTTCCTGCTTTACTGGATTTTTGTGCAACAAACCATTGAAAAAAACCTTTAAAAAAGGAGAATTAAGTGTAAGGTTTTGCTAAATTCCTGAAGGGATGTCATGTTGGTTTGAGGATTCATGCGTTTCTCCACCAGGCTCTTGAAAAGAACCAGCAGTGGCTGTGCTACGACCAGCAGCGGGAGGCCTACATCCAGTCCGTTGTTGCTCGGTCTGTGGAGTTGGAGCAGCAGCTGGCTCAGGCGAAGCAAAGCAAAGCTGCGAGTAGATCTGAGGGTAACGTCTCTCATCCTCGTGCAAAAACAGACAAGCGGAACGGCAAAGCGTGCTGCTGAATTCAGAGATTTTTGCAACAATGCTATTTAGTAGAAACATGTTAAAGCTTGGAAACATTTTTATAGTTGCTTCTATTGCTTCCACAGGGTCTGAGAAGGAATCTGATCTGAAAAGCCACTATGAGCAGAAGCTCTCAGAACTGAAGGAAAACCTGCAGAGCCAAAAGGAGGAGACCATCAGAGTTCAGCTGGAACTGAGTGCTCAAAAGGAAAAGGTGATTAATTCTCCTCTTTTATTCATATTTTTACCTACATTTTAATACCCTACACAGCTTTAGTTCCCCTCTGTTCAGCAGATTGCTTTCTCGCTAAATCAGTATGCAGCTGAACGTCCTCCGTCCTTGGATTCAGACATCTTTATAATTGATCTGCAGACTTTGATTGAAGAACTGAGCAGACACCAAATACAAACTGCTTTCCACTCGCTCTACTTCTTGTTTTTTTCTTCTCCCGTCGGCTCTGCAGACATTGAAAGCCGAAGCCAAGCTGCATTGTCAAAAGGAGCAGGCTGCCAGAGCGGAGGAGGAGGCGCTGCTGCTGCAGAAGAAGTACGAAGACAAGTGCGGCGAGTGCTCTGCCTCTCAGAGGAGGTGCGAGGAGAAGAGCAGAGAGCTGCAGGAGGCCAGGATGCAGCTGCAGGCGGAGCAGGCTGGCAACAGGTAGAAAGGAGTCTGCGGCGGGGCTTGATGGAAAACAGAGGCGACTGTCAGATCTCAGATTCTCCATAAATCAAACAGAAGATGCACAAGCCTGTGATGAGAAACGACCAACTCGAAAATTAAACTTGACGCCTATTTATTTTTTCGAATCGGTGCGTTACAATTCAAGGCTTATAAATAGGTAAAGCTTACAGTATTTATGTGGGTTTCACTAACATGCAGACACGCTGTGCACGATGAAAGAAAAGTGTCGTCTGAGCGGGCTGACAGAATGAAAGCAGAGCTCAACAGTTTGAACGTCAGATTGGAGGAGGAAAGAAGGAGGTCTGCAGAGCTCCTGCTGCAGGTAACCCATCCTGCACAAAGCAGAACTCGTTTCTACTCTCTGAAAGCACCCAAATAACCTTTATTGTCATCCTTCAAGCTCAACGTCCTGCAGAAGTCTCTGTTGCACCAAAACGAAGAGCAGAGGAGAATTGCATCTCTGGAACAACAGGTGATTGACATTTTGAGGATTTTCTGTTTTGTTTTACAAACAGTTTTTACCATAGTTGTTTTTAAACTAAACATGAGACTGATTACATTTTTTTTTTATAAAAAAAAAAATAGCAAGGATGTTGTTCTGATGCTTTTACAATTCTGCCCCTCTCCAGATACAGCTCTCCACCAAGGACTTTGAGAGTGAGAAGCTTGATCGTCAGAGCATGCAGCAGCAGCTGCATAAGGTGCTGAAGGAGCTGCGCAGAGCTCGAGATCAGATTGCAAAGTTGGAATCTGCAGTAAGTGTTGCAGCTCCGGAAAATGATCGACAGTTTCTTAAAAAGTCAATTTTCTCTGAATTGCGTTACTTACCAAGAGTTGAACAATAAAAAAAAAAAAAAAAAAAAACTGGGGAAAATGCAAGAAACTAATGTGTGAAAAGAGGTCAAAAAAACAGCAAAGCATTTAGTGTACTAGAAAAGATTACAATTTAAAAAAAACATTTAAGCAATTATATAAATTAGCGGTAGTGCGATCAGTGTTGTGTGCCCCGCAGGCGCTACCCACCCACAGACCCCCTTTGACCCGCTTTCATTGGCTGAGCAGATGCTAAACACCCCTCTGCCACCCTGGTCAGCTTTTATCTCTATAGCAACCATTTTATTTTTGAGTCGCCAGGGGATAACAAACAGTTCTGTGTGATTTTTTTTCAAAGAATTGTCAAAAGTACATTTTTGGATTTCCTTAGCAACTGAAATTTTTGTTAATCAGGTCCACATTTATTAATAATGTTCATATTGTGTGATATATGGTTTCTTTCAGCTTGAGCCTGGGATTCATGTGCTACATTTTCACAATATTCCAGTAAAACGTATGCGAACTCGCCACACTGACATCATTCAAAATCTACCACTTCTGATTCCAACCTTTTTCCCCAAGTATCTTCCTAATGAAGCTTGAGGAGTTGGGAGGCAATAGATCAAAAACCTTAGGAGAGGTGGGCCTTAATGCTCTGTTTTTTTCCCTTCTGGGGGTGGGGGGTGGGGTCAAGATGACACCCTCTTACCAAGGTCAAAAGTCAACAAAACTTTGGTTATGTTTGTAGATTTAACCTGATAGTATTTGTGTGACATTTCGTAAAGAATGCTTGAACAAGTTTTCGTCACACTTTGCAACTAATTGGCCGCTTAGCCGAAGGGTCTCTGGCCATCCCATAATCATTTTAACATTTCCTTTTGATATCTCCAACAAAACTTTGGTTTTGCTAGCAGATTTTAAAATCCCCACAGGAGGTTTTGCCCCAGTTCTGTTTTTTAAAAAGAGAAAAGCAGGTAATGAACCACACCACCCATCATAACCACCAAACACACCAACATCTGCTCTTCATCTAAGCATTTTCTGCGTCCTTCTGTTTCATTTTAGAAGCAGCCAAATCCCAGGTTTTCAGAGCCCAGTTCCTACAACAGCCTGGAGTTTGAGCGTCTCAGAGTGGATGGCCCTCCGTCACCGTCAAAAGTCATCAACCTGCTGGACGAGAGCTTCCTGGAGTGCCCAAAGTGTCGGGCGCCATATTCCACCAGCCGCCACCGCGAGCTCCTGGCTCACATTGACTTCTGCTTTGCCTGATCCCATCAGCGCTTCCTAACCCCACCCAGGAAAACTACCCAAACTGAACCAAATCTGCTTTTCCAAGTAGAGCTCATTTTTGGAACATCTGGAGATTTTGAAAAATAGAGAGGTGTCAGCTGGGAAGTTTTTATTTTTTTGTATTGCAGGAATCCTACAAAGACTTATCTAGGGGTCTGAAAACAGGTCTACCACCTTTATTTTGTCCGAGTTTACGAGAATATTTATAGACTTTTGTGGATTAATATTATAAAGATGAATCTAAAATACAAGAACTGCAGGTATTTTTATGACTTAAATCACTCCACACTGTCAGGTAACAGAGATAATATTTCAACTTTATTTTCTTTTTCAAACATAGAAACATAGATTTCCTTGAATATCCTGTAACACTCCAGTTACTTCTTCCATTAGAAGACCACCAGACTGCAGCCAGGGTTTTTCCTCCAGACGTTTCTTCTTGAATTTCTAAAGTTTACTAAGCTCTTATTGAATTTTTGGTTTTATTTTAAGGGATGGATTTGAACCATCATATTTATTCTGTGGGTTTTTGAGTGTATGTTTTCAAATGCTAGAGTCTTTGAGCGAATTATGTAATGTGAAATATTCCCCGTTTTCTGTGTAATCATTGGATTCTTCATTATTTTCGAACCACAAAGAGCTCCACTGAAGTAAGTAGCTGTAAAAGAATCATTTTTCACTCCTTTCAGTAACTTTGATCATGTATAAAAGGATAAAATAGTAGGAATGAGATTTTTTGTGCTCCATGTTTTCATAAAAGGCAATCATGTTGACAGAAGTCACTTTCCAGCTGGATTTGTATGGTTTATTGACATGGAAGTCCAGATCTTCTTGTCTGGTTTCACCTGGTTGACAGATCTTCAGCAAACATCCTCGCCGTCACGTGTGTCGGTTTAACGGCATAGTCTTCCCTTGAATCTCTTTGACTTTTCAGACCTGCAGCCGTGTAAGTCTGGAATGAGATTTCATGAGTTAATTCCTTGTACTAAACTATTTACAGCATGGATTACCGAAGGTCTCTGTGGGAGAAAAAGGTTAAGGTGTCTTCAGGACTGCAGCCATGGCAATGTGACCAAGAATACTTGGAGTAAACGGACGCCGCTTTATTTGTTTTAGATGTTTTACCTTATTATTCTAAGAGGAATGCTGAGTGCGGATTGTTTGGGCTTTTTCTGGGTTTTGATGTGCTCTGTACTGTACTTGTGTGTACAATAAAGCTTTAAATGGTCACAGGCGGGTGTCACAATAATACTTGCTACTTTTAATGAATAGGTGTTAAAACCACATTAGCAGCTGCTTTTGAATGCAGCGTGGGAACATGTAACATAAAATATACATTTATCCAAGATCAGGTGATTTTAATGTGGAAATGAAACAAAAACTTCAAAGAGCGGTTCATCAAATCAGCAGAAAATGTTGAAATAAAAAGAAAATTAAACAGGAGGGTTTTAAGTCACACTTGAGGTTCTTTTTTTATAACGTTTCTGGCAGATGGTTAGTGCTTTATCAATCTGCTCACTGGTGAAACTGAAACTTCTGTTTTTGTACAAACACCCTCTCCGATCATCTTTTGATCCCCTTTCAAAGTGTCTTTTAATTATTATTAAGCTGTTTTTAGCCAATTAAAACGGGTCTTTTCAGAACATTGTTTCTGCAGAGCGGCATTGGTTCACTTCCCGTCACCCATCTGTTTAGACGCTCTCTTGTTATCTTGAACCCCCCCCCCACTCACACAACCCCAACCTAAGATTAGAAGTGCAACAAAAATGGCGAGCAAATATTTGAGCTATCCAGACACACAGTATTTAAGCAGATTCCAGTTCGGATGGGGAAACCGAAGACGTACGTGGATCTAGTCGTCTTCAACTGGGTGCATTGGAATGGAGCAGGTGGCTCGCACAACGTATGTTCTACATCACAAATAAGCTCTTTTGCAAACGGCATTTTGGCGTCTCCTCCTGAGTCACATTGATATGAATTTAAGAAATAATCCTAAATGCAACCTTAAGCTTAATTTTCTTTGTAAATGCCCTCCATTATCAGAAAAATCCCACAAAAACAAGTTAAAAACCCAATTTTCATCAGAGTGGGTCTTTAGTTTGTGGTTTAGGAAATAGTTCTTTAACAAAAATACTGCTGTTTTTTAAATAATAATCAGAAAAAATCCATAAATGAACTGGGCTTTTTGGTCTTCTAGTGGGTTTCTCTTTTGTCTTGCAGCAGTTACTGGTGTATGCACACATACATCTACACACTATTACACAAAATTTCAATCAAATCCACTTAATAAGACACAATGACTTAAAATCAATTCTTTCACTTGATTAAAATGAATATTTGAAGACGATTTTGCTCATAAATAGCGCATTTGTTCATGTATTTTTTTCATTTTGACCCATTGACAGGTTGGCTAGATTGAGTTGCCCCACCTGCCAATTAGTTGATCAGGGGCTCCAATCTTAGGTTGATCAACAGTCAATAGTTTAGATTTTTAGCTAAAAACAGCATAATAATCATATTTAAGAGACCACTGGGAATACTTTGAAAATAGTTCAAAAGATGATGGGAGTCGGACTTTAATCAGTTGCATGAGCTCCTGAGCATGAAATGAGTCGAATTTTACAAGAAAATGATTTGTAATGCTATACCCCCTAGTTACAGCTAGAAGTACTGTGTTACTGTAATACATTTGTTATGAGTTATACCTAAAACTGCTCCTATATGCTGCGTTCTTCAATCTTAATCCAAGTGAAAAATCCATGTGTTTAAATTATATCTTCTAAAACCAACTCATTGTGTAAGGAACCTGTTACTTGATGAGATTCTTAGCGTTCCTAATAATATGAATTTCCCAGGAAATTAGACAAATATGTTGCAGGAGTGTTTACACTCTGTGCATGCATGTCTGTCTCCAGCAGTCTGAAAACAGTCTAAATCGTCCTTTAAGAGGGCTTGTCTGTTTCATTCAGGGTTTGTGTCAGGAAGGGCATCTGGCATTTAAAAGTCTCTGCCAAACCAAGTGTGCGGATCAGTGAAAGCTGTGGCGACCCCTGATGGGATAAGCAGATGATGTACAACAATACATGCAATATTTTCTATTTTTTAGTAGTTTAAAAACCCTGAATCTGATTGTTTTTATGTGTCAGTACCATTCAGAAGTTCTAACAAACTGTGATCAAGAAGGAAGTGGACCTGCATAGTTTGACTGTTTTGATTGAAAAAACTCGCCAAAAAAAAGGTACCGTATACATCATTTATTTCTGAAACAACATGACTACAATATACCCATTTCTTGACCTAAGACACATATAGGAATTTTTATTAACAACGTTTGTGCTACAATATGCTGCAAACGATTTTCCCACACCAGCTTTCTAAAATGTGGGAATTCTCTGTGAAATGTCTGGAATTTAAAATGGATAGATCTCAATGATCTTCTTCCACATGGAGAGCTGTTCCATCTTTACGGAAAATGAAAGCTTTATGAAGACAGGAGGAAGTGAAAGTGAGAATATAACTGAGAATTTACACATTTCTACAAAAACACAAGCTGCTTTTGTCAGGCTGCAAGTGAGAGGAATCCGGAAGAGGGAAGTCCTTGTGGTGGAATCTAGAAGAAGGGGATCACTGTGGATTCAAGTCGCCTGTGTTATCGCAGAAACCTGAAAGGCAGAAGAAACACTTGAAATGTATCGTTCAAGACTACTGATCCAAAACAAAACGTCTCATCATTCACGGCACACTGACTAGAGGTCTACCCACCGTTGTGTACAACGCGTCTGTATTTGCCCAGCAGACAAAGGTCGTTCTTCTTCTGCGTGATGATGACCTGGTCCTCTGCCCTCAGGCCCGTCGGGTGACGAGAAAACACAAAGGAGTAGCTGTCCAAGCAGGTGCCGTCGGAGTCTAGCATCCTGCAGGAGTAGTGGATGGCGTAATTGTCATAGTCGGTGTCAATTACCCAATGTTCGTCATCTGAAAGAGGAGACAAAGGTTTCGTTTTTTTTTTCTTTCAATCCAGAAACATGTTAAAACATTTCCACAAGCATTTCAGTTTTGTTTGATGAAAGTAAAACACGGTTTAGTCTCAAAACTAAAACAGGATGTTGTGTAACAAAGATGCAATAAATAGATTTATTTAGAGATGTTAAATAGCGTATACCTATAAGAGCGCTTTGCAGTCACAGTCACCCATGCACACACACATTCACACGCTCTGCTGTCGAACACTAGCGCTATAACCATCAGGGGCAATGTGGGGTTCAGACACTTGGACACAAGCGAACCTGCCATCTTCTGAACAGAGGACGACAGCTGTACCATTCCTTGTATTTACAAGAAATCCTTCTCTTGTAACCCAGTCTCAAAGAGGGGATATCAGCCATGTTTACCGCAGGCAGAAAGTCATGTGACCCTAAGTCAGTCCCATAGAAAAGGAATGGGAAAATAAAACGTAGCCATCGTACAATTCAAAGAACAACTGATAAAATTGCTAGATTTTTCTCTACAGACCAGTGAAAGGTATTACAAGATTTGGAATGAGACTGGGTTATCTCAATTTCAGGCCTCGAGGGCCAGTGTCCTACATGTTTTCCAATCAATCTGCCATTGAAGCTCCTTTTTGGCTAAACACACCTGATCTAGGTAATCAGCAGGAGGCTGGCTCCTGAGGCCTGGAATTGGATGCCTTTGTCTTAGATCAACCAGAAATCTTCTACTGGCTTATGATTGGACAGCCTTGGTCAGTGGATTTTATGCAAAGCTACAAGCATAAATATGACTTACTTCCGGTTTGCAGGTAGGACGCCGCGCCCCAGTATTTCATCCTAAACTTGGCAGGGTTGGGCGTCTCCTCGAAGGTGGCGAACATGTGGGCGCACATTTCCCAGTTGCTGGGGATCAAAATGAAAGAAAAAAAAGTTGGGATGTGAGAGAGAAAAGGGAAAAAATGGCCACCCAGACCCATTTTCCCTAAAAGGAAAATGATGTGGGATATCCTTGAACACAAAACACGTTTCTGCTGTGTTTCTGTTGCCATGATGTCCATGGCTTCTACAGAATGACGTGACACCTACTTGAGGATGATGACCCTGCCCTTTGCGGTGGCGGTCATCCTGCCATCCTCTTCCACTTTGAACTCGGCCACCACATTGTCGAGCAAGAACAAACCCTCGGGGTCCTTCTTCCCTACAGCGTACCACACACCTGCATACTAATGTGACAATGTTCTCACTTTAGCCAAACTGTTTTGGAGAGTTTTGTGTTTTTTTTGTCAGATTGTTTGTAACATAAAAGCACATATAAATAAGAATTGTTCCAACTCACCCTGGTTCTATCAAAGTCCTGCTTGACTTGGAAATTGGCGATCTGGCAGTTGTTCTCCAAGGGATCTGACTCGGTGGAGTAGACGGAGGAGGCCAGAAAACAAAGGGCTACAACGTACTGCAACATTCTACCTCAGAGAAAGAAAACAAGTGGAAAAAAATCAGCAAAAAAAAAAGGATTTCAATGCAAATTCTCAAAAAAAAAATCTGTGACCCCAGCATTCATCAAGCATTTAAATGGAGAAAAAAAATCACGGCTAAATTTCTGAGTAGAAAGTCATCCTGCATTGTACCTTGTGATTAAACGTGTATCCAGCTCACAGGATCCTCACTTTCCAGTCCGCCTTATATACAGCTGCTTGGGATTGCGTAACTTTGAGGGGACCTGAACCTCCCCTGCTCTCCCTACAGTCAGCTCAACTCAGGTTTGACAAACACTTACATAACTGCGGCTGATTGATTTGTGTGCTGTGCACAGTTGGCCGACCTCTCCTCTGAATCACTCCTGGTTTGACCAAAAGGAGACCAGAGTCCAACTTTGTTGGATTTTTTGTTTCCACTTTATTTCCAGAAGACGATAATGAATTGAATAAAACCAGTCATAAGTTAAGCCAAACATTTGCATCTTGCATAACCGAAGACCCTGTGAGTGCAAGAAAAACAGGGGGAAAAAAACACACACAAACAAGCAAAGTATGTGAGTATAGCAACAGCTGGAATTTGGCCAGAGGCAGTGCAACATTTCACAATCTGGAAGACTGACAATTCAATGATGAATGTTTTTTTCTGACAGCGTTTCCAGCAGTTTGTTGGCAAGAAAAAGCTGTTTTTAGATGGTGCGATAAACGTAAGTAACTCCCAAATCCTTATATAATTGAGAATTGAAGCAAACACCTCAGAAAATGGACTTTGCGGCTTTGAGGAAGACTGACTTATACCAGTGGTACCTCATAGCATTTTACAATTCGCTTTTACTTAGACGGGTTTTAATAACAAAATGTCACCCCCACCAGAAACTCAAAAACTCACAAAAATTTGCAATCACCTGGTACCCATTGAAAACGAACATAATCAAAGCAAACGAAATGCATGGGACCAAAATCTCTAATTGTTCAAAATCCACTTACAAAACCAAAACATGTGTCAGCTTTGGTGGCTACTTTGTCATTCTTTTCACACAACATGGAAAAGGAAAACTTTTGCTTGAGCAATCTTTGCCAAATTTCACACACACACGACACCGGATTAAATCTACATCCACAACTAAAGTTTGTTGACCTTTGACCTTGGTAATGTGCCAGCATCTGGAATTTAAAAAAAAAAGCTTTATTACCACCTACAAATTGAAACTCCTCCTAACTCCTGGACCTCTATTGCGAAGCTACTTAGGAAGTAAAATTTGTAGATTTTGAACAACGTTATAGAGGTGAGTTCGCAGAAGTGGTGTTGCCCTGTTGTCACTCATTTTTGCTGGAATATGGTGAACATTTAATACATGAATCGTTGACATCAATCCTTATCTTCTGTTCAATTTCCTGAACTCATTTAATCTAATACAAGCATTGTGTGCAAATGTTTATCCATTTAACTTTTCCGGATTAAGTTTGTTTTTTAGTCTTCTAAGTATTACTGCTTTATCACAGTCAGAGAGTCATTTTTAAAACTGTTTAACATATTTAGTACTTCATCCAAAATTCTTCCACTAGTTTCAGCTTTTTTCAGCTTTGCTTTGCTACTTCAATATAAATTTCCTAAAATATCTTTTTTAAACTTTAGTTTAGTTCAGATATTTGATTGGATGTTACCATCCAAGAGCTTTCATGCAGCTTTTTTCAGCTTTTTGTTCCGACATTTCCTTGTTATTTTCAACAAATTGCTGCATTACTTCATTATTAATTATTAAATGTTGGTTCACTTTTCTGCAAAGAATGCAATTTTTTTCAGATCTATCTTGCTTTACCCATCTTTTAAACTAACCTTGGCAGGCAGAGACTGGCCTCTACATTTCCAGTAGAATACATAAACTCTATGACTGCATGGCGCCCAGATCCTACGGTGAAGAAAAAGGCCTAAATCCTCACCCCCACCTACAGAGTTTGAAGTGAATTTCAGGTGTTTATGTTAAAATGCTGCTTATTTTCTTTACGTTGCGGTTGTTCATCTGTACTTCTACCTCTGTGACATAAAAGGCTTTCTCCCAGCAAACTCTGCTTGTTTCACTCATCGACTGAAGCATTTACGATGCTCAGTTAAGCCCGTGGAGTCGGGGATGTCTGAGCGTGTCGGGTCGAAGCTCTCGCTTATATTTTTCTTCTTTTTGTTGGGTTTATGTTTCTAGGTATTCAGACTCACCTCAGAGAGTTCATTCCTGAAAAGAGAGACAACTTTCCTGAATGCTGTCAACCTCTGAAAGCTCTCCTTCACCAGTTTGAAAATGGTTTTTGTGACTTCTAGTTCGCAACTAAAATTGCCTCTTTAATGTTGTGCTTTTTTTCTTCGTAAACACAAACTTGAATGCATCGGATGAGCGACTTCCAAAGAGAAAACTTCTCTGAAGTTCATCAAACGGAACAACAGTCTGCATCTATCTCCATTTTCACCTCTCAAACAGTTCGAAGGCAGTAAAAGGATTTCAGCAGCTCCCTTTTTTCTTGCACGTATAATGTTTTTCGTGAAAGGCACACAAAGAAAAGCCTCAAAAAAGAGAATAAAAGGGTACACATTAAAAACTGATTCGGTCCTCGGAAACAAATGTCACGAGGAACCCAGTCTCAGAAAGAGCCACTTTGGAATGGGATTCACCTCAGATAACAGGGTCACAATGAAACAAATGAAAATCCATTTACAGTCACACTTGGACTGATACCTCCATGATAATTTCATTAGCAGACGAGCTCACTCTACGGCGTTAAATGTTCTTCCATTACAGCTCTCCACAGAATCATAGCTGTCAATTGGCACGATGGAGGCCCCTCTGTCGCCGTAGAAACAATGGTTAAAATTTCGACAGTGGAGTTGGCTCAAAGGGGAGCTCGCTGGAAGGTTAAAAGCTTCTGTCTATTAACTGTGTAAATTTGTTTGAACAAGGGATAGTGTGTGCGGGAGCTGCTGGTGTGAGTCGGCTAACTGGCTCCCGAAAAGCAGCCAGATCTCATAAAATAGAGAAGCAATGACACTTTGATTGTTCATATATGTGGAGCACATTTAATGTTTGTGGAGCGTACTATGAGAAAGGCAGCCTGGATAATTCACAGTGCTAAAAAGATGGACAAATTGCAGTAAAAATAGAGTAATAAATGACAATTTTCCTTGAAATTAAGAACTATTTATATTTATTTGTATCTTTAAGAATAAAAAAGCAGAGTTGTCTTTTCAATTGTCAGACACCTGCAGAAATCAGAGCATTACCTCAACTTTAAAATGTGTCTTATTTTTTCTGTAACCCTGCAGAACACAAGAACAGTTTTCTTCTTGGTTTTACTAGTTGATTTGACTTTTTTTTAATCATTTCTTTGTACTCTTGATTATCTTATCAAAAGAAAATAACATTTGAAAACAAAATGTGATGGTATTTGCTGTTATCATGAGGAGACGGGCAAAAAAGGCAAGGTAGGCCATTCTCGACTTTCATTGCAACTGGTCGCACTCAAAAAAATAAATAAATACAAAAATAAAAAAGAATAAAGAAAAAATTAATAAAACAAAACAAAATTAGGGAAAAAATTATCACGTGAGTTGTCTAGGTCATTATTACATTTGATTTATTTTTTTAAGGACAAATTGTCAAACAAATTATAATAAACCACTATAGATGAATGAATCTTTATTTAAATGCTACTTTACAAGACTTTCAGGGTGCCAAAATGCTTTGCAATTAAAAAAAAAGTTATTTTAGGAAAATTAAAATTGAGCAAATTAAGAAAAAAAATTAAAAACAACAAAATAAATTTACAAAAGGCAGTAAAATACAAAAAAATGTGAATAAAACAAGTAAAAGAAAACAAGATTCCACCAACTACAGAGGATTAAAAGTTGTTCTTTTACCCATTCAGCACAGCTACATCTATTAAATATCTAAATCATGGCTGTTTCAAAACTCACAGCTATAGATATGCATTATGCATCTGATAGACATCAATTCACAGAGGTCTAGTGCATATCTCTCGCAGACGACTTTCCTGCAGCTAATTGCGTCACGGTTCCATCATGCCTGGCGCGTTGTAAAATGCCTTTGGGTAGCTTCTTGTCACTGGAGACATGATGCCTATTAGTTATCTAACAGACATCTGCAATCGATTTCTATTAGATACCTAATAGGCTCTATTGTAGACGTATACTGGTCAGCTCAGTGACTACTTTATTTTGTTTCTCTATGAGACGTCTACTTATAGTGTTCTGCATATGGAGGTTTCCTACACGTCTACCTAGAGACATCTAATTTTCTGGTATTTTTAGATGTCTATTGGGGAACGTTTTTAAACATTTAATAAATATAAAATAGAAAAGACAAATCAAACATGTTTCCATCATTGTGATGTTGGTGTGCCGTCATCCTTTTTCTGCTTTTACTATCAAATATAAACATAACAACATTGGTTATTAGAGTCCTTTGTTCCTAATCTCTACATGTAAATAGAAGTCTGTATTTTGCCTCTGAACAAAAACTACACTGTTGTGCAAACAAAGATTAAGAAAATGGGTTTTAAGCTCATTCTAATAATAATCCACTCTTACCAATAAATTAAACCTTTTATTTTTTCCAGTTCCATGACAAGTTAAAAATCTAAGCAGAAATAAATATGTTGGATTGTTGTTTTGATGCTTTTAACCCCAGATACATTTCAGAAGAAATGTTTGCTACTTCTTGGAATGTAGAACTTTATGATTACTAATTTATGTAGTAATTTCTGATTACTATCTGTGAATGAAAATGCTGCACTGTGGCATCATGGTTAGGAAGAAGAACCAGGTTCAAATCCCAGCTGGGACCTTTCTGAGAGAAGTTTGCATGTTCTAACTCTACAGGTGTGAATGTTCTCCTGCTTCCTCCCACAACTCAGTAACATGAATATCATGTTAATGTAATGCTTCATAGGTTCACTGCTGTCTGCAGATTGCTCCTGTGTTTGTGTGGCCCTGGGACAAACTGGTGACCTGGTTAGCGTGTACTCCACCTTCAACAGCAGCTGGATTGGAACCAGCAAACCTTTGACCCCAAAAGGGATTCAGTGCATTCTGAAGTTGAATGGACGGATGTAAAATTGCAATATTTTTTATTTTTCTGGGGGGTAGTTGATGTTTAAGAACTTTTAAGATTTGTTATTTAAGAAAAAAAAACAACAACTTTCAAACATATTTAGAAGGAAAAATTAACTTCTGACCACACCTAAAAACACTAGAATAGTCAGACATTATTAGCTTCTGATTTTACATAAATCTGACATCTTTGACCAAAAACACACTTATAATGTTTTCAACTTAATCATGAATAAGTAAAAATACCTAAATTGCACCAAACATTAACAGTAAAACAACACTGAAGTTCTGTTTTATTTAACCCATTGACGCCTATTGATGCAAATATACATCAAACACAACTGGCTTAAACATTTCCTTAATTTAGAATCTACTTGAAAGCAAAAGCACGCATAATTTTTTTTCATAGGTGGAAACTATTTCAGACATAAAGGGGTTAAAAAAATTTTCATTTTTGCTTAAGTGTAAATGGATTTACCCAGTAAGAACTCCCAAAGTTCTTCATGATCCTGGAGAAGCACAACCAGCAACAAGGAAACATGTCCAAAGCACCTTCTTTTAAAGATTTATCAAGAGTTTCAGTGCAAACAAAACAGTTTTTTATTACTGTACTACAATGTTTTCCTTAAAATGACACAGAAACCGCTAGATCACAGAAACTGGAAACAGCTTTAAACACTTCACGAGGATTTATCTGGAATTCTCCTCTGTCGATCTGAAACAAGAGCAAAAACCAGTCCCGTGTCAGCTGTTGTTGTTGCATTCTTACAGCTTCTTCCGTGAATGTAGGAAGGTGCGAGGGTCTTTAAATAGTCTGTTCCCAGGGGTTTAATGTCATTTAATCCATAAAAGCTTAAAAAAAGACAACTAAGCTTCCACAACAGATTCTTTGGATCACTCGTTCTCAAACAGGGCGCTTGATGGCACTCCATGGTAGGTCACTCCCATTGTTTTCAATTGAAAAACAAATCTTTAAATTGTTCATTTACACAATAAATCTATTTTTAAGAAAGAGACTTTTTACTGTACTTTTAATCTGACAACATGGATAATTTAGAGATTCGAATCATCAATTTGATTATTTTCAGTATTAGGAGTATCAGTCCACAGATTCAGAATCAGAGTAAAAACATTCTATTTTTAAAAATTAATTTGTTTTTAAACTTGTTTTTAATGTAATAAAAACATTTCAAGGGAAACTCAAATAGTTACTGAAGGTGGTTCCAGGTTGTGCCATAGAAGTTATGAAACAATAATGATATATTAATCAAACTAAAATAGCATTGCGTTGTACTGTTATATATAAAATAAAGACTTTGGTAAGACATGGGGGGCATCAAAATAATAAGAGGATAGATTTTTGTTGATAAAATGAGCAGATATAGGTGTAAATGAAGAGTAAATCCTTTTTTTTCCACATTTTGTTAAATTTGACAGCCTTTGAGAGTTGTCATGCTCCTCCAGGGAATCCTTATCAGGGAACTATTATCCAAAACCTCTAAAAAGATGAGTGTTTCTTCAGTAAACGACATTTCTCCACTCTGCCAGCGTCTCCCTGAGCAAGGCAGAGATTGCAACAAGACAAATAATGAGCGCTGGGATTTGGGAGTTAAGGGTGCTTAAAGCAGGGGTTTAAACGCAATGACGTCAGGTTAATTAGGGGCCAATTTGATCCCTTCAGCCTCTAAGCCCAACTTTGTTCTGTTCTGTCTGTGGGCGAGGAGGATGCTGGTCCATTCAGAGGAATGCTGCTGACCAAACAGACCTGAAGGCCTGAAAATAAAGAAATAACATTTGCAGTTTCAACTTTCCCTTACTGGTAATGCTTTGGTGAGAAAGAAAAGAGCGGGAAACAGTTCAACATGGCAGACAAGGATAGCGTGGAGAAGTACCTGGACAACAACCCGCAGGTCGCCAAAGACTATTTCGATAAGAAGATTCGCGCAGAAGCTCTGACCGCCGCTTTCTCTCAGACTGTGGATGTCAAAGACACTGCTTCCTTCAAGGATGTTAACTCCATACAAGAGGCCGCCATCATCTTTGAGCTGGTTCAAGAGTTGCAGAAGGTGGAAAACATGGAGAAGAGTCTTCACAAAGTGCTGCAGAGAGTCGTCTTGATCCTACAGGCCGACCGGGTCGGCTTCTTCCAGTGTCGCTCTAGAAACGGAACACCGGAGCTCTCCAGCACTCTCTTTGACGTGACCCCAACGTCCAAATTCGAGAGTAACTTGGTCAACCCGCAGGCGGAAATTGTCTTCCCCTTAGACATGGGAATAGTCGGGCACACGGCAAACTCCAAAAAGCCACAAAATGTCCCTGATGTGTCAAAGGTGAGAACATTTTTAAGAAAAATGAGAGAAATGTGGAGATAAATGACCTGAATAGAGCAGAGACTTTCATTTCTGTTCATTCTTGTACACATCTTAAGTGTTTGTCTTTTATTTTGAAAGTACAAGAAAGCATTTATAGCCTAGTTCATGTAATGCATAATGCTAAATTCTACATCTAAAATGTTTTTTTAAAAAAATCATGTAAGCCCTTAAAAACCACATTTGTAAACAAATATTTTTATGTTTTATATTTTTAGAACATAAAGCAAAACACTTGACTTGTGTTATCGAGCAGTTTCCCTGCTTCAGAATCTGCAACGTTTTTCCCCATCAGAGACTAGAGGTTACACTAAAATGCTGAATATTTTCAGTTAAATATTACAATAATTTTTCTAAACCAAACTTGTTTGATTTTGAAAAGCTGTTCCTTATAAAACTGGTAAATGTAAAAGAGATTTTTTTTTGATACATTGTTGAATTTTTACCATAAAAACTAACTACAAGGCAGTTTTTTCTGGTCTTTAAATACTTATCATTAAATTAAAGGAAAGTGAATTTAAGAAACTGATAATTTATCAAACCGACATTTATATATTTAGTGAATGACATAATGTTTTGGGCTTTTTTTAATCACAGAATCCAAAGTTCAGTGACTTTGTGGACAAACAGACCGGATACAAGACCAAGTGTATGCTCACCTTCCCTCTCATGGCTGATAAAGAGTGTCTTGGAGTTGTCATGGTGCTTAACAAAATAGGAGCTGATTCCTTCACCGCAGAGGATGAAAAGGTAAATATAGACACTTACAGTAATTTTAGGCTCATCCGCTCTGGCTTTGAGGTGGGCGGGATGAGCATTTTGTGACCAACAGGTCAGAAGCGAAGAAAAGACAATTCTGCAAAAAACGTTGCGTTTGATATGAATTCTTGACTTGCTGCTCGCATGAAAACATTTATTTATTTCTTTATTTAGTTGGTTATTTATTTAGTTTATATTTGTTTGTTTGTCTGTTAAGACTATCAGTGCAAAACCCATAAAAATCACAAAATATTAATATAAGTACATGTCATAAAATATAATAACACTTGAAGTGTATGAATTCATTGAAGTTGTTCAATCCAAGTGGCATAAAAAAAAGGTCGTGTGAGGGGTCAAAATGACCCCACTGTATAGTTGTTGCTGCCTTCAACAGGGCCAATTTGTGTTGGTTAGGGCATCCAAAAATGTCTGATTTCATTCATATTTTTACAGTCAACATAATTTTAAGACTTTCCTATTAAATGCATTTTGTCTTTGTGTAAATATGTGTTAGAAGGAAGCTAAATCTATGTAGGGGTTCACCGAAAAGCCTTTTTCCCTTTATGTTTTTTAGTCTGGACTTTCAAGGTGAGGTTTAAAGGTTGAGCAGAAGACGTGTCGAATGGTGTCGTACTTTCAGATTTGGTGCCATTTAGAGAGGCAGTAAGGGAAACTCAACCCTGTTGCTTTTTATTGACTAAAAGCTTCTGATATAAACATGTAGACACAGGGTTTCATCAGACCTCTGCTGAGAAATTCAATAAATATGGAGAATATGACATTTCTGGCCCTGGCTCAACCATCCATCAGCTTGTCGACACAGATGCTGGAAGGCTGGGACGACAGCGAACCGTTGCACAACCTTTGCAGATGGAGCTGGAGGTTAAAAAGTACATTATATACTCCCTGAAAGCTCAGGCAGTTTTTACTGAGACAAGGAAATGCTCTAACAAGCCCCTCACCATACAGTCACATGTAGAAAAACAGAAGCTGCATCTTTTCTGAAGACTTGAATGCAAACCTCTGCTTTGGTCCTCAGCTCTTCCACAAATACATGACGTTTGCTCAAGTCATCGCCCTGCAGCATTACACGGCTTACATGTTCAACGTGGAGTCCAGGAGGAGTCAGGTAACCCACATGGGCTCATGAATTGCAGCTGGTGGATAAAGCGCTCCTAAATCTTTACAGTCTAAATGGAACAGAACTTGTGTTCCTGTTCTCTGCTTCCAGGTGCTGCTCTGGTCAGCCAGCAAAGTTTTTGAAGAGTTGACCGACATCGAACGACAGTTCCACAAAGCTCTCTACACTGTGAGGACCTATCTACAATGTGAGCGCTACTCTGTGGGTCTGCTGGACATGACCAAAGAGAAGGTCGGTTCTTGGAAATTGGAACTGTTCCACTTCAAGTTTCAACCAGAAAAAAAAATAAATTGAAGCCCCCACTTCCTTGTGTTTTTCCTGCAGGAGTTCTATGATGAGTGGCCTGTGAAACTGGGAGACGTGGAGCCCTACAAGGGACCAAAAACACCGGACGGCAGGGTGATAAAGCAACCCTTCTCCTCAAAAATGACCCTTTAAATCAATGGAGAAGTTTTTAAGAACACTTTTTTGTGTGTTTTCTTTTACAGGAAATCATTTTTTACAAGATCATTGACTACCTCTTAGAAGGAAAAGAAGAAATCAAAGTCATACCGTGAGCATAATGCACTTAAAATCACCAAGTCACTTTTGAAAACTTAAAAACAGTCAACGAAAAAACGAAAAAAGCCCCAGGTATGTTTGAAAATTACCTGATGTAAGCTTGTTTTTTTTATTTTCTTTTTTTAATTTCAACTTGCTAAAAATGTCTAATAGTCATTTGTAGGTATTCAAAACAAAAAGGTATTTCTTATATTTTATAATTCCCAGAAAGGCACAGAATTGACTCTGTTCATTGCATTTCACCGTCCAGCTCATATGTCAGGTTCCTTTGTGTTGTTTCTTTTTTCAGTGGTCCACCTGCAGACCACTGGGCTCTGGTTAGTGGACTACCAACCTATGTCGCTGAGAACGGCTTTGTAAGTGCGGAGTGGGAATTTGCTCTCATATAAGAACCCCCAAATTTAGAACCTTGTTTTTATTTTTCTGAGGTTTTGAAGCCCAAATGACGGAGAAAAAGATAACCAGAACCACTATAGTTATATTCAACAGCTGTTCTGGACTGCAGGGACAAGATTTTTTTCCCCAATTCTTCTCTGCTCTTCATCTTTGCACACCCCTATTACCTGGTGAAAATGAACTTTAGGCATCGTGAAAGACCACCCCCACAAAAACGACCACAAATTGATGACATCACCGTAAAAAAAACCAAAAAACACACAGAAATTCTTATGGGACTCAAAAAAAAAAATTCAGAAGCTACTAACGAAACCTACATCACATGTGTTGGGCATAGCCAAAGGAACCATCAGAATTATTAGGGATGACCATTTGACCTACGGCTTTGTATAAAACTTTCACACCAACACCTTGAATCTACAACCACAACTGAAGTTCAATGACCTTTGACTTCAGAAGGAGGCCGCCATCTTGAATTTTAGTTTTAAAAACCACCTTTAATACCTTCTATGAAATTTAACTCATCCTTGGAATTTCAATCAATCACCTCCAATATCCTAGAACATCATTGGGAAAAATTGTTGGAATTAGAAGGTGTAGATTTTGAATGGCATTAGCGTGGCGAGCTCATAAAAGTGGTGTTCCTGTGTAGCTCGCACAATTCTGACCAGGATATTGTAAAAAGTTAATACATAAATCCCTGGCTCAAGCTAAAAAAGATGATATTACATATGACAGGAGCATATTACAAATCTGGGTGTGGCTAACTAAAAAAAAATCTCAGTTTTTAAAAAGATGCTTTAAATTTCAATGAAAAGCTCCTCAAATGAAGCAAAGTAATGCATTTTCCTTATGCACACAGATCTGTAACATGATGAATGTGGCGGCAGACGACTATTTCACTTTCCAGGTGCGCTTTGTTCCACAGAACCCAATTCATTATGTTTTTAGGAGATCTAAGAATTGGTTGGACGTACGTCTGTCTACGTTTTACAGAAAGAAGGAGTGGACGAGACGGGCTTCATTATCAAAAATGTGTTGTCCCTGCCAATCGTCAACAAGAAGGAAGAAATCGTGGGCATCGCCACTTTCTTCAACAGGAAAGACGGCAAACCTTTTGATGAACACGATGAACAGATCACTGAGGTGTGCATTCTTCCTTCTGAGCTCCCTCCAGTTGTTCTAGATGAGTGGAGAAAGAGTTTTCCTTCTTTTTCTCCTTCCTTCAAGGCCCTGACACAGTTTCTTGGATGGTCTGTACTAAACTGCGACACCTACGATAAACTCAATCGCATGGAGTACAGGAAAGACATTGCCCAGGAGATGCTCATGTACCAAACCAAGTGCACCTCAGCTGAGCTTCAGTCCATTCTGGTCAGTTTCTTCTCCAAAAACCCATCTTCAAACCCAAAAGTAGCAGCTTTTTGAAGGTTCCTTTCTCCACCAGAACACCAAGGAGAAGTTTGACGCAGAGCCCGAAGACTGCGATCAAAAGGAGATGTACAAGCTACTGGTAGGTTCCATTAAAATGAGAGCCACACAGAATCCCGATCCATTGTTGATGAAACTGTGTTTTTGGTCCAGAAATCAAACATCCCCAAAGCAGACAACGTAGACGGAGAGAGTCTGTACTCGTTTGGCTTCAGCGATTTCCCCGTATCAGAGTTTGGGCTCATCAAAGCGGGCATCCGAATGTTCTTTGAGCTCGGAGTTGTCGAGAAGTTTAAAGTTCCTGCAGAGGTAAGTGACCGGAGAGTTTCCCCAGCGTTTCATTGGATTGGATGGTTCGTTTATCCAATAAATATCTTTTCATTTATATTTCATTTTCAATCTTTATATAATAGACGCTGGTGAGGTGGATGTACACGGTGAGGAAGGGTTACCGTGCCATCACCTACCACAACTGGAGGCATGGCTTCAATGTGGGCCACACCATGTTCTGCCTCCTGCAGGTAACCTCTCCATTTTAAAATCATTTTTTTTACCATTTTGTTTGACTAAAAGTCATCATTTCCTTTCGATAGACCGGAAAACTGAGGAAGTACTATTCCGATTTAGATGCTTTTGCCATGGTGGCTGCTGCTTTCTGCCACGATATCGACCACAGAGGAACCAACAACCTCTACCAGACAAAGCAAGTCCAGTTTTTTAAAGGTTAGAAGGAAACACCCAACCTTGATCTTCGTCATCCTCCTTGTTTTTGCCATTTGTGCAGGAGTGCGTCTCCTTTGGCCAAACTTCACGGCTCCTCCATCATGGAGAGGCATCACCTGGAGTACAGCAAAACATTGATGGGAGAAGAGGTGGGACTCAGCATTGGTTAGGATGTTAAAAACACTTATGTTGCATAAAAGCTTGTGTTTAAATGCTCGTTTTGCTGCTTGCAGTGCTTGAACATCTTCTGTAACCTCCAAAAGCGTCAGTTTGAGAACGTGCAGCACTTGTTTGATGTCTGCATCATTGCCACAGACCTGGCGCTTTACTTCAAGTAGGTTCACCTGAACACAAAAGGGGGGAAAAAGCTTGTGTGTGAAGTGGGAGGAGGTCAACTCATGAGGAGACATTGGAGTATTTTTATTGAAATAATTAGTGAATTTTCAGCTGTTTTATCCATTTTTATCCCATTTTGAATTTTAAAAAGTGTTCCTGAGGTTAAATGATTTAAACCAATTCATAAATTAATTTAAAAGTTACAGATTTTCCAAGAGACAAAGCGATATTTATCCAACCACTGATTTAACAGAACTCCTGACTTTTGCAGCTTTAAACCTCTCAATCTGAATAATCCCTTGTCATATCTGGCATGCTGAGGCCAGCAAACCTAAATGAGGAGCCTTCATTTCTTTCAACTGCAGCCAATGTACAGTTAGGTAGCTTGCTCGATGTTTCGGTGACCTTCAAAGCAAGGAATTGATCTCCCACCCAAGCCATTGGCAGACAGCTGCCTAATCCTCTGATCTAAAGCCAGTGAGCACTTTCTGAGGATAAAACATCTGATCTTTCAAATTTGGTGAGAATTTTCCTCAATTAATTTTGATTAAGACTTTTTTTGTTTGAGTTGGTTGGGATGGTCCCAGCACTTCCACTGGTCAGCATCTCATTGGAGGAAAGACTAGTGTTACTTTTATCAGTTTATATATATTGGTTTTGTTTTTTGCAGAGGAAATCCAAAAATGTACTTTTGTTGATTCTTCTAAAAATGATACAGACCTGTTCGTCATCCCCAGGTGACAAACAATAATAAAATGGTTGTTATGGAGATTAAACCAATGGAAAAACTGCCATTTTGAAAAATGTGGGGGGTTTTTCTCAATAATTTGTAACCTGTAGCTTGACCCAGATGGAAGGGACAGAGGGGGAGAGTGAGGGACATGTAAACAGCCAGGGCAGGCTCATGAGCATGCAATGTCACTTTAATTTTGGATTGGACTGAAAAGCTGGTGTTTGATATTATCTTCAGCACATTCTTCAATGTTGATGTGACACAAACAAGCCTTCCAATCTCATTGCTTTTGTTCAGACTCGTCATCCTCTCTTGTGTTTGTCCTTCCACAGAAAGAGAACCATGTTCCAAAACATTGTGAACGCCACAGAACCGATGACGGATGAAAAGGAGGCCACGGCTTACATTTCCAACAACCCCATCAGGAAGGAAATTGTCATGTACGTGTCTGATAAAAATCTAAAGCTGAGCTGTTAAGAAAAGTTTTCCCTCTTAGCTTTAGAGACAGATTTTCTGGCGCGGCACTTAAAAATCATCAGCATCAGCAGCAAAGAGTCACCTTCCTTTCCTGACTGACTGTCTCTCACCTCCAGGGCCATGATGATGACAGGATGTGACTTGTCAGCCATCACCAAACCTTGGGAGGTGCAGAGCAAGGTGAGTGGCCTTGAAGTGACAAAAAAGTGGGAGAAATCTCACCAAGCAGATGAGCAGAAGTTTTTTTTCAGGAGTCTTTCTAGCTGTAATCAAAAGTGAATTTGCTATTGGTGAAATGAGCTCAGTGCATGACTGCTTTCTGCTGCTAAATAACATCTGATATTTCCCCTCATGTTCTCTCCAGGTGGCTCTCATGGTTGCTGCTGAGTTCTGGGAACAGGGAGATTTGGAGAGAAGTGTTTTGGACCAGCAGCCAATCGTAAGACTTATCCCTCCCTTTTTACATCGTCATTAAACTGATCTGTTTAATTTATAGAAAATCTTTTTTCTTTAAATTTCTCCCTCAGCCCATGATGGACAGAAACTGTGCAGAACAGCTTCCCAAGATGCAGTGCGGCTTCATTGACTTTGTGTGCTCCTTTGTGTACAAGGTAACAGTTTTTCCACAGCTCTGCAGAGAAACATGATCAGGGATGTAAATCTGGGATGATTCACTAAAAAAAGAAAAACACTACAGGACATTTTTTGATCTTTTGTCCTTGGAATCTCAAAAGATTTTTCTGATTTTTCTTTGTGTCATTTAAAAAAAAAAAAAATTCTGGAAGATTATTTCTCTTAAATGAACATTTTGGCTCATCTGTCTTTCATTTTTAATAATTTTAATTTTCAATTAAAAAGAAAAACATCTTTGAAACTTTGGTAACCATAAACGAACTGGTGTGCACTAAAAACTGTTTGGCACACACTAAAAACGATCTGGTGAGCACTAAAAACGATAGGTTGCGCGCTAGAAAGAATTTGGTCCACAATAGAAACGATCTGGTTCACAATAGAAACTATCTGGTTTACACTAGAACCAATCTGGTTCACAATAGAAACTATCTGGATCACACTAGAAACGATCTAGTCCACAAT
>BSAI01000012.1:16843421-16899480 GCA_036245035.1 Adrianichthys oophorus | reverse complement strand
TGGTTCACACTAGAACCAATCTGGTTCACACTAGAAACTATCTGGTTTACAATAGAAACAATCTGGTTCACACTAGAAACTATCTGGTTTACAATAGAACCAATCTGGTTCACACTAGAAACTATCTGGTTTACAATAGAACCAATCTGGTTCACACTAAAAACAATCTGGTTCACACTAAAAACAATCTAGTTTACACTAGAAACAATCTGGTTTACACAAGAACCAATCTGGTTCACACTAAAAACAATGTAGTTCACACTAAAAACAATCTGGTTCACACTAAAAACAATCTAGTTCACACTAGAAACAATCTGGTGCATTCCAGAAACTATCTACTGTTTTCCCCTTTTATTTCCTTTTGGGTGCTTCAGACATCCTTATCCAACATTTTTGTTTTATTTTTTTCTTACTTGTCAGGAGTTCTCCAGGTTCCACAAAGAGATCCAGCCCATGTTTGATGGTCTGAACAACAACAGGGCACACTGGAACGAGCTGGCTGAGGTATACAACGCAAAGATGAAGGCTATCGAAGATGAGAAAAAGAGACTAGAAGAGGAGGAAGCAAAGAAAGGTAACAAATAAAAACATGCAGCTGTGTTTGATCCAACCTCTTCATCACACTCAAGTCTATGTTTTTTGTGCTTGTGTAGCTGGTGGAGGTGAAGCTGGGAAATCAAAGACCTGCACGATCTGTTAAGACCTTCTCGCTTCTGGATCCGGACCAATGTCATCTGTTAGGACCGATCTAGACAAAAAAGCTAGTCTTTTCTTGTATGTCATCCCTATTTTTTGGACATTTCACCACCGTAGGTCTCACCTCCTCCTCTTTTTGTGTGCACGTCTGGTCTGCAGTGCGGTCTGGATAGCATCTTCAGGGAGGACGGTTGAACGGAAACTGACGGGACTCAGAGTGTAGAGGACTCCAAAGAGGGGACATGTTTGACGCTTCTGTGATCGACCGCTTTGTTCAGGACTACAGCCATAAACACTTTAGTAACAAACGTTTAGTTCACTCAAAATAAAAGAATCCGACAAAAGATACTCACTGAAAAGGCGACATGGCAGAAAGCCTCTTTAGTAGTTATTGCTCTGTGTGTCGCATTATAAAAGACGAAGTTCACAGTAGTGCCACTGTGCAGCTTTGAACAAAAGGACAGCACCAACATATAACTTCTGTTCTAATTGTGATTTGGTTAAATTACTGAAGTATTAGGCTTTTTCTTTGAGTGATGCAATATTAATCTCTACTGCACAGAAAAGGAAACGCTGTATGGAAAGCACAGGGAAAGGTGGAGCTCACCTTTTCAAAGACACCGGCGAACTACTGTTATCTATAATGTGCAATTCATCTATTTATTTCTCTTTTTTTCTTTGCGTTTTGTATTCATGCGTGAGGAAGTGGGGACGAGCTTGTACAGAGGTCAGGCGTGGAGACCACGTTTTTGAATCGTGTGGAATTTACTTTTGTGCGAGACAAAGTCTTTAGATTGAGTCGAAAATGACCCCGCCTCCTTTTCCTCCACTCATGTGTAAAGTCCACTGCGTAAAGGTTTAACAAATGTAAACTTTTACCTGCTTCCGAGGCTTTTGAACAACTTTTGCTCCTCGTTGATCAGGCAGCAGATCTGCCTCCTCTGTAAGAAGCTTTGATGGGATTTGATTGCCAGCCAGTGTTTTAGATCCACACAACTTTAGACTTTAAATACCCTTCTTACAGAGGAAGCAAGTGAGGCTAGAAGGCCTCATCGAGTGCAGATAGTTTGTTGTAAGATGCTGATGTTGCTTGATTGATTTGCACAAAGGGTTTGGGCAAAGTTCTCTGCCTTTTTTCACTGATCAACTCACTGTAAATCAATATTTCTTGTAAAATGCGAAGCAAAAGCGGTCTGAGCTTGCGGTGTCGTGGCTCTTCCCCTTACGCAACGTCGTCTCCTCTAATCAATGAGGCATCAGTCAGAGGCGTTAAATCCTATCAGCAGGGCTTTTGATGCTGTGAACTGAAAGAGTCCCTACTGAAATAGCTCTTTTTTCAGTGAACTTTATTGAAGTTGAAGACATTTCCTGTCACCAAAAAAGATTTAAAGTTTTACTTTTGATGCTTAAAGTATACTTTCCAATGTTACTGAGACATTAGAAATCTGTCTGTTGTATGCAATGACCTCAACTGAATGTATAAGTCATGTAATATGTGTAAACAAATATAGAAAATCATGGAGGAGTAAACTGAAGAGTGCTGTTGTTTTTTATTCTTTGGGAAAAACCATCCCAGGAAAAGGACGTTTTTGGACCGAGATGGAGGAATGAACTCTGGTATCCTTGGGCTTAGCTGCAACTGTGCTCATTTTCAGTCATATATCGTGCAGGATCTTAGAGGCTCTAAAGCTGGATGAGCCTCAGGAGAAAGAGGATCAGTGGATTGATTTTCATCCCTGCCTGATTCAATGCTGTCTGGCCAACTCTGGTCTGTTTACAGCAAAACCAGAGGATTGCACAATGTTGTCAACATATAAGAAACTTTTTTTTAATGAGCAAATCGCTGCTTTGACAGAAAACATTATTCTATTCTTTAATGAAAACAAATTGTTTTTCAGCTTTAAACAAAATGCTGAGTTCATATATGTTATTAATAGGCAGAAAAAAAAAAATATGTTGGAACAATCCAAAAAATTCCTCCCTGTGCACACATGTGTAGGCAGGAACCCCTGTCCTGGGAAAACAGATGTTGACAGAATGATTGATCAGAAGTAAATTAATCCAAGTGCACCAGTGTAGCCCGGGGCCTGAATCTTACCATGCTGGAAAAGAACATGCTGTTATTGCCCAATGTTCTGTACTTAAGCACCTGTTTGCTGCACTGCTGTGAGCCACTGCGAAAAAGTTAAAACAAACGGCACAGTGTGGCGAGAGATAAACCGTCTTGATCCGAGCCAGAGTCTTTGATTCTTCCTTTTGTCAAAGAGAAATCTCTAAACATTTCCTGGTTCTTCAGGGCTCCAAGTTATGAATTATTGATTGCTTTACATAAAACTTTTGAAGGTCTCAAAAAAAAAAAAAAGGTGACCGAGTTAAAAATAAAAAAAACCTTCCAGCAGCTAGAAAAAAAATTAAGTTAACCTGTGCAAACCTGAATATTTCAGTTATTTCAGTCAGTTTTTATTTTGTCGACAGGAAGAAATAAACTTAAAGAGCAATTTAAAATGATCATGGTGTCATAATTAAAAGGATATACTGTGCATAAAATGTTGGCAGAATTATTTTTCCGTTCATATTGCACAACATTTGGTAATTTTTTTATTGCTGAAATAAATAAATAGGGTATTTAGCCAAATGATGCAATAAAAGTCATGAATATTCAGTTTAATCACTATACAGGCAAAAACAGCAGCAAGTTGATCATTTTCTGCTTAAAATAAACACATTTTAAAGAGCCACAGCATCACATGAATTACATTTCTTTGACTTTCCGTCATTTATTTCCCCTTTTTGTAAAGTTTAAAGAGTAAGAATTACTATAGAAAGGCAGAACTGTATGTTGAGCCTTTCATTTTGAAGCAGCAAAGCTTTTCTGGATATAATTTAACTTTAAATGTACCCAAACCGGCAGAAATGTTATTACATCAACATGTAAACAGAACTTTTCCAGCTACAAGAATTGTGTTTTTAAGCTCACACAGGGACGAATTTAGTAAACACTATTTGGGCTTAAAAAAAGAAAGAAAAAAAGGAGAAGTGAAGCCACAACAGGATTGCCTCAGATTCCAGCAGATTCAAAGAAACATGTCTTCAAAGTAGTCATCAAACTCTTCCTCCCTGAACAGATAAAACAAAGCAAGAAACACAAATGTCAGCTGCGATCAGTGCTGACGTCAAATCAGCAGTCATTTGGGTGTGCGTGAGCTTTCTGACAGTTTCAGTGCTCTGCATGAAGATGCATTGAAAACCAAAGTTTACAGAGAAGACTACAAGAAGTAGCAAGCAGGAAGACGATAATGGCGAACACACAGAAAGGCCAAAATGTCTCCTGTACTCATTAAGCTTACCTTGACTTCTCCTCCACTGTTGGGGCAGGCCCACGCCAGTGGTCAGATTCTGATTGGCCCTCTGGCTCATCCTCGGCTTCACGGTCTTCTAGAAAAGGGTCAGAATTACTAGTTTATCATCCAGCTGTTTTTGAATCAACATTTTTGTTTTATGAGTTAAAAACCTCTGATTTGATGTTAAGCCTTTGTCACAACTTCCCTTACGGGTAGATAACGGCTGTCTTAGGGCAAAAAATGGGCAAACCAGTACGGGCTGCGCAACAGAGCCTGTTAGTGTGCTCTTTGCAATGCAACCTGATAGTAAGAAATTAGGAAATTAGACAATCAGAGTGTAGTTTGTGTGGGCGCCCTACGACATCAAAAAACACGGTCACTTGGGTCTCACAGGAAAACACAGCATAATTCACCCAGTGAAATTTGTAAATATGTTTGGTGTGTTATCTATAAGCAATGACCCCTTAACTTCTTAAATTGATCCAGAAACTCTAAACATGAATTTTATGACGGAAAAATAAAAAAAAACTTTTGAACCTGGCAGCAGTGGATGCAGTTTATTTTTCCTGGACAGAGACAAACCTACAGGTTTTGTTTGCTCTCCCTTTTTTTACTCTTTTTGTTGAACAAAACAAAAGACGCATACATACTTTTGTGTTTTCCTTTGCCAGGAGCTAAAGAACATTATGCGACCCAGCTTCTACGTTGTTACGTCAAAGTACTGTTTTGAGATCAAATTAATTTATTTTATATGTTCTTAAATTTACTTTAAACAAAAACATTAACTTCATAGTGATGTGTAGTAAAGTTCACAGTTAAACTGTTATTATTTTTTTTTCTTTTCTTTACTTACATATCCATGTTTTGCAAGTAATTCTCATTTTACCTTTATGGACCAAAAAACAGCTTCACAGCAAACAATTGTTTATTATAAGAATAATGCTCTGCACTGGGTTGTTTCACATAAAAAGACTTGCAGAGTTCACAAAGAAGTGATAGTTTCACCTAATGCTGCAAAATGATCTTTGTCTGTTTACAAACTGCTAAAAGAACAGTGTGTACGATGCTTAATCATGGACAGCTTGAAAACAGCCTGACACGTCAGCCTGACTGTCTTTTTTAAGTTGGACTATTTAAAAATCAATTATAACAATCAATTGAAAACCCAATGTTCAAAGCAACAAAAATAGAATAAATAAAACCAGAGGTTACTTTTACTAGCCCGTCCTTGAATGAATGGCATACTAGCATGTCAAAATAAGAGTTCCAGATGTGTTTTAAACACAAAAAAATGTTTGCTCTTGTTTCTCATAACTTCAGTTAGGAAGTTAGTTTTTGTGTTCAACTCGTCATCCATCAATATCCTGGACTAGTTCAAACACGCTCATGGCGCACTAACTTCCATCAATTCATGTGACTTGTTGATGGACAAATGTTTCATAAAACATGAACAAGGGGGGTGGAATGAGGCAAAAGCCAAATGACAAAACTAAACTGTTATAAATCAATTGATCGAAAAATATAAAGTTGAAAGAAATGTATGTGAACCCTTCGGAATCCCACCCTTCATTGAACTCCAATTAGCTCCTCGACTAATCATTAGTCTGGGGGTTCACTTATTTGTTCCACTGCACTGTATATTTTTACATGTCCTTAATAAATGCATAACATATATTTTGTGAGATATTAGTTTACGCAGACTTTTTTTTTTTTTTTTTGTGATCTAACTAAACATTGCTACACATTTTCTGTTTCATTCAAGCAGAAATCCTAGTAATTCCAAAGGTTCACATATTATTTTTGCAACTTTATCTTCAGAAACAACAGTGGAGTTGTTTGTACACAAGAAGTTTAGAGTGTCAGAGATAATTATAGGGCTTGAGATGTTTTCATGAATGAGGAACATACTTTTGTGTGCGTGCACGCTACCTTTTTCTGAGTTTTGTGACTCAGAGCTGCTGGAGGTGCTGGAGTGATCTAAGGGGGAAAAAAAAGTTCAAGATTTCAAATGTAAACATGGCTGCTTCCCTGAGCTCTGATGGGATTACAGCATCTGGCGTGAGGAGGAGAGCCGACAGATATTACCTCTACGCTTCTTGTGTTTGTGTTTCTTGGAATGAGACGATGATTTCCTCCTCTTCTTTTTCTTCTTTACGGGTTCCTGGTTCTCCTGCGACACTTTGTTTTTACTCTTCGCCTTAACTTCCTTCCTCCTGAGGAGACGAAAGTTCACCAAACTGTTTCACAAATCAATTAACTGCTATGAAAAGGACGCAAGCTGTTTGATGAAGGTCAGACAGGAACGCACTGGTTTCTGAACCCCCTTCACAGACTCACAAAGTTGTCTTTCATCAGAAAGATGAAAAAAATATTAAAAGTGAGTGTCTTACTTGTGATGGAAGTTGAGTTTGAAAGAGCATTCAGGGCACAGTCCTAAAACAGAGCAGAGTCATTACTGCAGGCCCCTACAGCAGCACTTTTTCAAAATATTATAACTCCTACAAACCTATTGTCATCAGTTAGGGGCAATAACTGTCACTCAGCTTCATTTCTGAAATAAAATATAAGCAAAACTACAACCTGGAGTGCCTCAACCAGCTTTTCAGAATAATATGCTCATCATATTTTTTAATAAAATCTAACAGTCTAAATCTCGCACAGACACAGAACTGACTGAATAAAAGACAGTTGCCCTTATGATGTTTCTCTTACACTTCAGGAAAGCCAAGTTATATTTCATTACTGTCAAAACAATAGATTTAGAATCAGCATAAACGCTGGAATCTTTTTAACCTGTGAAAAAACAGTGCCGGGCTGTGACCTGCCACGCTAATTTATTTAAATAAAGCAGTTTCTTCTTTTTTTTTTTTTTTTTTACTTGTCCTGTCCAACAGCTGAGCAAACAGATATGAGCTGAGAACCTCTTGTATTAGACAGATTTTACTCTTACAATCGGGGGTTATAAATCATAGCGAACACAAAATGTATGTTGGTATAAGCCCCTTTTGTAATTTAAACCAAACTTTATTAATATATATATATTTTTTATTTGTGTCTTTTTTGTTGGACCGGACGGAAAAGGAAAGGGGAAAAAGGAGAGAGTTGGGGGGTGGAGGGGGGGAAAGAGAGATGGTGCATTATAGAAGTTAGAGAATGGCTACAGGGAAGGGAAGGTAGAGTTGTTAATCTACAGGCAACAAAATGCTGGAGCTTATACCCATTGCAATAGTGAATGTTGGTCTAAAATGGGCACGGCCTGTCCACACACTCAGCTGCCACATACCTGCCGGCTCCGAGAGTGTTCACAAACTTGTCCACATCCAGTTCACACGCACACTTGTGCATACCAACCAACACATGTAAAGCATTACATTCTGTCATGCACACTATTTGAAGGTGCAAAGGTGAGCCGACGCCTGTACTCAGGTGAATGTTATGTTAAGCTGAAGTGGATGATGGAATGCACAAAAAAGGAGGGAGAACCCCCAGCCATCCCCACACCAAGACACCCGCGCCGACCAGGGCCCGCCCCCGCACCCATACTGTGGGGTCAATGGAGGAGATCCACCCGCCAGGCAGCCCAGCCAAGCACCCAGACCAGGGCCCGCAGGACAGCCACACGGGCCCCCAACACCCGAGTGCAGTGAGGTACGGAAGCGCAGAGCGCAAGGCCCAGCCCAGTCAGGAGAGCAGCCCTCCCACCGCGCCAGGTGGCCCAGCGCGGGGCCCCACCCCCGAGAGCCCCACCACCCCAGACAAGCCGCCCACCACCACCCAGGAGTTCTGGGCATCCCCCCACCCCAGCCCCGGGTACGAGCCCGGGCCCCCCACGGGAGACCCGCTCCAAAGCTCCAGGCAGCTGCGGAGATCCAGAAGAGAGCACGATGGGGGTCAGCTACCCCCATCTAGAAAAGGGATGACCAAGAGCAGTGGGGGTCCCCGAAGGTGTACATTGCCTGACCAGGCTCTCCTAATGTTGTGACCCAGAAGGGGCTCGGCAGTTTCGGAAGCAGTTTCTTCTTGCTTGACTGACTTCTCTTTGCCCAGTTCTTTCTCTGCACTAAGGTAATGTTCGTAGGATTATAATGAACTGGATGTTTGACATGTGAAAACCCACTCCCACGTGTGTGGTACTTTCACACTTTCAGTTCAGTTCTTTTATGACGTTTATAGATGATTAGAGCTTTTACCTTTAATTTTAGGCTCTTTTTTGCAAAGAGAAACTTGTCAAATGACTTCACTCCGACTTATGTTCTCTACACATACTGGTCAAAAGTGACTGTAGTAGGAATATAAACTATTAAAATCTGATCTGTGTTTTGACCAGTTTTATAAAAGTAGAAGTTATTCTGTAGTTGAACATGCTAAGCTTAAAAAGCCACAGATTTAATGTTGACATTTCTTTATATATATATATATTTTTTAATAATTAAATTTCAATTTTTTTAGTTAACGTCTTACTTAGTTTCACCAACGCGTTCCTCTTTTCGCCATGCTCAACGTAAGCAAAATTGACTTCCCAACTTTTTAGGCCCTCATCCCTCTCACAGCGTTTGTTTCCACACTGGAACTGACCTAGAAAAAAAAGAGAAAGAAAATAGTGATGTAGAGAAGCCAAATTTTACATCTTCATCTTTCTGTGAGTCAGGAAGCACTTTTCAAAAACAGCAAGGTTACAAACAATGTGTTAAATACTCCTTTAAGAAAGGCACTGAAGGGAATTTAAAGTCATTTCAATAAATTTTGTTTCATAACTTTATTATTTAAAACTTAATTTAGTGAGAAGTGATACGATATAAAATGAAGTAAAAAATGTATTACAAAGTTTATACTCTCATTACTCCAAGCCAAACAAATGGTTGAAAAACTACAGTTCATCACCTACATTCCCCCACACTTGAGCCTACGTATAAATGCATAAATGAATCAATTGACTTATAACAAATACCAAAACTGGCTACAATGTCAACAAAATAAAATTAGTTAATTTTATATTATGTAAACTTGTTATGGTAAAGCTGCTTAAACAGAAGTGACAGAATAGAAAAGTGAAGCAGAACTAAAGTATAGCTTTGCTTCCTTTGTGCTGGTTTTATTGTTGCACATCCTTATCTGCTGCGTGTTACCTTAAAATTTTTCCAAAATGTTTTACTCCAAACAAACAAAAAAAAGTGAAGACATTTTCCCTGTGCATAGTTATTAATTCTGCCTTTTATTGTATGTTAAGTTTTGAGGCTATTCAGGAAGTTCAACGACCACTGTAATGTCAAAAACTTGTAGCTAACTCATTAGCATAATGCTAGCAGCATTTCCATTTAAATGCAACTAATGTTCCTGTAAGTTATTAAAAATATGTCTCAACAAAAGTATGTCAATATTCCTGCTTTCTACAGACAAATATCCATTATAATGAATTTAATAGAAAATTTTAAAAGAAGAAATTTATAGAATTAAATAAGACTTTGCTCCACAGTTCTTGATTATCGCCTAAAATCTAATATTTTGTATTTCTATATTGAGCCAGATATTTTAATGCAAAGGAGAGATGAACTACATATCAGTAATTTTTTTTTTCTCAATATGATATCGCTAGAGTCCTACAAAATTGTTGTTAGCTAAATTCTTAGGCGGCTACATTAAATAATATCAAATAAATAAAAATATTAAGGCTACATACAAATGCTTTCCAAACTCCCTAACTACAAAAAAACTATACAGTGCAGGACTTTCTAAGGCTATGAATTTTAAAAGCAATTCAGATATGGTGCTCACTACTTTATTTTTTTTACGGAAAATGTGACGTGATAGATTTTCTAGAGTAAAAACCAAATAAATATGAACATTTTACGAAGACTACTTATGAATCCACTGTCTTCTGATGATGAAAACTTGGATGATTTATAAAAAAAATACTTTAAAATACTTTTTTCGAATGAAAAATTGTTCAAATGCAATGCATTGTGGTATATATTCACCAATCTAGTTAGCATTAATGTACATCAATTCTTCTGGGAAACTTCTTGTACATCTGGGCAATTTCTAGGGAACTGGAGTTTGGAATTGTAGATTCATAGAATTCATATTAGAACTAAGGTGTTAAAGCAAAACATTTCTGCAGTTCACAGACACCTCTCTGCTCTTCTTTACTACCCTTGCTTCTTCTCCACTCACTGTCTTCATCTCACCACATGGCCTCAGGCCACCGGCCAGCCGCTCCACAACCAGCTTAATATCCCTAGAGGAGCTTAAGGTGGCACTGATCTGGTCTCTGGGGTTTCTCTTGATGGCAACAGAGGGACCAAATGCGTCATAGCAGCCAGCGCTTGGCTCAAAGACCAGGGGAATGATCCTTCAGCGGGGGAAAGTGATACCTGCCCTCACCTGCCTGGGCTTACCACTTTGTCAACATTCACGTTCGGTGATGCTGGTCTTTGTGGCTACAAGCCACTTGGACTAAAGAGAAGGTCTGCTCTTCACGTGCCAGATTAGCATCCAATGACGTCAGCTAAAAAAAGAAGCCACTTCCAGCCGCAGAAGTGGGTTATTTGTTTCGTTTACAGGATTTGCCGCTGCCGGTGGCTTAAGAAATCAAAAACATTGGATTTTTTTTTTATTATTATAAATTAACACTCTACATTAAAACACACTTTTAAAACATCATCTCTTTCATGGTTTTCAACAGAGGCAGGATTTTGTCAAATCTTAATTTCAACCACTCAAAAGCAGTTGGCTAACATCAAAGCAAAACTCTTCATAGTCGGAAACTTTCAGCAGAATTTAAAGGATGAGGCTCAATCTGAAGCTTTGTTCATACTGCTTTGAGAAAAGCACATTTAGGGAGAGGGATCTGGCTGCAGACAAGATGGCGCCTGACATCTTTGGCCAGAAAAGGAAATAATTCAACTTACCCTAACCATAACCATAACTATAGCCCTAACTATAACACTAAAGTGTTTAAAGTGATTGAAAAACTTCTATTAAAGCGTACAATGATAAAACCTGTAATAGTTAGGGTGGCCAGTTAAAATAAAAGTTTTTTTGAGCGATTCAGGCGACTTCCGTTTTTAGTCATTGATGTCTGCAGCCAGGTCCTCTTCCGTTCAAGAAGCCACTTCCAATGAAAAGTCTATGTAAACTTGCGCAACCACGTGTTTCAAGCTTCAAAACTCTTGCGATCACACGTAACTATGCAAGTTTCTACAAGTGTTTCTATAAGGGCTCTATGTACAAAACGCGTGGCCATTGAACGCGTGTTGCAAGTTGAACCAGGTCAAGCTTTCAATCATTTAAAAATTGATAATGGAGAAAAAATTATAATTGTAGTCTGTGCCTGGACGGAATGATATGACACCAATTATTTTAAATATCAGAATAGAGCTGTGAAAGAAAAACCCTGGAGCAAGATTTGCATCACTGCCACATCTGGCACCAAACTTCTTCCAACTGTAGTTGATGGATACGCACTAGTTAACAGTGGAAAAAGAGGAAGAAACCCCTCCCTTCTTGTCCAGTGTGAACACAACGGGCTCTATGTGAGTTCAAGAGCATGCGTCAAATATCGGGTGCGTACACAGTTTTAAATGTGTTGCTAAATTAAATTAGGAGATCCTCTTGAACAAACTTGATAAATAAATTTAGCAGCACTACCTTTACGATCTAACATGACATCAATCAGGACATTTTAATCATATTCTGCTGGACTGACATGATGCATTTTATTAACTGTCACCTTAACTCCAGAGTGAATACAAAAAAAAATCTTGCCTTCTCCAAAGAGAAGGTTCTTAAATAAACAATATGAATTAACATATTAAGAAGTCATTGACCGCCTTCAAGCTTCTTAAGGCATGAAAGCCATTGACGATTAGTATAAATCAGTTTCAAAGCGACTTCTCTCATAAAAGCCATATAGGATCAAAGACAGACACTATTTAACCCTTCAGGCCCTACAATGTCTTACATGAAATGTAATAACTACTTTGGTTTTCATGGGAATTTTTAAACATAGGCATATAGGGACGCTTTTGTTTCACAGCTTTAGATCCAGTCAGTCAAATTCGAACCCGTGGAGGATTGTTGATGAGCAAACTCTTGACAAGATAACGGTTTCCTCACGCATCAGGCTACAGGAGCCTTACAAGCTTCTCAAGACACACACAAAAAAAAGCTGACAACAGGTTGGCTTGTTAAACTCGTTAAGAGAGGGAAACTCCTTTCCTTTTACGTCAATGCTTAATAATGCCAAGCAGCAGCTTGAGATCAACACGGATATTTACCTCAGGACAGATGGCAGGATGATTACGAAGCGCCTGAAGTTGACGAGCTGTGACCTAACTCACAATAGTCACCGAAATGTAAAATTAGAAGCCAAATTAGGATATATATATATATATATATTATTGTTGCACATGTTGTTTTATTTTCCATGATACACCAGAATTACATTTGGTCATTAAGGCACAGTTAACATGGAATGACATCGCAGAGGCTCTGATAGACAGTAACTCTGAAAGCTGGGGAGCTTTGGGCTAGGAACTGACGCATTTCGTTTGACTAACTAGAACCCTGCAGGATATAATTAAGTACAGAGAACAAACCCTATGGGGAACATAGACCTGGTTAAAGCAAGGCAGAACAAGTTGGCTCACCTTTAAATTAGACAATCTTTTCTATTTTTACTTAAAAGGCATTTAAGGAAAACCGCTATAATGTATCAGGGTGTGACATTATCTGTGCACAAATGTTTGGTGATACGAAGACAAATTTTTTTAGTAACTGGCAAAGAGATTTGACAATGGAGGTGAAGCAGAATTACAAGTGGAAGCACTTTAGAAACATTATTTTTTTTAAAGCAGAACAGTTGTTGAGGTTAACACCACGCTCATTATTTGCTTTGTCAGGAGACCCCTGGAGAAGGGGGAGTAACCTCAACGACCTTTGGCCCATTAACCTTCCTCGTGCTGATGACTCCACACTGGGGCTTCCAGAGGGAGAAAAACATGACCTGAAAGGAAAGCACGGGCTCTGCACCGCAGCTGAACGCCTGCCGGAGCCCAACAGACCTCCATGACAGCCTTTAAATCAAGATTTCTTCATAAAAAGTTAATTAAGTCTCTGCATCAGGCAAGCATAAGTTTGAGTGCCGGTAACTGTAGAAACATTTTCACCTTGTGGGTCACAGTTAGTGAGGCTTTTTATTTCACAGAGAAAAAGAAGAATCTGCACAGGCAACAGTCCTAAAAGCTTGGAGAACAGAAGATATATCAACGAGCAAACATCAGAAACGACTCAGCAGTAAATCCATCAAGAACATCAATCCGCTACGTGTTGCAAGGCAGCCTGATAAGGACATTTTCAAATGAATGTATCTCTCTGTAGAGACCAAAGCTCCAGAGGAAAACATTTGAGACAAGTCTTCTCAGGAGTGGGGATCCAAGAAGTTCACCTCAATGTCAGACATGATGCTGCAGGTGCTCAAAACTGTGAAGAATTCATGAGTTTGCTTGTCAGAACATGTGACTCTTAGGCACAGAAATGCAAACAGATAGTTGAGGTATATTAATTTAAAGCCAACAGAGTTAGGATGTGTTACGGCCCCAGCTGTATTTGGTTTAGTTTTTTTCTTTATATCTTTGTATTGATTATTTTGTTTCTGTCAGAGTGGGCCCTCTGTATTTTTGTGGATCTTTGAGTGTCTGTCTCTTGATTTCTTTCAGGTGTGGTGTAAAAGGGTGTGGCCTCCATTGGACCCAAGCTGATGGAGGCAGCCTTTAAAAGCACTGTGTGGACCTTCGGTCTGCAAGAAGGGAGCCTTGCTGTAACCAGTCTCCATTACAGCTTGGTGCTTGTCTCCACTTATTTTGTAGTTTGTGTTGCACTTTGTAGTTTTAAGTTGAGGTCCACTCTGTCTTTAGTTTGTTTAGTTATATTTTACAGTGAAGCTGTAGGGGTGAACTGCCATTTTCTTTAGTGCACATTTTCTCCTGTTTATGTTGGACTAGGGAGGTTAAAGTTTTGTCATTGTTTCCCCTTTTCTTTCATAAACGGGTAAGACGGTTTCTGATTTCAGATAGGTGGAGATTTTGTTCGTTATTTTGGCCTTGGCCATTTTGCTTCACTTTTAAGTTATTGGTGGTTGTTTGTAAATAAATTTATCTTTTTATGGAGACCTCTTTTTGGTGTTTTGGTTTTCCATTTTTTTTAGTCTACCTTTGTTATGCTCCACCCTCCCCTAGAAAAAAAGGGGCATAACAGGATGTTAGCCCTGGTATCGGTCTCTTAGATAATTTTTGTAAGCTGTCCAGAGGGCTTAGATGCAAGAGTTAAAGGTATAGTTACATGCACATAAACAGGGGTTGGTCTGTTGAGGTTCTGCATGTTTTTGGGTTGTGAAGGGCTGTACACCGAGTACAGGTATGTCTTGTAGTCCCCTGGAGGCTTGTTAAAAATGGAACGTACCACTGTCGTGCGTGCAGTAAATATATTGGGAATTGTCATAAGGGTGACGCTGTCATACTTGTGCCATACTGTAGTAGTTAGTAAGGCATTGGTCACAACTTCCCTTTTGGCTCGATACAGGCGGTCTACAGGAAAAAAATGGGCAAATTTGTACATGGCACGCAAGCAGTCCATTTATCACAGGATCCTGGAGCAGATCACAGGATTTGGAGGGGGTCAAAAAAATTGACAAATGTGTCAGACGTGCCTGCGTTTTATGGCCCTGTATGGGTTTGCCCTTTTTTTTTAATTGCAGACAGCCAGATCCACCCATAAAATGAGTTTTTTTTCTCAAGTTATAGCTTTATTTGCTATTGCTAGCTGTTTAGTAGTTTACTTTGGCAACTTAAACGTTCAAACCATCAACATTAGAATTCTGAACAGCAAAAATAAAATCTGAAATGGTGCGGCCAATTCCACAATGATCTGAATAATTTGGCAGGACAAACTCAAATGTTTCTTAGATTACCTTCTCCAGCCAATAAAAACATGTCCTTAATTATGCACATAATTGTGATCAAATCTGAACAGTTCATTAAAAAATTCCAGCGTCTACTGTTTCTTTTTCAATGTCAAGTTTGATTTTTAGGCATCAAAAGGAGGGAAATTGCCCTCTTCTGAATCCAGCTTCCGGTGGTGATTTAAAGAACTGCAATGGCTAGTACTTCAGGTTGGCTTCAAATTCGGAAACTGATTTCAACACAGCCGTTGAAGCTGTTCCAGAGCTTCTGATGTGAGGATCTGTCAGACAGAAAAAACAAGAGTGAAACCGGACAGAATGTGGCGCTTGGTTTACACCCAGCCGCAGGCTGCTCAATACTACTCAACAGCATCTTTATTTTCTTTCTCTCACTGTGTCATAGCAACCACACAGTGAGAGCATAAATTAAAAGAGAACTTACTTAAGAATCACAGTGGATTTAAGCACTGTGCAATTCCAACTACAAGTACAGTTTTGAAGTTCTGCTTCTGCTTAATCTGGTTTATTTGGTTCCTTTTGTTGTGTTTAACTGAAGCTTAAAGAAGCTTTGCAAGACATCAACAACATAATAAATCTTACTAGCAAAAGAACTTGAATCTAAAAAGAAGTCTTGTTTGTTAAAAAAAAGGTAGTTTTAGTGGTAACTAGAGGTGTAGGACGAAAAAAATACATAATTAGAAAAAAACTCTCACAGTGAGAACTTTTCTAAAGTTAAAACAAAACATACAGGTATGATAACTTATATAAACTCAAAAGTACACTTCAGCCATGAAAACTAATGCTTTATGTTTTTTTTAATGCATGGAAACTCATCAAAATTAAGTTAAAGCCAGGGGCGAACAGGTCTATGTAATTATTAGAAGAATCGGCAAAAGCAAACTTTTAGACTTCCTTGGTAACTGAGGTTTTTTTTTTATTTTTAATTTATATGTTTATATTTTATGTTACATTGTTCATGTGCTAAATTTTCATAAAATTCTATAAAAAAAATGTACAAGCATCAAGGGACCGCTTTTTTGTGACGCCTTTCAAAATCTCCAAACTTCTAAATCCAACATTTGTTCCCCAAGCAGCTTCCAAATGATGCTGGAGGCCTTTGGAGGCGATAGATCCAAAAGCCTAGGAGGAGCTTCAAGTCATCGCTGCAACTGAAGGGGATTTTTTTTATTCAAAGTGGCAGCCTCTACCCAAGGTGAAAGGTCAACAAAATTTTGGTTATGGTTGGAGACTTTAGCTGATGGCATGTGTTTGAAATTTTGTTAAGATTATTCAAACAAAATATTATGGAAAAATGTGAAAATCACCAAATTTCACATTTTACCACAAAATGGACATCGTAGGTCCTGTGGCCATCCCATAATATTTTTAAAACTTACTTTCGATATCTCTGACATGTGTTTTAGTGTTGTTTGTGTATTTTTACAGGTTTTTTTTTTATAACCCCATAAGAGATTTTGGCCTCAATCATTTTTTTGACTGCTTCGTTGTGATATTGTCCATTTTTGGAGGGGTGGGGGGTTCACTTTGCCCAAAACTAATTTTTACCAATGTGCATGCAAATTTTGGTGAGTTTTTGAGTATGGCGCAGGTTAAATTTGACAAAGTAAGAAGGAAGAATAGTGAAAACAATCTGGTCCTTGCAGTCCACAATAATATTATCAGGTCCTATGGTGCGCATGAGGCAGGGATGATAAGCGGATGGTTTGGACAAATGAGTTGACAGTGGAGTTCCAAATCCTTTTTATGTTCCTCTACGGACGCCTTTTGGAGATATTTACACACAGAACCATCTGTCCAACACATGAGCAACACTGAATCTGTGACATGAAAACACACTTCCACTTTCACTCACAGATCACTTGAATTTGGGTGCTTGTTGTTGTTCTGTGTGAGTCAGGAGGCTAAGAAAAGCACCGATTTACCCAAACACGTCCTCCACAGACATTCAGATTTCCGTCTGTCCGACAGCGGCTCCATTTCTCTGGGAATTGTTATAACAGACAAACCCCAGGAGTGACAGTTGAAGTGAAGTGAGTCCGACCTGACTAATCCCACTTCCTGTAGGAACACTTCATCCTCTGTATTGCAACAGAGGATGAACTGTCAGAGACCAGGATTACAAAGTCTTAATCTAGAACAATATATTGGCTTAGTCAGCTTTCTCAGACACACTTTATGTTTGTGAGGCTGCAACGGTGTAAAGATATGCAAACTAGACGTCTGGCGCCATTTTATTCCACCATTGAGAAGCAAAGAAGTTGATAGGGATTTACCACTAACTCTTCAATAGGTTCTTGCTCCGTTGATGTTTCTGATCTATTAGCTCCTTCCTAATCTGGTTGACAAGCAGAATAAAAGATTAACTGTTCTTAGGCAAAAAAAAAAAAAACTTTGAGGTAAACCTGCAAATATCTACCAATATCACAAATGCTGAGCAATAAACACGCTTTAATCATCACAATTCTTTAGAAACATCTTGATCTTGTGGAGGACGAGTGAAGATGAGAGGCCTAAACAGAGAACAGAAGGGCTTGGTTTTCGTCAACACATCCGCTGAATTTTCCCGGAGGTTGGGTGTAAAAAAAAAAAGCCAAAATGACAAGCAAGAAAACAAAGACAAAGCTCACATGAGAGAACATATCAGAACATAAGCTGAATTAAAATGACACAAAGATGTGAACAGGTCTCTCCTGAGGACAGGCTTCTGGTGATGGCATCAACTGAGTGTTATGTAACGCTGCAGTCTCTTTACCTCTGGCGCCATCGAGTGGACAGATTTTTCAATTACCAGAAAGTCAACTTCAAAAACCCACTCCGATGAAAGCAGTGTTTTTGGTGGTTTTAACATGTTTTTGTGGCATGTTTCTGATGATGGACGACATTTATAAGGAAAATTAAGCTTCAAATTGCATTTCTATATATTTCTTTATTCCTATTTGTGATGTAGACGACTAGATCAATGTACGTCTTCATTTTCCTCATCTGGCTCGATGCTGTGCGGCTGGATACTCAGATATTGCTTTTGTTGCACCGGTAATGTTAGGTTGGGGGTGTGAGGGGCTAGTGGGAGAGCGTGTAAACAGAGAGCTCTCAGTTATGGGTGAAGGGAAGGTAGGGCGGGATTGCTCTGTGCCAACGGTCCCGCCCACAACTCAGAGATACATTTCTAATGAACTCCTGCCACTCAGCAGAAACTACGTCCTAGAAAATGACAGATGTTTTTTTATTTCAGCCAAAAACAGTGTAATCATAATTAAAAGACCACTGGGAAAATGTTTACAATAGATCAAAAGATGATCAAAGAGGGACTTTAAATCCTTTTTGTGGTGTAACAATGTAAAATGTTTTAGCCCAGGGCTAAAACAGGATTAAAGAAAGTGAGACGTACCTTTACCAGAAACAACTTCATTCTCTGTTCGCCATCGAAACCCAAACTGTTGAGTGCAAAAAAAAAGACAAGTTGACCAACAAAATCAGCCATAAATCCTAGCTTTGCCATTTAATAAAAAATTCCATCAAAACAAAATCAAGATCATAATTTACAACGGAAGCAGCTGAATCTGCAATAGGTGAGTAAATGCTTTATTTACGCTGCTAAAAATACCGTTGATAATATTGTGATGTGACTGACTGACTGCTTATTTTCCTTTTATTTTTAAACACAAAAGTATAAGGGCCACCATTAAAATAATAAATAAATACATTTATTAGATTAAAGTCACCAAATATGAGAAAAAAAAAGTATTTTTACGAGAATAAAGTTGTACATTTATGAGAATAAAGACATTTTAAGTGAAAAAAGTTGACAGGAATAAAGTTGTAAAAGTATGAGAGAAAAGTCTTAGCTTTTCGAGAAGAAAGTCTTCAATGTATGAGAAAAAAAATGCTATTTCACAACAAAAGTCATAAATTAAAAGTTGTAATTTTGTAAGAGTAAAGATGTAAACTTTTGACGGAGCTGTAATTTACCAGAAGTAAGTTGTAAAAATATTAGGAAAAATAAACTTTTTGCTAATATTTAAGTAAAAATTTTACAAGAATAAAGACATAAATTTATGAAAAAAGTCGTGATTTTATGAGAAAAAGTAGCAATTTTAAAAAAAATAAAGTCGTAATTTTACAAGAATTAAGTTGTAAAATTATGAGAAAAAAATTTTAATTTTACAAGGGAAAAGCCATGCTTTTATATAGTTGAGTGAACCTTTATCCACATTACATGCAGACTAAATCCATCAATGTATCCATTTCTGGGGATTCCGTAAGGCTTTAGTTTATCATAGGAATGTATGGGCCATAAGGCATATGGACCTCTGCAACTATACTGCTGACGACATAAACGGCGCACCGGCCAGAAATCCCCTCCTTGTGGGTCAAGTATCCTCTTCTGAAGAGACCCAGTTTCATGCAAATTCATTTCAATGTCCTTATACTTAGCCTTAGTATTTCTTTATTTGTGAAATCTATGCTGAAGTAAACGCTTACAAAGTCTCTCATACTAAAACACAATCTTGGTTCTTTTTTGTTGTTGTTTACATATATGTTTTTTTTAGTAAACCAACTTTTGCCTCAAATATATGACATTAATCTCGTAAATTCTTAATTCAGAATTCATGAAATCATAGCATTATCATGAAATATTGACCTTTTTACTCATAATTCTATGTTAATTACCATGAAATTAGCCTTTCCTTTATATTTCTACAACTTTATTCAAGTAAATGTATATATTTTTTTAATTTTATAGTGGCTCTAATACTCTGTCATGTAAAGTAGTTAAATAAAAATGACAAACAGATAGTGATAAAGTGCTTGATAAAGGAGTAGGTAAATCAATTCCCACCCCCAATATTACTACATGTAATGCATACATTTTTACACATTAAACATATGATTGTCAATCTTATAAACATAGTTTATGTGAATTTGAGGTCTAGCAACAAGAATGGAAAATGAGACAAGGTGTTTTTCGAAATTCTCTTTCGAACAAACTTCAGACATCTTTTTTTTCTTTTTTGGGGGTGGGGGTGGGGGTGGGGGGTGGATTAAAGACTTTTTAAAATAATGATGTTGACGTTGCGTTAATAAATCATTTTCTATTAGAAATACTGTTCTGATTCAGTTTAAAGGAAAGCAACATATCCCAATTTCTCCTTTATTACCACACTTTGAACAGTTTTAATAATGTTTGACTAAATCTGTTCGATCTCAAATCCTTCAGTAACAATACACAAATATAAACCACACAAGTAGATGTAAATATGAACATTTGCAGAGCCAAACAGGTTCACACTACTTTTTTGGTTGGTTTTAAAGTTTGGCATCTAACCAGAAAGCCAATATGAACTTCAGCATCAATGACTATAATCTTTCTAAAAGATTAAGAGCAACGTGGACCGAGGTCTGTGTTCAGGCTGGATTCTTTTCATCACCTTGTTTTCTTTGTATCTGCTGAGGTCTGCTATGCAGTACTCTTTGAAGAGCTTGTCGTAATACTTCTTGGCCAGTTCCTTTTCCCTGAGTGAGGAAAAAGCGCCAGTTGACATGAGGCACTGACAGCTCAGAGTTAGCACGGGACTCTGGATGATCACCATGTCATGTCTTCCTCGTCCTCGTCCCTCCAGAGGAAGCGATGGTTTTCACGCAGAACGTCCAGATCCCTTTTATCTTTCCCCCTGAAGGGTAGAAAACATTTGACAAAAACCAACAAAGGTTCTGAAATCAGATTCCCATCAATGTAGCTTTTCAGGGTAGCAACAGATCCTTGAATCTCTACGTACGCAGAGCGTTTGAAGTCCGCCATCTGTCCTCCATAGTACAGTATGTAGTCGCCAACAAACTTCTTATGCCGCTCAAACTAGAGTAGTTTGCTTAAAGTCTTAATGTTTTTCAGAGGGAGCTCTAACAACATGTAAAGAGATTCAGTTTCTCAAATGTTTCCAGATTAACATATTCAATAAAATATCATCATTAAATTCGAAATCAATATTTGTTACATTATGCAAAAGGATACAGCATTCATCGATATCAGGTGGGCTCTCCTGTTCCTGGCTTCTTCTCTAAAAAAGAAAAAAGAAGAAAAGAAATGCAGTTACAATATGGCTTATATGGTTAAAGATTTTCAGTTTTAACATAGAGAACTGAAAATGAGAAAATTGCAATCAAAGTCCAGGAAAGGACAGTGTCTATCTATGTGCATGTAAAACAGAAATCATTTTCATTTTGCTTTCCTGAACTTTATTTGGCTGCACAGAAAAACAAAGGAATGAATAACAAGATTAAATGTTGCCATACATCACTTGATGTCAGAACTTCATTTTAATCTATCAATAGACAAGTGTTGCTTGTCAGAACTAAAATTCTGTCTGGTGAGTTACCTGTCCACTTCACTTGAGTGCAAACTGCGGTGAGCCACCTTTGAATGTTGACCTTTCTGGAAGGGCTTCTGTAGGAGTTCCTCCTCATGTTTCCTTTCAGACATCCATAGAATGCTTATGTTATCAAATCAAATTTCTAAGGTACTTTTCATACTCATGTAACACAAAATGCTGTAAACAAGTATAAAGTAAGTATAAGTAAGTAAGTATAAACGGTCTTCAATTCAAAAACAAAACCTTCACACACGCAAAAAAGATTTTAAAAATACAACACACAGCATAATTGAGTATGAAATGAGTTATGAATAAGATGCAAGATATAAATAGAAATCTGGCGTCATATTGGTGTGGGGACCTGTCCACACCAGCAACCCCTTACAGGACCCTTCTGAATCAAAGCAGAGCCAGCACAGGGAGAATCACGCTACAACCACCCTGTATACTAAGGAGGCTGGTGTGGAGGATCCATCTGAAGAAAACAGATAAACCTTAATGGATGGGTAGACACCACTAAAAGTGAATTAAAAAGATATTAATTACTTTTTAAAAAAATAAAATCAAACAAGGAAAAACAGAATGTAAACAAATATAATGTAAACATCAAATAAATACATTCTTAAATTTCAGCTAAAACCCAGATTTCAACCATTACATTTACAAGCCAACAAGTAAAAGACTTCAACAAATAAAAACATTTTTATATACTTAAGAAACGTGCTTGAACATGGGTAAACTATGGATCCTTGTGGTTTCACCTTTTGCAAACTCTTTCTGAGGTTTCTCCTTGGTGATCATCATCACTGAAGTCTGAGTCATAGTCTCCCCCACCATGAACCTGCAGAGATTCAATTCATGCAAAAACTTTTTTCTTAAAACAATTAGGCTCCACAGATTTGTATTGTAACAACCACATCCAACACAATTCTGCTGCTTATCAGAATAAATGACGATTATTGCATTAATTCTAATTAAATCATCATTTAAAGACATTTGAAATTAGAAAAGTGCAGCAGGCGAGATTGCATTGTTTTTGTTATTGTTTTTTTTCCCCCACACATACAGTAGGGGCTCGTTTTTGTGTTGACTTCATAAGCGGGTATAGTTTGATTCATGTGAGACTGTAAATGTTTTTTTCTACTTCTGTTAAACACCATTAGTAAAGCAGAAATCGATTTTAAAAATCATGTTAGGAGAAAACCTATAATATTTTCGTCATCCCTGATCAGTGTTGTGGCTCATGAACGGAGTGTTTTGGTAAACGTGAAATTCGCGAATTCAGAATATTTTCTGCTGGGATCCCACTAAAATCCCATTGATATATTTTGAGATTTTTGTTACAAATTTGATCAACGCAAAGCCTTTATTTATTTATTTATTTACCTTTACAAGATTCTCCATGAGTTTCTTTCCTCCCGGAGCTGCTCTGCTCACTGTTTACATGACAGTTCGTCGGCTGAAGATGACGCAGAGAGCACAACAACGTCGCGGTGTGGTTACGTCATGATCACTTTCCCGCCTGCATTTTTTTCTTCTTTTAAAAATTATATTTCACGAAAAAAAAAATGTTCATGAAAAAACATTTGCATTTAAATGCATTAAAAAATCACAAAGAGTTTTTTCATGGATGGGGACCTTTAAAGTCAAACAGAAATGTGTTGTTGAACTTATTCACTTGTGTCTTTTGTCTTAAAATGATATTTTCCAGTGTTTTTGTGCTTTAATGTCTTCTTTTGCTTTTCTAATTTGTCCCTTTTATCTTAAATCAGATTTTCAGTGGTTTAGTGTTTACTTTGGAAATCACAAAAGGTAACTTTATGTGTTGCATATGTCGACTGTATAAGAGAACTGGACATAGTGCTTGTGATGTCACCCATAGAAAATGGCTTACTTTCGGTTCCAACAAAATTAACTCAAATCATTTTTCAGCGATACGGACTCCTTCATGTTGGAACCAGACAACGCTATGAACCAGTGATTGGTCCGTATTGGTCTGAGTCAACATTTCTATGGCAACCATTTTCACTAATCAGGAGCATAGACCGTAAAAACAGCGGACAGCTCAGCTCCTCCCCTCTCGTGTTCCAAGAAGTCAAATTCTTCACTTCTTTTGTGAAATAGATGGTTATTACTCAGTCATTCTATTTGTCACAATAACCATTCATGCTCTGATACATTTTTTTTAAAGATATTCTTTCTTTGTTCCAAGCTATTCACGTTATAAACTGATCAATCAGATGCCTCAGTAAAAGCATGTGATATTTAGGACTGGGCTGCATGAAATAAAGACAGGAATTAAAATGTTTAAATTTTGTCCTTTTGTTCATAGAAACTACAGACATTTTCAACATGCACTAATTTGTTTCATATATGATGCTAAAGTAAATATAAATTACAGTGTTGTAAACACATGACCTCATTGAGATCTCTCTGATATGGTCCATGAAAACCATGGACAATCTCTGAGAGAAGTATCAGTGGCTAATGACTTTTTTAAATTACATCATTTAGTACATTTTTGTCATTTTAACCACTTTAGAAAAATTTTCTTTTGAGAAAAAAAAAAGAATTAATTGTATCTTTAAAAAAAAGCATCAAAAACTAATTTATTACTTGGAAGTAACTTGACATTTGAAATTTTCATAAAAAATTACACAACAATAAACAAACTTTTAAACCAAAATGTAAAAAAAACAAAAAAAAAACAATATTTTTGGTCATTTATATTGAATGTTATAATGTTTCACTTCTCTGAAATCCAACAAATTATGATAGATACATTTGAAAACCCAATCTTCAGTTTCAAATCTTTTGTTAAAACATAGAAAACATTTTGTTTTCTACTTCCCCTTTATCAGTCGATAACCTCAAGTTTGAAAACACAAAAAAGCAAAAGAACACTAAAAAAATTAAAGTTTGAACACAGCTTTGTGTAAAGAAATGTACTTTAAAAATTAATAACTTTACAAATTGCAAATAAATAAAACAACTTTATTGAATAAATATATTTAACAATGACCTTTCAATTAACATAACTTGATATTTTGTTGTATTCTTTAAAAACGTTTCGAACAATATTTGCATATATGCAAATAGTTTTACTAGTTTGACAATAAAGTGACAAATCTTTATTGTCACTGTCCACATGTACAATAAAATTAAAAGCTGTCAACACATGAGTGCAAAAAACAAGATATGGATGATACAAAAATGTAGGTTATGTGCACAGAGAATGTTGAATACGGTAGTTATGTAAGCAAATGTATTTTGTGGATAAAAAATGCAAACAAACAGTTAAATAAATAAATAAATTTGTCAATAAGGAGGTAAAAAAAGATATATTTTGAAGTTAAAAGAATAAACACATGAATAAACAACAATATACATATGTATTTTTTTCTCCCAATTTTTATGCAATTTTTAAAAAACATTTTTTTAATAATTCCTATGAACATTAATTTTAAGAAAAATCTAAAGCAAAACAAAAAAAATAAGGGAATAAAGACAATCAACAGGAGAAATAAAATCCTTTTAATATAAAAGTCCACTGTTTTGTCTCTAAATGGTGAACAAAAAAGTTAAAGTAATTACTTACTTATAACACTCTCATGTGTAGCATTGATATTATCCCTTTTGCTGTTTTGTTTTTTGATAGAAAATGCTCAGTTTTAAATGCCGTCCCTAAAACTTGCAGTCTTTTCTTTTATGTTATTTCAAGTTCCTGTAAAAAACACTGTGAGTTCTGTAAAACACAAACAAAACTTTAGACATAAACCAGATTTTTATTTTCCTGATTCTGTTGATTCTAGTGAAGTTTCTTGAAGAATGGCTTGTAAATTCCTAAATGGTCCTTCAATGAGGCCATTTTAAGGCCAAGCCATAATCAGCAAATGTGCTCCACTGGGGATTTGATTGAAAAATGAAGGCAGACTATCCAACAAAGACTTCAATTTTTGAACAAATGGCTCAGTTTTACCCTCTAAATAGCTTATCGGGCCTCATATCGATCCCCACTGAGGAACAAAGGCTGTCTGCAGGCCTGGGAAATGTAGATGGAAAAATAAAAAGACTTTTTCATTGGGGGGCATAATTCAGAGGTTATAATAAATTGCCCGGGTGAAAGTTCAACACTTTGTGGGAACACAAGTCTTGTGTTTTCCTCCGAAATCAACAAAGGACTTTTTGTGGGCACCAAAACCAGACTGCAAGGAGAATAATTCTTACTTTTCTTTAAAAATTCATGGAAATCAGGGCATGTGTGGCCTGTTTATTCCACAAATCCACCCTTTTTTCCCTTTCCCATTATTATCAGGGAAGAAAGGAGGCAGCATGTGATGAGTGGGGCAGGTGCATTTGCTCATGAAAAGCAGCTTCCCATTAGATTCAGAGGCGCGCATAAATAATAGCGGCTTTAAAAAGTGCACCTAAGGGCCTCCCCTCCTCCTCTTCCTCCTCCTCTTCCTCATTTCTCTCTTTTTACTTTCTGGAGCGCCTCTAGGCATAAGAAAGAGGCGTCTCTGCTTACTTCAGACACCTTGTTTCACTTTGGGAGGATGAGATCACCAAACGACAGCAGTCTGGGATGTTTGCGCTCTTGCGTCCCACATTAGTAATCCTGCCCCCCCGCAGAACAAATCCGTTGGACCGGTGCCTTCCTCGCAAGAAACAAGAGGGACTCGAGCCTGCATCAAAGCTTTTGATCAAATAAAGGCAAGAGCGCGGAACCATTTGGCATGTTTTTGTGCGCAAGTTTGCGCGCGTCGGGATGGAGAGGCTGGAGGCTGCTGCTTTGGGTCGCCGTTGCCAGTTTGGTGCTGATTGATGGACGGAGGGTGAAGCAGCCCAGATGCCCCGCTGGATGTACGTGCACCAAGGATAATGCCCTGTGCGAGGATGTCCGCTCCGTGCCGCACGCCTTCCCCTCCGACGTGCTGTCTCTGTAAGCGCAACTCCTCCAGGCTGCCCTCGAGTGCCCCACGCACGGGTTTCCACTCATTTCTCCTCCTTTTTTAGGTCTTTTGTCAAATCAGGATTCAGCGAAATCACCGGGGGGAGCTTTGTGCACACTCCCCACCTGCAACTCCTGTGAGTATGTCTGTTTATGAAGGGAATAAACAAAGGAGGGAAGCTATGCAAATTCAAATAGGATTCTCTAATTGTGTCAGGATTATGCAATGGACCACATGCTCACAGAAACAAACAGCAGTGACTGAGGAGCAAATGTGCCACCTCATGACCACATTTGATGGTATGATTTGGAGCCATCATAAAGGAAGTCAGATGAAAGCAGCCTGTCACTGAGCAATGCTTTCCCAGACAAAGCCTCTGCTTTGAGGATTTCATCTTCATGTTCTCAGTTGTGGCAGAAGGAGCTCTCCAGTGTAGGAGGAGGAGGAGGAGGCATCAGGGATCAAAAGAGCGTGACAAGAAGGAGGAGGTGCAGGGGGTTAATGAATGTGTTTTCACCTCCATTAAACCCCACTTCAATGAATAGGGCTTTTCTCTGTGACAAAAGCTGCGATCATTGGGTTAAAGAAGATAGAACCCATCCTTTTTTGAGTTTTGGACACCTTAAAACTAAAACTGACAAATTTGATTATAAAGATGTTTTGACCAAGGAGTTTAGCGAGGGGAGGCACCGTTATCACATGTTTTCTTTTGATGTTTTAACACGCATTTATTTAAACTCTCACAATAGAAACTTAAACCTATAATGAAAAGAAAATTCACAGAAGTATGTACGCAGCATCACTTTATTCTGAGTATTCTTACCAGTTTTGGTCCCACAAACTTTAGAAACAGCATTTCTCTTCTGCCAAATGTTGCGCTGGATCATTTTCAAGACGCACGTCTTCGTGTTGGACACTCCAAAACAAGCCCCACTATGAGGTGCAGGTAGATCACCAGGGGGCTCATTTGGGTGTGCTGAAAGTTTAGGGTTTCATTCCTTCAAACTCCTAAAATACTTCTCTATCTTTTCCTTTAATCAGTTTGATTTGCCTATAAAATTGTATGTTGAATGTTCTTCCTGACACTACTCTGCAATTACTAGGCCTGAGACCGACACAAGCAGGACACTGGTTCCTGCCCTGTTGAGTTTGCAATTATCTTTTTTTAATGTCTGTCTTTTTGTGCATTTGTCTATCTGTCCATCCTTTTATTCTATTCTTATTTTATGTATTTTTGTGGCATTCTTTTTATGTGCAATTTAATTTTTTTCTTTATTGTGGACTTCTGCAGGGTGGGGGGTGGGGGGGGGTGGGTTGTGTTGTGTTGTGTTGTTGTTGTCTCCCTGGCTCATGCCTTTATCCGACTTTCCTCCGAAACAGCAGAGTGGAAAGGCGGAGCACTTGCCTCGCTGATGCTGAAGTAGTTTCAGGTCTTGCATTACTGCTTGTGCATTCTGTGCTAATTTTTTTTAGCCAAGTTCTAATGTTCTTTTTGAGCAATTTTAGGGTACAACAACATCGAGTGCAAAACTAAAATGACATAGTAGTGCCTGTCCTGGGAGGCCTGATTCTTGGATGTGTAGGCTTTGTCCACCCTCTGGCGCCAGTTTGTCAACAAATATCCTTTTGTTTTGTGGGCCTTAAGAACCCTGTCCTAAAAGAGGCAACATAGAACAACAAGAATTTATCTGTTTAAAAATCTCTCTAAAATGTTTCTATTTTGAAATTATAAAATGACCACTTTGCTTGTTTTTCAGAAGAATGGTCTCTATTTCAATATTCTTAAAATTATTATTTTGCTTTGATGAAAAAAAATGTTTTCCCTCTTCACAGATTATTCACAGCAAACACGTTTGATATTATTGACGGGGATGCGTTTGCTGGCTTACCTCACCTCGAATACCTGTAAGTATTTTCTTTTGAAATGGCTACAGATTGCTTACAATAACAGTGCTTGCTTGACAAAAATAAGCCTTCCATGTTTGTCTTTGTTTTATTCAGTCTGTTAGTAAAAAAAAAATAGGCAAGTTTTAGCTAACAGTTGTATTTATAGCTGGATTTTTTTTAAATAAAACAAATAAACATTGTTTTTGTAGGAATTAATTTTAATGGATTATTCAAATATTTCTGTAGTCAAATTTGTACTTGTCAATTCAGTGTTAGTTTTCTGTCAAACAGTGTGACAATTGAGCCAAAGATTTCCTGTCTCGTTAAAAGCATTCAGGTCAAGCCACAGCCTCATAATAAAGCTACCACAGCCATGCCTTAAATGGTTTTTAAAATTGACCCTTGTCTGGCCAAACAATTCAATTCTCAAATTTGACTCTTTCAAACAAGTTTCCTTTCGTACATCTTTTTCAAGACACAACATTGAAGGTTTAAGCAGAACAAACTCTACCAGATGTGCATTGTGCTCCTTAAAGTGACCTGTCAGAATCTGATCCACTGTCCACTGAGCCTCTTCAAACAGATACAGAAAAGCTACCAGGATCAGTTAGTGCTGAACACTCACAGGAACAAGTTAGTTCTTTTTTAATACTTCTGGGACCAAATGCAATTATTTGACTGTGGCTTTTACATTCTTTAGCTTTTTTCTTTTTACTAAAAACCCCCCAAAAGCTGAACGTTGTCTTGATACTGGTCCCTATAAGTGAATATAAACTTTATTTCAAAACTTCATAAACACATATTTACAATTCTTTAAAGATCTAAAAAATTATTATTTTTTTGTTTATAGACAAAAGTTCATTAAAATGATAAAATGTTCAACTTTAAATGGGAGTTCTAGCCTTTTTTTTGACAGAAAAATAAACGTCTGCAAAAAGTTTATTCTTAGCTGTCATCCATATCTTCATACAATGAAAACAACAACAATATATGAATAACATTGAAAGTCTAATAAGATTGAGAAAATTTTCAAACAAAGAGTTTTATTGTAGTTGTTCTTATTGAATTTCTTTCTTTTTTGTGCACAGATTCATTGAAAACAACAGAATTGCGTCAATATCCCCAAATGCTTTCCGGGGCCTGAAGGCACTGATCCACCTGTGAGTCATTTATTTTTTGTTTAATCAAATTACTTTTGCAGAAAAGCAATTTCCTTTTCCCTCTGAAAATATATGTTTTAGTTAAATAACTGTGAAAATAGAACTTAAAGTGCCAGAGTTTTACACCATTATGCATCTCTTTTCCCCCTATATGTCACCGTATCACTTTACAGCTGTGTAGAATGCAAAGGTAGGCAGGAGTGTTACTGCAGGGAAGGTGACTGTAGGATTGAAGAGGTCAGCAGGATCAAGTTGCAAAAGAGGAAAACTGTAAAATGTTTTTTTTCCTTTTAGAATTTTTCTTAGAAATTGGATTTTTTTTGCAGCTCTTCTAAGTACAAGCAATACTAAAAAAGATGATTTTACTGCATAAAAACTCACTGACTATTAATGTGATGCAGATTGTTCTGCTCCTGTTTTTCTAAGTCAACAAAACTGAAGGTATAGCTGTAATGTTAGTGACCTGCAGGTCAGTTCTAAATATAGTGGTAATTTAATCTAAAACCAAGTGAACCATAGTGTGTCTGTGAGAGTGTGTGCAATACCCAAGAAACACCAATTATTTTGCCAAAGCTGACCAGGAAACAAACGAATATTCAAATCTCTACCAACTCTAATTTCAATTAAAAAAAAATTTTTTTTTGGTCACAAAATGGCAATATTTAAATATAAAAGCTGGTATATTTAAAATTCAGGAAAATCCCTAAACAGTAAATGTGTTAAGATTAATAACTAAGAAATGATTAATAAGCAAGGTTTTAAAAAAATGGAACAAATGTGAAATCTATGACACGAAAAGAAAACTTTTGACAATTTTCAAGTCAAAATGGATAAAATAAAATATTCTTTTTGGTTACAGGAATACATTTTCATATGATTAACTGTAAAGCTTGGAGATATTAAAGACAAACTTTATTAAAAATTGTGTTTTGGGGTTTTTTCAGATTTTCTTGTGGCATTTTTCTGATGATGGCAGACAGATATGAAGGGAAATCAGCTTAAAATAGCATTTATAAATATTTCTTTGTTAAATTTGTGGTGAACCGGGAGCAGGCGTAGAGCGTATTTATGTAGAAAATATGCTGGGCAGGCCAGAAGTGGCGGAGCATGTAAACAGGGAGCTCTCAGCATAAGGAGGACAAGGGAGGAGGTTGCTCCACACTGAAGGTCCTGCCCACAACTCTGAGGCAAATTTTTGATGAACTCCTGCTGCTCCGCAGAAGCTATGTCCTAAAGAACAACACTTTAAAAAAAAAAATTGGACTAAAAACAACGTATCCGTTACCATAATTAAAAGACCACTGGGAACGCTTTTACAATAGATCAAAAGATGGCCATAATTTTCAAAAATCAAAGTTACCTGCTTTTTTTCTCTTTTTTTTCTCATTACTTTAATGGAAGGTACTTAGGGGAAGGCAAACGTTTAGTCCCCGTCTAGAAACTCTTCTGTCTGTCAGCCAAAGTGAAGGTCACAGGTCCTGAGAAGAGCTGCTCTGGCCCCCGGCCAAACTTTGTGACGACAGTTATTGCACTGATGCTACTGCAATCTGCTCTTAGTGTGGAGGAAACATTTCGGGCCGGTAACCTTGGAAGCATTTGGAAAGTGAATTGCCTTTAGCCAATGTAGTTAAGTAGCTGGACCTCTAAAGAGCAAAGACGACAGAATCTGTGACTTCAAGATCCAGGTTGATAATCTCTGAAAGCTCAAGAAACCAACTTTTAAAAGCTTTGAAAACAGAAAAAAGATACCAGAATCTTAAGCTTGAAGATACATTTCCATCAAAATAGAATCAAACATATTTGCAGAAGGTTGCCAACTGTTGCTAGTGATTAAGGAAGTGAGGGAAAAGCTATTCAAAAACAGAGATTATGGAAAAAAACGAATTCAGGAGTAGTAGCAAAAGAGACTAAATAAAAAAGTGCAGAATAAATATAAATGAAATCCAGCCAGATGTAGCTACTAAAAGATAAATCAGAAAAAACTGAGTTTGCTCAACAAATGTGTACTTTAACCCTGTACAGAACTTCTGCTCTTAAAAAGGCCAGTGAGGATCATGAGAATGCAGGAAGAGCAATAGGCTCCGAAGAATTTTGAGGAACAAGCAGATGTACTGTTACGGGAAGAGGATTAGGGCCATAGAGAAAGAAAAAGAAGGGTAATTCTGACATTCTGAAATTAAAGGAAGAATTCACAGATTAAAGTCAGAATTCTGAGATAAAAGCCAGAATTTCACATTGCCCCCTTCTTTTTTCTTTCTCCATGGCCCTAATCCTCTACTGTAGACACATATATATACTTTATCTATAAGCTTATATAAAATGCTTTACTTTTGTGGTAATTGATTAATATCATATTTTTCTTAATTAAAATTTTTTTTAATTGAACAAAAATCAACCACTATTTTTCTTTAACAAATCCAAATTCAGAGTACTCATTGCTGACCAATTCATGTACCTACTGTAAGCTGTAAACCAGTTCCCTATGGGGAAAAAAAAATACTGCAGTGTTTCTACTTCCAAACTGACAGCTTTGTCTCAGCTGCAAAACAAGCATCACTGCTGACCCTCATGGCCCCCCAGGGAAATCACCTGCGTTTTTGTGATTCCTCTGCTCAGACAATCCAGTTCAGAGATCCAGTTCATTATTCTCAGATCAGGGATGAAGCATCGTGTTGGGAAAGGACAGCGTCTTCTCCCAGGACTCCTCCCTAATTGATGAAGAGTGAGTGATAAAGTGAAATCAAGAGCTTGCTTTATACCAAGTGTCCACTCTAAAAGGGGTTTGAAGGAGTTTCAAGAGCAATCAGTTTAGATTATTGATTGAAGCTGTGTCTGAATGATGGGAAAAAATGAGCAGATTAAAATGGCTGGCTGTTCTTTCCCTATCTGGCCTGTAGGTTTACTTTATGTGCTTTGACAAGAGAGCAGTATTTTTACTGAGAGGTTCATGTTTTTTTTAAAGACTTTCCATTCTTAAAGTCCCCACCAACCATCTTTTGTTCTATTTTAAAAGTGTTTCCAGTGGTCTTTTAATTATGAGTATGTCATTTCTGTCAAAATAAAAAAAAAACTTGCTGTTTTCTAAGACAGTTTCTGCGGAGCAGCAGTAGTACATTAGAAATTCTCCTCCAAGATATAGGTGGGATTGTTGGCACAGAACAACCCCATTCTCGTCACCAATAACTAAGAGCTCTCCGTTTACACTCTCTGCCACTAGTTTACAGCCGTAAAGCCATTCAGACATACAGTTTTGAGTCAGATGCCAGCTCAGAAGAGGAAAATGAGGACGTAGTCATTTACAAATGGATCCATCAGAATGGAGCGGAGCAGGGACCTTATGGCCCGCTCAGCAAATATTCTACGTAACAAATACAATCTTTTTCAAACAGCAGATATTTTGTCTGCTCCTGATCCATAACAATTTGAATAAGAAATTCTCAGAAATGCAAAACAAAGAATAAAATGTTGGGTTGCCTCTAAGTATCAGTAATTAGGATTTTTAAGGAAAAGGTATTTGTGCTTCTATTCTATTGTGCTATTCCATTAAGTATGTCTTTTGCTTTACCTCAAGAGTTTTAAGTCATAATTACAGGTTTTTTAAAAAGCTCTTTGTGAAGGCATTGACTGATGCCAATTTTCACACCTCAAAATGTACATATTTTTGTATCTTGCCAGCATTTTCTTGTTAATATTTTGTTCTGGTCCTTTTCAAATTTAGCTTACTGAGAAACTATTTTCATGGCAAAAAGATCAGCCCCCATTCCCTCAATTTGGCTCATAAGCAGTTTCAATAATAACTTCATTGTATCTCCAATGCCTCAAAGTGAAAAACAGTGCTTGTATACACAACATTTGTTAGTTTTCCTCTATAATTGTCTTTTTTTAAACATTTAATTTATTAAACAATTACTTTTTTCCTCATACATGTACCCAGTTTTTCTCAGATTCATAAAAATCACAGATTGCGAACAAAAATCACAGTTCAGATTGCTTCTAATCTGATCATAATGCATGTTTTGCCTCCCATTTCTGATCAGGAGTCTGGCTTACAACAACCTGCACACGCTGCCCAGAGATGTCTTCAAAGGCATGGATGCTTTAAGCAAAGTGTAAGTTTTTATTGCGGACAAGGTCTGTTTTATATTTGAAATTACTATTTTATTTACTTATTTATTCTGCTCTGATTTTCTGTTGTATAATTCATTATTCTTTCCAGGCAGTTCTGTAAACAACAGTAATACAAACTGGCAGTTTGTTTCTTTTGTGTCTCTTGAAAGAGAACCAGTTTTCTTTTTGCTCAAATTTTTAGAAAAAAGTAGAAATCCTCTGAGGTGTCAGACTCTGTCTTTTCTTTTTGCGTTGAAAAATATATCTATTTTTTAGAAATCCGGGTTAGAATAGAGAAGTAAAGCTTGGGTTAGGCTGCCATAACATTTTGGTAAATCACAAAAAAATCAAGTAGACAAAAAAGTTTTGTCACACAATCACCTGCAAGTGTTTTTTTACTCTAATCTAAATGGATAGCTCACTCTGGTCACAGGAAAATTGTTTAGTGCATCAATATGAAAATACAGGAATTAAGGGAAAATCTGAGCAAAGGCTGGAAGTAAAAAACTATAAATATTCCTGAGAATGTAAAGGCTAAATGTCAATATTTCTCTTCTTGAACGTTTGTAGAGATCTGCGAGGCAATAATCTGATTTGTGACTGCAAGCTGAAGTGGTTGGTGGAGTGGATGCATCAGACCAACGCCACCCTGGACCAGATCCACTGCAGTGGCCCCCCCATTCACCAAGGAAGGAAGATCAACGACCTGCTGCCGCACTCTTTTGACTGCATTACAACAGGTTTCCTCTGCTGAACTCCACTCTGTATTTTACAAGAGCAACCAGGGCTGCTGCTGAGTTTCAGGGAGCCTCGGGCAAATATTTATAGGGGGTCCTCCCAAATTAATTTTCATATAAAGAATTGCTGTGTTAAAAACATCTTTTATGTTTAAATTAATGTAGTTATTTTCTTATAAAAACAAGTTAAAAAGAATCAATTAAAAAACTGAATTTTAGAGAGTAATAAAAAATGAATGAGCAAAATAAGAAAAACGAAAAGACAAATAGAAAAATACTAGAGCAGGGATCAACATTGAATTAGTGTTATTCCATGATCATTTGTGCATGAAACTGTATTGGAATGACTGAAATGTTGAACCTTTCAGAGTTTGCTTCGTATCAGCCACTGAAGTTTGAGTCGATTTCCGTGGAGGCGTTCACCTTTGACAACGAGCAGTACGTAGTGTTTGCTCAACCTTTTGCTGGGACATGCAGCTTCCTGGAATGGGATCATGTTGAGATGGCCTTCAGAACTTATGACACAATCGAAAGTGAGTTTTAAAAACAGTCACAGAACAGACACTGAACCAGAGAGCTATGTCTTCCCTTACTTTACTTATTTAAATATAAATTGCTGAGAGGCTAAGTTATGAAGATCTAATTATATTTAGAAAAATATTGTATGTCATATTTTTGACAAATTCAAAAAAAAAATTTCTCTGACAAATTAACTTTGACTGGATCTTGGCCAAATGTGTCAAAAGACACAGAGATAAAGGATTTGTAGTGCTAAAGACTGAAGCCAAACGTTGCATCATGCTAGTTGCAGAAATTCAGTACCACAAGCTGCGTTTCCATTACACAGATGCGCAAAACGTAATCGACATTCTAGAAATGACGAAAAAACACTATTTCGGAATTACAAAGTTTCCATTAAATTATAATTATGTGAATAAACGCAAAGCAACTAACGCGATAAATCTTTCAAAACCACAGGAATGGATGAGAACTAGTATTGTTTTAAGTTGATTCACAAAAAGGGAGTATTTGGGTGACGTCACGGCTTCTGGGGACCGCGTGCAGCGTAGCTAGACCACTGATAATGTATATAAATGTAAACAGATGCACGAGAAAAGCCTGTTCAGCGGTATTAAAAAACAACCATTAAGCAGTTGGACCATTTTTCCTGTAAGATAAGATAAGATCCATTCAGATTTCTGTCATGGCTCTAGCGCTCATCATCATTTGTCAAAGGAGACGTCTGCAGAGCTGCAAGCGTAACCACTCCTCCTCAGTTAATGTAACGATTTTAAGAAAATCTTGGTTGGTGATTTTACAATTCTGTTTGACACGCAACTTTTGATGAGCTGTGACGCTGAGCTGGTACCCGCTGTGCGGGGCACAGCGCAGCCACTTTCTTCGAAGAAGCGCATTTAATTCCAAAAAAGTGTTTCCATTGCAGTTTTGCGCAATTTGTCCATTTTGATACGCCCCAAAAACCACCTCCTCCAAGCGCAAACACTCTTTTTTCAATAAATTCAAGTTTTTTCAAAATTGTGGTGTTTGCATTGAGCGAATTTAGTGTCGCAAATCCAATTTGCACAATTTCAGAGGTAATGGAAACGCGACTACAGTTGTGGAAACCCTCCTACAGAGTCTTCAGATAAGAAGATTCTGAGAATTTAGGAATTTTACAGGATATACAAGTAAAAGAAGTGAATGTGAGATAAGAAAATTATTGTATAGATGAGATAATGACTGAAGCTCAGATCTGAAAAACCACTGAGCTCTGTTTGTTTTTTAAAAAAAATCTAAAAAAAACTAAATCAGCTTCTCTAAACCTGAAATAACTGTTGTGTAACTGAGACAAAGTTGAAATGAGGATGTCCTTGTTTCCCATCAAACAAAACTTTTCATTGTTTTGGCTGTGTCTTGGGATGTGTGTGCACATAAAAGCAGCTGATTTCATTTCTGTATATAATTATAGCATGAAAGCATCACAAAAATGCTAAATAAAAACAAAAAGCAGACAAACAATATAACAAACTGTTTTTTTTCCGAACTACTGAAAATGAATTACTGACATTAAATATAGAAAGCAAAAAAATCTAAAATATGCGCCTGGAACACTATGGGCTAAATGTGCATGCAAGAACGCATGTCAAATGCCTGGTGTGTGCAGGTTTGACATGATTAGAGTTTAAAGAAACAAAAAGCATTTGTTTTAAATGTTTATTTTAGTCCTTGATTTGAAATATAAACTGTCTACTTCTTCCACTAATCATAAATATTGTACTTTTGTGTTTTTCTCCTTTTTTATTTATTTGTTTTCATGTTGAGGTTCTTCCACTGTCGTCTGCAAGCCCATGGTGATTGACCACCATCTCTTTGTTATTGTGGCTCAGCTGTTCGGGGGCTCTCACATTTATAAGCGTGACTCCTCTGCCAACAAGTTCATCAAGATCCAGGACATCGACATTCTCAAGATTCGCAAGCCCAATGACATTGAGACATTTGTGATAAACAGGGAGTCATTCTTCGTCATTGCTGACAGCTCTAAGGTCTCCGTCTTTTCCTCCATTCGACTCAAGCAGCATTTATTTAGGTTAAACAATAAACATTTAGGGGTCAATATGAAATATTAATCAACAATAATTAAGCTTAGCTGTTGTTTCTCTTGTGCCAGTTACTTTCAATATGTCTCTACCACATATCTTTAGTAGAGACAAATGCATAATTAGTAAATGCACATTTATTAATAAAACCAATATAATTATATTAAAGTCTGACACAATATGGATATTTTTGGGTTAAAGCTAATCGTTAGCTTGCAGTTAACTTGTTCCCCTCTTACAGGCCGGCTCCACAACTGTGTACAAATGGAATGGCAACGGCTTCTACACCCATCAGTCGCTCCACCCCTGGTACAGGGACACAGATGTAGAATATTTGGAGATTTCAAACAAGCCCCACCTGATTTTGTCCAGCAGCTCCCAGAGGCCTGTGGTGTACCAGTGGAACAGGAGCCAGAAAAAGTTTGACAGAAGGACAGACATACCAGATATGGAGGACGTCTTCTCTGTCAAACATTTTTGGGTGAAAGGTGAGTGGACTGGATTTGGCAACTTTACCCTCAATGGGTTAAAATATATTGCATCTGTTTTTTTTTTTTTCTCTTAAAGATGGTTGTTGGTGTTAAAGTCTTGTTATGGCCCTTTTCTAATTTTTTTTGTTGAGTTTTTGCTTTAGTGTGTCTCCTACTCTACATCCCTCTGTAGCTGCTTCATTTCCCAGTGGAGCTGTTCCTTGAATCTTTGTCCTTTTCAAAGGTGATCTGTTCATATGCCTGACAAGATTCATCGGGGACTCCAGGGTGATGCGCTGGGACGGTGCCATGTTCAGAGAGGTTCAAACCTTTCCCTCCCGTGGCTCTATGGTCTTCCAGCCCGTCTCCGTCAGCAACTGGCAGTATGCCATCCTGGGAAGCGATTATTCACTGACGCAAGTCTACCAATGGGACACCAAGAGGGGCCAGTTCATTCCATCCCAGGAGCTGAATATCCAGGCTCCGCGGTCATTTTCTGTGGTTTCAGTTGACAACAGAGTTTTCCTTCTTGCATCCAGCTTCAAGGGGAAAAGTCAGATATTTGAGCACCATGAGATTGATCTAAGTGATTGAACCCAATGTTTAAAAGCAAGAAAAAGGCCTTTGGTTATTCTCCAAAACCCATTCAAACATTTTCTAAAGAAATAAAACAAAATGATGAGTGAAATCTAATCATTTTAGGAAAGATTTAACACATACGATCTGGACCGTGATTTAAAATTAGACAGTGGTAGTTTCAGTTGTAATGATAACTTTTTTTTCCATTAAAACTTGGTATTAGCAACTCTGTCTCTTCTTAAAACGCCCTATTCTCACCATTTTAATTACTTTTTTGCAAATAAATGCCATAAAGTAATATTTTCTATCTGCTCCTCAGTCTTGTATCTGTTACTGCTAAAAATGTGAGACTTATTTGCTCACATGTTTATTGTACACCTTAGTAATAGAAAGTCTAGAGGTTTAAGAGAATTGATGGTCATTTAGAGCTTGTTGAAAAAAGTAAAATATCTATAAGAAGAAATGTGGGGATGAACTTTCAATAGTCTTTGAAGAAAGCTAGATTTATTAGAAACCAGTTGTAGGTGCATTGACTTTGGTCTAACCTCAACCACTTTCAGAGAAATCCGATTGTTGGGGTCTTGGTGACTAAGGTAAAGAACACTATCTTTCATATTTCTCAGCCTCTGGAAGTTACTCAGTGGGACTGAAAGGTGACAAATATAATTAACATACTTCTAAAAACCATTGCCTTTGTCCTAGAAGAGAAGCCTTTTGGCCCAGATTTCTCTAGATAGCACTGACTCATGGTGTTGGTTTGGATAACTCAACACTAGAGGTAGACAACTCTAGTCTTCAAGAGTTGCTGTTCTGCTTCTTTCTGTCCTTTCAGCTTCTAATTTGGCTTGATATGTCTGATCCAGATAATCAATGGTAGATAACAAAGAATTGGAGGCCTGGTACTTGCCTTTTTCTATATCATAAAAAGTAAATCAAACCCAACATACTCTTCATGGGCTAAAACGTTTATGGGAATTTTAGGTACTTGTGTAATGTTATCCCACCAATTGCAATAGTGTCTAAGCTATATGTGCATTATTGTCTGCCACTGTATGACTTTTAGTGAAGGTGTATTTCCCTAAAGATTGCTTTTAAATTTTTAGGAAGTCTCATATTTTAACGAAAGTGTATACAAAAAAAAACAAAAAAAAAAAAACTGTCCGACAGGGTGCTAACTCTATTTAAAGGACTCCAAAGCACAAGTACCTCTTATTCTTTGAATTGTCTTGCGTAATGTTGTGCCACTTGGGTTTCAGTTGGCTGTGTATGTTCATCCTGCTTGTTACTGCAGACTCACAGGCATTTATTTAATTCCTACAATGTGATAAGATCATTTTAGTCATCTGTGAAAGTGTTTGTTTTTAAATAAATGGACAATCTCACAAATGTGCAAAAAAGTATTTCCACTTTTTAGAACTACGCCTTTAACATGCAAACACACTTACTAAAAGAGATTACATCTTTACTATTAGCACTGTAGCTGTAGTCCTCAGTCTTTTTCACCAACGAAAGTGTGAAGAACAGCCCAAAAACACTGGGAAAAATTGAAAATAACTGACTGCCTGCATAGAGTTGTAATGAATAACTCGCCAGAAGCATCCCACTGGATCATCCAGCCTTCTCTCCACTTCTCCTTTTTCTCCCTCTCTGACAAAACCATTGTTGTTGTTTTTTTCTACTCCACAACTAAAAGCCGGCCACTGTGCAGCAAATGCTACCTGTCCTTTCACACACTCCTCTTTCAGAAACAAAACAAGCTGAATATTGATAACTGTTGACAGTGTCGCTCGCAAAAATAAATTGCCAAATAGTATTGACATGTTTACAGTATTGTGTAAAGTAATTTATATCATCTTTGTATGTAGACACCAGACTCTGTTACTTTGATAGCCTGTAGAATCAAATGTAATCCATGGAAAATGATTAACCTGCTTATTCTATTAGTGTTTAATCTAGAGGATATTATTTTTTTGTTGTCTTTCTCATTGTATTTTATATTTAGTAGTAATAAAAAACTGAAATGGAAACCAATTAATGTTTTATTTATTTTTCTGATGAAGGTTGATGAAAGTCAAATATTAGTCAAGTTATTTTATCATTTAACAACCAAAGCCTTGACATATTTTAATTGTTTATCAAGAGTAATATGTATGACAAATATAAGTGACTTCTTCTTTATTTGATAAGAAAATTACGTTAAAACATACACAAAATAATCTCATAAACCACCTTTCTTATTTTTCTTTTGTGCTTATCTAAACTTTAAGAACTAAAATAAATTCACTTTGTCTAAATGTGTATTTATTTTTGATTGGGGCTAGCAATACGGTGGCCTGAAGTGCAAATTACATAAAAAAATCACCCGACGTAAAAAACATTTTAAAGATCACGACAATTTAAAAGACAAAACAAATATTTTTAAAAACAGCTATGCATTTTAGAGGACAAATTTCCAGAAACAAAAATCTCAGAAAAAAATAAAAGCATTTCAGAAAACAAAAATAATTTCTGAAAAACAAAATTAAAAATTAGAAAAACAAAAAACAATGAGAAATCGGCAAAGGTAGGTACTATTAAAAAGTAGAAAAACAAAAAACAATGAGAAATCGGCAAAGGTAGGTACTATGGGACATCACTGCTTGAATGATGATATCTAGGATCGCTTGATATCTAATAACTTTCTTCAGTCTTTTGGAATTTTTCTTTGTTTTCTAAAATGTAATGATGATTTTTAAATATTTATTTTGCTTTTAAAATCGTCATTGTGATCTTTAAAATGTTTTCGCATTGAGTCAGTTGTTGATGTAAATTGCGCGTCAGGGCCACCATATAATAGAAATTTATAGATACAATATGTCCTATAGAGATATGAAAGTGAGCTGAGATAGGCTTTTTCATATCGCCATGACAACCGTTAAAATGGGCGGGAACTTGAGGTAACATTTCAGTTTTCCAGCAGTGTGGGATTTTATTCACTCCTGCCCCCCTGTGGATAGAGGAACCACCGCATGAGAGCATGACAGAGACGCGGGTTGCTGATTAACCTCGTCTTCTCAGTCTCCCAGGACACGAGAGACGGCTGACAGTGTTCTCATCGCGCCATGCTGTCGCTCAGCCGTCACTTTTTACCATGAGCGAACGCAGCAACTGCACACGCGGACGAGCTTCAGCCGCAGAGGAGGACGTGTCGGTTGTGTTCCACAAACTTGTCAGCCATGACAAACAAAGTCACTGCGACCAAGAAAACGACTGTGACGAACGGACAGAAGAGCAAATACGCTTGCGCTGCTTTCATGATGATGATGCTGAGCGGAGAGAGGAGGAAGAAGCACAAAAGAGCAGAAATTCACAGGAAAGTAGCGAGAAGGAAACGCTCTGTCTGCCGGCTTTTTGCGTCACAAGCAAGCCGGCAACTCCTCGAGATGAAGGTAAGGGAGCGGTCATTTGAAAAACTTCCTTATACTAAACTTTCTTCACTACCTGTCGCTGCGGAGACTTTATGAAGAAAAGACGAGACTAACCGGCGAGCAACACTTTCTTGAGAACCTTCACGTTATACAATCGTACTACGTCACGTTCCATGGATTAAACGGCGTCACGTGTGTCATATAAGCCAATTAGCTGCGGTATCGTGAGATTAAAACTGTTTTACGATTGCGCTTCTTAAGGTCACTGCTTCAAACAAAGATTAGTAAAAATATTGTTTTCTTGAACGTTTTAAATAAAACAAAATATTTACAGATCAGGAGTTACTAAGTTTGTTTCAAAAGACTTGATTTAAATTTGCCATGACCCTCAAAGCAGATGGATGACTGGGCACTTTTACAGTGACAGAATTGCACTTATGGGTCCCTTTTTGCTTTTAAACATTTTTTTAAAGTGATTAAAAAACATTAATACAAAAAAAAGCTAAAAATTCAAAATTGACAAAAAGTAAAACGTGGGTTTTCCCATTTACCTGTTTTGACTTTTTCACTTTTTAAGCAGGAAAAAAAAACCCAGCTGTTTTAACCTGGATTAAAAAAATGTGAGGAAACACTTTTTAAATTTACAATAAGAAATGTAAGCAAAATGTTATATTATGAAAACGTTTTATTGATTTATTTAGTTGTATAACTTTTCCCAACATTATATCATTTTCTAAGTGTAAAAATATGGAAAAAATAATGCCTTCAAATTCGGACCATACTACAGCTTGACGTTATTAATAGTCGCCAGACATCTGCATTACCGCTTAGCTGCCAGTGTTTGGAAAATACAAATACATTTTTAAAAGTCGTGCAAAAAACAGAAAATCAAGACTTGCATTTGAATATGAACTTCTGCGCTTCAGAGCACACCCCTTCTAAGAAACACATTTCTCCTTCACACCACAAGCATGGATCACCCCACCGGCGGTCGGGTAGCTAACCCTAAATTGCTACGGCTTGTCCTTAAAAACCACTTTCAGACACCACTAGAACTTGCCCCTATATTTGGCGCAATGAGGTGGACTCAGAGGGTTAGGACAGTTGGAATTTGACCTTGATTAAGGTTGGTCCCACAAGTATCTGTACGGTCGCATTCTGAAAACAACTTTCGATAGTTAAAATCTGCAAAGTAGGATTACAGATGTTTTAAAGGTGTAAAACATATCTCCAATAAACATTTTATACACTTTTCTAAGACATTTTCACACTTTTATCTTGTTAAAACTTAAAAAGTTAAAATCTTCATAGGAAATAGAAAGTGACTTTGCACCTAATTTTCTAAATGCGTACGGCCAGTGCTGAACTTTTTTCTATGGCCGCACAGACTGATGGAAAGGTTAGGGTTAAAGTTAGGGTTAGATTAATACGTGTATCCAACAACAATATTTAGCCTTTGGCACACTTAGTCAGTGAGGGTAATGCAGCAACATGCATGTATCAAGTGTCTTGTCAAGTTTCCCACACGCCAGTCCTACACGCAGCCAACCGAGCTATCCAGCTTCTACAAAACAATGGCTAAATGTACTGAATAGAATGGTAGGTTCAACAAGAATGACTTCATCATTTAAACTTTAATCTCTGCAAACATATCATGTGTTTCCTCATAGCAGAGGTTATAATCACTTTAGAATGTTAAGCAACTGCTTTGCCTTTGTGTTTTAACACAACTTTTCTTATATTGGCACTGAAAGTTTAATTTAGCTTTGCTATTTTATAGTGGGGTTAGCATTTTACCTTATGGAAGACAGACATTTCCACAAAAATGTAAATAAAAATAATTTTTTCTTTTTTTTTATTTCTTTATTTTATTTCTAGAAAAACCAAAGAGGTGTCCAGGCCTGGGTTTGTTCTATGCCTTCCTGTCCACTGTTTTCTTCTCCATCATTTCACTCTTGGTGAAAACCATCCAGGACCTTCACTCTATAGAGATCAGCGCCATCCGCTGTTTCTTCCAGATGCTTTTTGTTATCCCGTTGCTCATCTACAACAAGTAAGGATGACTTAAAATAGCAAGGTTTGATTCCAGACTGTTTTTCTGTTTGAAGCCATAAAACCAGTTTGTATTTAAATGGTAGATTTTCACTGAAAGATTCCAGCTTTTGTGTTTGTGTCTTTTCACCCAGTTCAGGGAAAAATATCTGATTTCCCTTCTGAAACATTAAGCTGTAATAATATTATGAGAGATATGCTGTACTACCCTCATGCTGGTAATGAAAGAAACCAACAGCGCCTTCTTACTGTTGAAATCGTCTTTAATTGTAGCTTTTTAAGGCAAAACTAAAGCTTTTGTTTTCAGTGTTCTTGTCTATTGTTTTTTCATAAATATTTGCAAGATATCAGCTCTTTAATTATGCATACATTGTACATGAATATACCTTTCCCAGAAGTTGTACTTTATTTTAACACATCTAATTTTAAAACTAGGTTTTTTGATGTACTCTGTGTCAGGGAATTAACTTTAAGAAGCTAGAAATGTAATTTGTTGATTTGTTCATCACAAACATGCTTCTACTCTCCAATTTCAAACCTTTTTCCACACAAATCTAAGACTTTCACATACATTTATGCTGAATTTATACCTTAATTTCAGTCATTCTTCAGTCATTCAGCCTTTCATACATTTTTTTCTGACATTTTGTATCAGTTGATCAAGTCATCCATCCATCCATCCATCCATCTATGTACTCCTTTAGGACAGGTTTCCTTGGCCCCAGAGATAAACGTATTTATCTGGTTCTTCGAGGTTTCCTTGGCTCCAATGCAATGATAATGCTCTATTATGCAGTTCAGCAGATGCCGTTGGCAGACGCCACAGTCATCATGTTTAGGTAAGTGTTGGTGAAAATCATGTTATGCTGGGATAACAGTTTCTCTTCTGTAAAACTGGAAATAGTTAAACATGCACAGTATTTTTCTGTAAGTCTTTGGATATCAGTGAAGGTGCTTTGATACTAGATTAGATTAAATTTGAAATTGTGTATTTCAAGCAGGCAAGAATAAGAATAACACATATGTAACACAATCAATCATCATAGATTTACATCAGTATGAAAACAACGTGTCAAACATGAGATAACTAGGCATCAAAAGATACACTGCTTGAAAGGGAATGAGAGGAAGCGAACTTGTATGATCCCACCCCAAATCGACCACACCATTTACTTTACATTAGTTATCAATCGGTTCGTATGATCAGAGATTTATAGCATACCGACAATGAATCTGGTGATTAAACATCCTTAAGTAACAATAAGTCACACTGCTATGTATGTACATACTATTTTAAACTTGATTGTTTCTTATGCAGAATATAAAAATCAAAGATATACAGATTATTTTAATCCGAAAAGTCATTTACTTAAATCAAGTATAAAAAGAATATATATATATATATATATATATATGTGTGTGTGTGTATTTATGTATAGATTATTTTTGTCAGAAAAGCTGTTTACTTAAATCAGGCATCAAGAATAAGTGCAGATTATTTTCATTTGAGACGATTAGTCATGAATCAATTCTTAGGGAACCAAGTCAGGTGATTTGATTAAAGCTTTTGTCCAAGACGGTATTCCATCTTCAGCTGCCTGAAAAACAGCCGTCCTTCTGGTTTGAACAGAATACTAAAACTGTAATGCTGTGGCGGTCTGTACATTTCAGAACTGAGCCTTCTGTTTTCCTCCGTGTAAACCATCCTCGTTAATATAAACTATTTTATGTTTCAATCACCATTCTGTTAAATATGCATTTTATTATGGAGCAATTCTATCATAAATTGATTCACTATAATTGCACATATTTCTTGTAAAAACAAACTCCGTAAGTTTCCTCCCACTATATAAACAGTTGCAACAAACATCAAAGCACAATTGACAACTCCGTAAACTTTAAAAAAGCCTTTTTTATTTAAATTTCTATTTTTTTTTTTTTTTTTTTTTTTACAGCAAATCCAACTTATTTAAAGATCAATTATATCCATAAAGGAAGTATACTAAAGTATCTTGTACAACAGTTCCAGTCAAGGCTGCTCTCTGTTAGAACTGGTTGCGAAAAGATTTATGCCGATTGTGTGACGTTTGAGCAGGATTTATGCAAATTGTGACACTTATCTGTGTTACTTTACTTTAATTTACTTACCTTGTGGTTGCGTTTTTTTTCTTTGTCTGTGAGAGATTCTTCATCTTTGGGATTTGGACTTCACTTTAGTTCTGCTGGCTGCTTTGTTTCTGCCGACATGACATTTTCTGTATTTATGTCACTTTGGTTCACGGTTTTTATTGTTGTGCTTGATTTTTTTGTGCACATCCTCACTGTGCAGAACTTCACCAATGTTCACTTGCAATAAAACTAACCATGTTGGTGCATAAAAACACGGTTTTGATTTTTAAGCTGACGGATGGGTTCTCTGTTGGACAGCAGCAATGTACACCAGCATTAGAATTCTGCTTTGCACTCTGGTTTGCTTTTAATCACATTCAGGATATAATGTAATAAAAAACTTTTTTTTTTCAACATTATCTTTGGATTTAAAGCTTAAATAAAATTCAATTCCTCAGGGGCATATGGGAAATGGAGTTTCACACATTGTGCCAGTTGTTGCATGGCTCTTTAAATAATGTTAAGCTTTGTTCTATGTCAAGAAATTATTTCTAGTGTAGAGCAAGTAGTCCTGCGTGAAAGCATCCTAAATTGATCCAATTAGAGATTATTCAGTTATCCATCACAAATTGCACTCAATGTATTGCTTTGTAACTGATTTTTCTTTTCCATCTGTTGTTAACCCAACAGCAATCCAGTTTTTACCTCCCTGCTGGCTTGGATCTTCCTCAAAGAAAAATGCACAATCTGGGACTGTGTTTTCACAGTTTTTACTCTCACTGGAGTCATCCTCATCGCCCGCCCTCCTTTTCTCTTTGGTGAGCACCTTGGTGGCATAGAGGGCAATTACACCAACCACATCAAGGGGACTGCTGCTGCGTTTGCAGGTGATGTGATTGTCAATACGTTTGACCACCAAAATGTCAGCAATGTGTCTGAAGTTAAACAGAGAGGCTAAGAGCCCCATGCATATGTCAAGATCAGGAAAAGTGAATGCAATCCAGTTTAGCAGGACGTTTGAGCTTGTCTAATGAATCAGTTTCAAATGTTTTTTTTTGCCCTGATTCACAATGATATGAATTAAAAAATACTCAGGAAAGCAATTTTAAATCTAATTTTTCTAATATATAAACGCCATCATAATCAGGAGCATGATTGAAAAGACTAAAAACCTAATTTTCATCAGAGTGGGTCTTTAAATTTAATAAAGTAAATTCAGTTAAGTGGGAGCAGACTCTTCAAGATTGATACCTAGATTAAAAGCTTTTCAATTGCTAAAAAAAGTCAATTTACAACAATAATCTCCTTATAAAATATTTTTTAACCCCTTCCAGTTATTTATGTATTTATTTTTTGGTTCGTTGTTTGCAACATGCCTTAAAACAGCCTTTAAAACATGTGGTCTATTCCTGCTTTAAAATCAGCCAGTACTGCTGTTGAAATTCATTAAAAAAAAAACAAAAAACAGCACTGATTTCCGTCTGACTTATTTACCATCTCAATTCTTATTAAAGCAGCAGGAGGGTTTCTCAGATTTTTCATGTTTGTTTTTTCTTTGAATTTTTTGAGTATATTAAAACATTAAAAAAAGAAGAAAATTGACGTCTTTGTGTGGAATACTAGTTTTGTTTATCATGATTTTCAGCAAAAAAATTCCATTTTAAGTTTTTTGCATTAGAGCTAAGTTAAACTATTGTCAATTTATTTAAACTTGAAGTGTTTTTGTTGTCATTATTATGCAAAAACTGTTCCTTTTTCTCCAAATCTGTCCTCCTAGGAGCGATTGGAGCTGCTTTTACCCTCATTATTCTCCGTAAGATGGGAAAGAGCGTCCACTACTACCTCTCTGTGTGGTACTATGCAGTTATTGGTTTCATTGAGGCCGTCATTACCGTTTTCATCCTCGGGGAATGGAAAATCCCTGCCTGTGGCCGCGATCGCTGGTTGCTGGTTTTGATCGCTGTTCTCGGCATCGCCGGTCAGACCTTCCTCACCAAGGCGCTGCACATTGAGAAGGCGGGGCCCGTGTCTCTGATGAGGACCGTGGACGTGGTGCTGGCCTTCTTTTTCCAGTTCATCTTTTTCAGCCGCGCCCCTACCTGGTGGAGCCTCGGAGGATCTCTGTGTATAGTGGCGAGCACTAGTGGGGTGGCGCTCAGGAAGTGGTACAGCAACTCTCGCAGAAACTGAATCAGGCACAAAGCAGTATCTGCGTTTGACTCCTCATTTACTCTTTAGTTTTATTTCCACTTGTGTGCAAACAAAGGGGGGGGTCCAGGCTCTGTGAAGAATACTGATCAAGCTGCGTCCCAAAAAAGTCACATTGGAGCTTTTATTTTGTTAAAATTTTGCACTTTTCCTTCAATGGTGGTTGTGAGGAGTTGGCGTGGTCCATTTTTCACACGTTTTTTATCAAGATTAAAACACATCTGATACTGTAGTTAAGATGATATATTATACATATATAAAAGATATGATAAAATTGTATTTTCTTTGTGGCTGTGAGGCTTGCTCTTACCTCACTCTAATCAAAAATAATCAGCATTTAAATGCTGGTTTAAACTTATTTATGGACATGATAATGTCCATTTCTTTCTTTATTTCTTTTTCTCTGGTTCTGAATAATTTATTCTGTATTGCAGAATTTAAACAGTATAGTAGCTAATACATGAGTGATACTAATAATCTCTTAATTTTGACCTTTAGTTTATTAAACTATTTTTAATGGTTCTGTCATTTAAAAGAATAAAACAAAGAAACAATCATTGCATTTGCTGCTAGATTATTCTAGAAATAACAGGGTTGTTCTGTTTTTTGTTTTTGTTTGAATTGAATAGTCAATTATTATCAGGATATTTTTGTTCATTAAAAAAAACCTGCAATGAAGGTCTTCCCTCTCAACTTTTTTTCAAAAATGTTTGCCCTTTTTTTGCTTAAAACCCTTTTTCATGCAGATGTCCAAGAAGAAAAGGTATTGAAGGAATAAACTGTATTTTTTATTTTATTTCTTCCATTTTGAAAGATGAGACTTCCAGCTCATGTTTAAAAGCTAAAGTCTGGGCACTTTTAGATAAAACTTTCACTTGGAATTTAAATGTAATTGATGAAACTCCATCTTTGCACTAGTGATTTGATGCTCTTAACTCTTAAGAGCATTTTCTGTTCCTTTAATTTATTCTTAATAGCTAGTTTAGCTGTAAAAGACAAATCATCAGAAGATCTAGCTAAATTTAAGAAAATTTTGTGTATTAAGAAAATCTTATTCTAATTATTTATTGATCAGTGTAGAGTTGGTCTTTTTCCTTTGATTTTATTTCATATTTATTTTCTGTTTAAAAGTTTAGGACTTCATTCATTCACTGTCAAATCAGATTTTAGCTTGAACAGCTCCTAATCAAAAAGCTGTGAACTTCATTTTGAAATTTCATACATTTGGCTTTTGAAATAGTTTGGGTCTGTTTTCTGTGACACCCAAACTGAGGTATTTGTCTTTAAATTAATAATAATAATAATAATAATAAAAAAGCAGGAAAAATTCTGATGCAATAAGAGGAGAATTGAACATACTGTTTATTTCTATTTTTGTAAAACATTTTATCCTTTAAAATTAGGATTAATATGGTTTTAAAATTCATGAAGTTAGTAGGTTTTTTTTGCCAGCCTCCTGTGCCTTTCAGAGATTGCTTCATTTGTTTTATCAATAAAATCTGTAAACAGATGTTAAAAAATGTGTTTTAAGTATTATGAACGAAATATAATGCCTTTGTGATGTATTTGGGTTTTTTCCTCTTTTTTTCCGTAAGAAATTAAAAAACTGCTGAATTTCTTATGTCACTGGAAATTTTCTCTTGAAGTAATTTTACTACACTCAATGGGATCTGAGTTTATGAAATTTGACTCATCCTTTTTTGATTTTTTTCTGAAATGTCTTTGTAAAAATTTAAATTTTGTCATATGTAAAACATACTTTGCTTTGCTCCATTACTTACTCTCAGATTTGGTTTAATACAACTGAGAACATATGAAATCACAAATGTTGATTCTTTTGAGTTACCAGTAATAAAAACCTTTTTTAACATTTCTTTTTTTTTCAATAAAAGAATCATTTCAAGGTTTTTGTTTAGAGTTCATGAGTACTGGCACACTTATTAACTTCTAGTTTTTTTTAAGTATATCATAAATGAAGGCAATATTTGACCAATTTAGATTTTTGTGGTAAAAAATAACTGTAGCAGCAGAATTATAGACACATTTGTTCCAGTTTTACAGCATTCTACTTTCAAAAGAGATTTTTACTCTATTTCGTAATATTATTTAATTTGAAAAGATTTTTTTATATACATACATATTAAGGCTGTCCATGCACACGATTAATTTTTTAAAAAATCAACACCTTATTTTTTAACGCAGATTAATTCCATGTCAGAAGCGACAGTCTTCCACTTCACATTGTTCCACTTATACCATGTTGCAAAAGAAATAAAGATTCAATCACTGTTCAGTAATTTGTTCTTGGTATTTTATTTTCACAAAAAACTGACTATTTCATACGTGGTGCAGCCTGTTTTCCCAGTCGCTGCGTCGCTAGCTGGCAGACCGCAACTGCAGCTGCATAAGAAATAAGCGATATATATGCTGATCGTCACGATTGGTTCAGCAAAGCATCAGCTCAGAGAGAAAGTTCACCTCTTACATGTTGTTTTTGTCTAGAAGATGAAGCAAAATTTTAGTTTTAAAGAAGACTGCGCAGTGATATATAACATTGGGCTTTGTGACCGGAACTTCTTTTTTTAGGTGCACATCAACACCTAGCAGCCAATCAGATTTGAGTATTCAGCTGGACAATTTAAAGATGCAGAAACACAATGTTTATTTTTTATGGCTGTATCAGTGTCTTTGTTTTCTTGGGGTAATCCTATAGACATTAAAGTCTTTAAAGTTGTTTAGAGTTCTGCTTATCACACTGTTGATGTGTTTTGTGCACACAAATTACATTTCTGGGATATCTGAGTTAACATTACACAAAAAAAAAAAAAAAAATCAGACACTAAAAATGAAGGGAAAGTATTCTCTGGCCTTTTTCTTTTGTTCAAAAGCCGCAGATTGCTGTATAAATTTTAATTAGTAAAATATTGTGATTAATCGTAAGTAATCACAATCCAAAAGTGTGATTAATCTGATTTTTTTAGTTGATTGACAGCACACACACATATAAGTGTCCTAAAAATTGTTGTAGTTAGTTTATTAGCAGTAATTAAAAAATGATCATGTATTTTTTTTTCCGGCAGCAGGGGGCAGAACAAACAAAGCAAACACATTGGTTGAAGCCTTAAGAGGATTTAAAATAAAATGGACATTCTCATTGTTTTGTATTTCTTGACGTTTATCATCAAAGTATGTTTTTTGGTGAGTTTTGCTTTTAACAAATTTATATTTCTTCTGGGTTTACTAAATTATTATAGGGTAAAAATATACAGTTTGCCATGTGATAAAACTCCATGTTGTCACTAGGAAATAATATGTTTACACTTCAAATCAATGTTATTGTGCTTACCGCACACAACGTTAGAAAAAAAAAAAAAAAATGTTCCCTTAAATTATTTGTGGTCACCAATTAGTATTTTGCACGCAGAAATATGCATTTTTGTGTCCACAATTTAGTATTTTGATAGCATTTTGTTGGCACAAATTATTTTTTTGTGCACAGAAATTAACATTTTGTGCACACAAAAATAAATGAGCAATGTATTAACATTTCGGGCAAAAATTAGCAAATTGTGCACATATTTTCATTTTGTGGGAACACAAGTGTTTTAAACAAATTGTCACTTTGTGGCCACAATTTAGTATTTTTGTGGTCACATATAGGCCTTTTGTTAGCATTTTGTGAGCAATAATAAGTATTTTGTGCTCAGAAATTAGCATTATGTACTCACAAAAAAACATTTTATTAGCATTTTGGAGGCACAAATTAGCATTTTTGCGCACGCAGATTTGGAGTTTTGGGGGCATTATTGTCTTTTTGTGGCAATAAATAAGCATTTTGTGGGTACAAATTATTATTTTGTGCCCAAAAATGAGCATTTTGTGCCCACAACGAATAAATTAGCATTTTATTAGCATTTTGTAGGCACAAATTTGTTTTTGTTGGCACAAATAAGTATTTTGCACACACAAATTACAATTTTGTTGCCACAATTTTAGCATTTTGTAGCCACAAATAGGCATTTTGTTGGCATTTTCTGAGCACAAATTCGTATTTTGTGTGCAGAAATTAGTATTACACCTACAAAAAATTAATTGGCATTTAATTAGCATTTTGCGCATACAAATTAGCATTTTTTGTGTACAAATTTGTTTTTGTGGGCACAAAATTGAGCATTTAGTATGCACCTATGTTGTGCAAACAGATTAGTATTTTGGGTATACAAATTAGCATTTTGTGTGAACAGATTATTTTGCGTGCCCAAATCAGAATTTTGTGGCACAAATGAGCATTTTGTGCACACAAATTAGTAGTAGGAATGGATTATATTAAGATACATATATGTGCAGACAAATTCTAATTTGTGTCCATACAATGATAGTAAATGCAAATTTGTGGCCAAGCAATGCTAATTAGGGTGCAGAAATGAACATTTAGCATATGGAACAATGGGACACAGGGCTGCACGGTGGTTAGCGCTCCTGCCAGCACGAAGGTTCCCGGTTCAAGTCCTGGCTGGGGGACCTTTCTGTGTGGAGTTTGCATGTTCTCCCCGTGCATGCGTGGGTTTTCTCCGGGTACTCCAGCTTCCTCCCACCATCCAAAAACATGCTTCACAGGTTAATTGGTTACTATAAATTGTCCCTAGATGTGAGTGTGTATGGATGTGTGACTGTGGCCCCTGCGACAGACTGGCGACCAGTCCAGGGGTGTACCCTGCCTTCGCCCATGAGTAGCCGGGTTAGGCTCCGGCAACCCCGTGACCCCGAGAGGGATAAAGCAGATTGGAAAATGAATGAATGAACAATGGGACACTTCCTCCTGCTAATTACTTTTATTGTCTAACTGCACACTTGTAAAAAGGCAGCAATTTTTATTTACTTCGTTCCAAAATGAAATGTATATGGATTCAGGGAAGATTTCTGAAAAGGATGTGGTCATGTGATCTCTGGCATACAATCAGGTAAGACGAGGTTAAAAAATGTGCTTTATTATCCCCCCTTCATTAGACTGAATAGGATTCCCATAATTCTGCATGCTCCTGGGTGAGGGAGAGCTGGAAGAATGGCTGGGCTGCACATTCCTGTTAGATGGCATAAGACTTCCCATCAGTGGAGCTGGAGCAAATTGGAAAATATCCCTGTTTTTCTTTCCAGGCTTAAACAAATGGGATTCCAATATGGTTGAAGTGGGAAAAAGGGCACATTATTAGTGTTCAACCTGTACTTCTTGATTTTTTCCAGAAGAAACATCTTGGTTTGTTCTTACATCTTTTAGGCACAAATTCAGGATTAGTCTGCTCACTGAAATCCAACAAGCATAGAGTCAGATAAAGGTTAGAAAAGAAGATATAAGACTACTTTTCTCCTGCAGGACACGTGCGTTCACTGCAGGATGGAATTGTGGGTAGTTATCCCAACTTTTGGAGCAGATGCTCCTTTTCAGAATCGCATTGGCTCATTCAGAAAAACACAATGTATATGCGCCTGTGGTGACCATGGTTATCCTGGCATTCCAGTGTGCTGACACACCGCGCGCGCACAAAACGAGCGGCAGCTTTCATTGTCCTCTTGCGCGAGATCTTTTAACACCCCGGAGAATAGCCGGTGAGGCGTTTAGGTACCGTTGACATTTTTGCGGTTGAGCTGAAAGGCATTTTAAAAATCACTTGACGTGATATTAAGCTATAAACATATTTATAGTGCAATATCAATAATGTTAGGACAACATTTAGTTATAAAAATCTTTTTTGCCACCTATACTTGGTGCACCATAGCAAGTTCATTCACAATTTTGTAGTGCTGTTCGAATCTACAATTCCAACATTTCCCAGAATTCTCTCTGTAAATGAGGGCACTAGATAGTCCAGCAATAGGGGAGAGTGGGGTAAGTAGCCTAGTGCCAACTTTTACTGAAAGTGCTTTTAACCCTTAAGAAGGGAACTAAAGTAGTGCCTCCAACTAAATTATGTTCATGTAGTTTAGGATCTTGTGCTTTCCTGGGAACAATAACTTGAATAAAAATAAAAAATAAAAAAAAACTTCTGGAGAAACATAGTTACAGCAAAAAACGTGGTTTTGTGGCACAATTGGCCCCCAGTGTGGGGTAAGTTGTGCCAAAGTGCTTAAACAATGGCCTGTGCAATATGAACATATACTTAGAACAAAATAAAACATTTAAAAATAAGCACCTAATCTTTTGCAAATCATTTGGATCTGAATGTCTTCACAGATTTAGCCTACTAATACTGAACTTCTCACTTGTCAATCCTGCTTCTACTTGACAAGCTTATAATGCTGTACCACCACGTTTTTTTGGTATGGGGAGTTTCTTGAGCAGGTCACTTCTAGGGATCATCATTTTTTCTAAATGTGAAGAACTAAGGATAAACTAAAGTACTCTAACCCTATCCATCTTTTTATGGTCGCCCTGCTGATATTCAAATTTTTTTCCAACCTGGCATGGGGACTTCCCCTGTTGCACTCTTTCATTGCTCTTTCCAACTTCAAAAGTGGAGTTGAAACGCTGTCTATCTTCCATTTGTATTTTTGTGGCATGATGGATTTTTGTCTGAAAGTTTAAAAAAAAGTCACACAGTTATAGTAATCAGTTACAAGATTACATTGAACAATAATATATATAAAAAAAAAACCAATATAATTAATATATATTTAACAATCATAACAGCATCACTTAACCCACACCATTTGGCACAAACTATACCCTAAACACACCATTTTGAAAAAAAAAAAAACAAAAATCAAAAACAACAACCGAAAAACATTCCACAATTGTTTAAAGCTTGCCTCATGCTTACTGTATAAACTCATCGTGGAGCTTACTAAAGCACCAAAATATGTGCAAACTGTTTTCGAAGTTATGTATAATTGTTCAAACATAGCAATGAAAAAACCTTGGTCATAGAAGTTTTACTTCGGAGGGCAAAATCAAGTTTTTTGAACTATTTAGGTGCTTGCCTCTCAAACCACGTGTCTCCCTTCTTTGGAGGATTTTAGTTTTAGTTTTTTAGTAGTTAGGGAGTAGGATGGATATTCGGACTTTGCCAAAGAGATAGTGGGACTGGGATGTGTTGGCGCTAACGGTTCCACCCACAACTTAAAAGTAAATTTCTAATAAATGACTGCTGCTCTGCAGTAACTCTGTCATAGAAAACAACACAGGTGTTTGATTTAGCTTAAAAACGGCATAATTATAATTAATAAACCACTGGGAATGTTTGTGCAATAGCTCAAAAGCTGATTGTAGTGGGTCTTTAACCCAATGATCAGTTTTTACTAGATGTTTTGTTAAAAAATTGAAGTAAATACATCTTGAAACTATTTGCTTGGTAACTTAAATTGAAAACACACTTCTTTTTTCTCTTTTTTTATTGTTTAATGACCGAATTCCATGACCATTTTGCTTTTTTTGTTCATAAATGAGCAGTGAACAAAAAGGAAAACAGAACAGAAATTGTAGCAACAATAGCCATATGAACCCTATTGTTTAGTTAAGCTAAAACTAATACAGTGAATCTGTAAACATACTCGTTATATAAGAATCAAATGCTTACTATAACATTTAACAGCAGACGTTGAAGCTTAATCCTGGGTTTTTTGGTAGGGCCAAACATTTCCGAGTTGCACCTGAAGGCATCACAGAGGAGAGTGGTTTCCCACAGCAGCGCGAGCCGCTGTCTCAACTTTCTGCCAAAGTTGTGAGGAGAGTCAAAGGAGCCGGAGCGGAGGTGCTGCAGCTTTCAGGCGGAAACATCATCCCTGGATGCTAAGCCTACTGACAAACAACGAGTCGGTAAGTTTGTCCCTCAAACATCAAAAGTAGCACGACTGGTAGCGTGTGGCGCCGCACGAGCGCCTGAAGATATTAGTCAAAGGGTTAATTTCGAGCAACTATTTAAAAGTGTTCGCTTGATTCTTTTAGGGTTTTCTCCAAACATGAACGAGACCCACCGTCCGACTGGACCATTTTTGGGGGGTTTCTTTATGAGGGGAAAAACTGAAACTGAAACACCTACATTGGGGTAACCCTGCGTGTTCCTGTTCCAGCTAATGTTATTTTAGTGTCAGTAAAACACATTGTTGATAAGTGCTGCTTTCACTTACGCTTACAGTTTGACAGGTGAGCTCAGGTGTTTACATTGGTGTCCCCCTTAGCATCAGCTAGGAATGCTAGCTCCCAGTTTCTCTGTTTAAGCTGCAAAACATGGAGATAAAACTATGGAAAGTGCTCTGATTAATAAAATTAAAATAATTCACTACCAAATTCCTAGTTGACAAAAAAGCAGCATGTCAACACATTTCCAGTAAAGTATTACTTTCATATTTTTGTATTACTTTAGTTGGTAAATGTTAATATTTAACTTAACTAGTCATACAAAAATAAACAAAAGCTT
>BSAI01000012.1:16825813-16843021 GCA_036245035.1 Adrianichthys oophorus | reverse complement strand
CCCCCCCGTTTAAATTGCATTGATTTATTTGCAAGAGAGGAGAGTGTGATATAAAGCACGGTAAAGAGACAAAAATTAAAGGCAAGTAAGGAGAAAAAGTTAAAGATCTAAGCATGTAAACAGTTCTAAATGATAACATCATGCTGTAAATACCTGGTGTATGAACACAAGCCTTAAAAGCCCCACTCTGATGAAAATTGTGTTTTAACATCTTGTGGCATTTTTCTAAAGATAAGGGACAAATGCAAAGAAAATAAAGCTCGAAATGCATTTCTGAATATTTATTTTTTAAACTGCTGTGACACAGGATCAGATAAAAAAATATGCAGTTAGAAAAATATTGTATTTCTGGCATAGAAACTATGCTGGGAGGGCCACACGCCCACTTAGTGATGTATTCACTTCCATGTACATCTTTTTTTTTCTTTTCCAAGCTGGCATCTGGCTCAAAACTGTACTGCTGGATAGCTCCAATATTCCTTGCCATTTCTTCCCATGTTACGTTGCAGGTGTGAGAGACTGTAAGCCAGTGGCAGACACTGTAAAATGAGAGGTCTCAGCAATGGTGAGGGGAAGGGAGGGCGGGGTTGCTTCAGGAGAACAGTCCTTCCATTTCTAAAGAACTATTGAAGCTCTGCAAAACCTGTCCTAAAAAATGAAATTTTTTAAAATTTTGGCCAAAATGGCACAATCGTAAGTAAAAGACCACTGATAACCCTTTTAAAACAGATTAAAAGATTATTGGAGTGGAACTCCAAATTTTGGAGAAAAAAGCATTCTGAGAACCTGCCTCTGATGAGGTAAACATGCGGTGGAAGCGGTGACAGCAGTTACTGAAACTGGCTGAAGAAATGTGGAGCACACAAGCATGAGACTGGTTGGACGTGTTTTTCCAGGTTGTTGCAGATTATTAGCCATCACTTCCAGAAATGCACTTGTGTGGTTTCTGTCTGTCTGTGCCTACAGCTACATGTCATGAGGCGATTGAACTGAAGACTTGATTATTGAGTTAAACAGTTCAGAGCTTTAAATGAAGAAACTTGGTTTTTTTCTAGCTTTGAGGGTGTCCCTGCTGAAAGTATCCTGAGCAAACCTTAATGGTGCTTGTTTGACAAAAACACTCCTATGTTGTAATTCTGTTAATCTGCACCATCAAAATGACTGAAAATGATTGTGGCAGGTAGAGCGCCACTTCAGAAATAGATTCCACCAGCTGCTCACCTGCAGAGGGCTTATAAAAGTGGCGCCCTCTTGCAGTGAGGGAGTTAAGTGTCAGCCTGCTGCTCCCAGGTTGCATCGGCTGAGTGCAGCCTCAGGCTGCTCATTGCTCATTGCTGCCTTTAATGGTAAATGGCGTATACTTGTATAGCGCTTTTCTACCTTCCTTGAAGGCCCAAAGCGCTTTACAGACACGGTCCCATTCACACACACATTTACGCACTGTTGGTGGCTCTGCTGCCGAAGACTGGCGTCAACCTGTAACCACTAGAGGCAATTTGGAGTTCAGTGTCTTGTCCAAGGACACTTTGACTCATTGGCGGGAAAGGCAGGAATCGAACCTGCTGCAATCAGTGTTAGGTGTAACAAAGTAACGAATTACAAAGTAACGAATTACTGTAATCTACTTACTTTTGTCAGTAATTAAGTAACGTAAATAATTACAGTTCAAATTTCTGTAATTAATTACAATTACTGGACTTTAGAAACCCTTGTTACTTTGTTGCTTTGGTTTTGTAGGCTCTGACATTTTCTCTCGGTTAGATGAAACGAAACGCAGATTAATTTAAAACAAAACAGTAACTGGTGCATACGTGCTTGCATAAACGCACAGGGTATGGGATTGGTCAAAGTACAGACATGTCCTCATTGCTACAGTCGAGGTGAGTTGCAAACTGGCTCAAAGATATGTTGCAAGGAGTCCTGTAATCTCCGCGGAGCAGCAGAGCAACAAAGCAGAGACCCACCCCGTGCATTGATGCGCTGGTTACGAATTAAACAACTCTAAAGCCGATCTTTGGTGTGAGCGACAAGAGCTGGCTCCTTCCTGATACTCAAGAGTCGGGGGTGGTCTTTGTTTATTTTTCTCTAAACTGCACATGACTAGTGGTCAAAATGCGTTTGCGCTCAATGCTCTCCGTGGGGAGGGGGGTTGCATAGTTCGGTAGACTGGCAGCAGCGCAGAACTGTGCACAACAGACAGACATAGACGTACTCATTGCATTGGAAAACAAAATTCAGCTAAAATGAAGATGGAGACATTTAATAGTTCTTTGTGTTTTCAAAAGAGTGGCTTAGTTTCAGATTTACAGATTTAGACTTGAATGCAGACGTAACAGTATTTTCCACATCTGACTTTGAGCAGTGCCATAGACCACAAATGTTGTAACTTATTTTTTTGTCATTTTTCTCACTGTAGTCTCAATTTAAATAAAGCCAGGTTATGTCTTGAACCATGTTCATATCTTGCACAAGGTTATTCTTTAAAAATATAGTTTATTTATTTTATTTATTTACCTTTATTTAACAACAGAAGTCCCTATTGAGATTAAAACTCTATTTTTCAAAGGAGCTTTGTTAAATGAAAGATAAGAGGATCTGGTTTGTGTAAGCTGTTCTTCCCTTGAGAATTTGTATGTGAGTGGAAAAAAATAAAGTAACGAGTAGTGAATTACTTTTTCAAATAGGACCGTTGGCCTGGAGCATCCCCGGCCCCATTTCCCCTCTCCGTTCTGGAGCAGAGCAGGAAGCTTATGACTAGCCCAGTGTATTTTCTACGTCACAAATACGCTAATTTTAAATAGCATTTTTTCATCTTTTCCTGATTCACAACAATTTGAGTTTAACTTTCTCTATAGATGTCTTCCAGCAGGAGAAAAATGCCTCAAGAACATGTTAAAAACAACAAAACATGATTTTAACTGATGTGGGCCGTTAAAAATTAATAATTATCCACATGGAAAGGCTTACAGTTCATGATCCATGAACTTTTTTTTCAAATATAGAATGGTCAGCTATAATTTGTGCTTCTTACTGTCCTGCAGAGCTGCATCTGTAGATGGTAATCTCCATGCACAGTCATAGGTGCTCACCATCAGCACTGTTTTCCTGAGTTCAGCAATCTTGCTCCTCAGTCATCTTTCATTCGGTCTTCATTAATGAGCACAAAAGTTCACACACTCCAGTGTTCACGTTCTCATCCCAGAGTAAACGTCTCTTTACTTCACCCTCTCTCTGTCGATACTCTCAGCTTCCCTCGTTCTGAACTGTTTCCACTGGCTTCTCCTCTGCTCTATAATCAAAGCCATATGCTTTCCTGCATGAAAAGTGTGCTCTGTTTGCAGTTAGTGAAAAGACCCGTTACTGACAGGAGGAGTCACTGTTTTAAAGAAAAAAAACCTGTAAAGAAATGCACGCCTGCGTCTTCTCATATCTTTTTTTTAGAGTCTTAAACTGATGCTTTTACAAAGCAATCATTGGGAACATTGTTTTGTTGTAGCTGAACCGAGTTTTATTACTAAACTGCAGGCTGGTTGGAGTAAAATCTTTGTGCTTTAATAAATACTTCAGTGTGTGTAAAACCTATGTATTTTTTTCTTTGTTCTTGAGCAGAAGTTCAGTGCTGCTGGGATCCTGAAAGGAATTTGACCATTGTCACGTGACACGCCTTAAAGTGTTATAAAGAAAGGTGGGTTTGTGTGCTCCAGGAAATTTGGAGTTCCACTCCATTCATAATTTATTCTCTTTTAAAAGGGTTCCCAGTGGTCTTTTAATTATCCGTTTTTAGCCAAAAAAAAAGCAATATCCAGCCTATCCAGCTGGCTATCCAGCCGAAAAGTTTTGAGCCAGATGCCATCGTAGACGAGGAAAACAAAGACATGCATAATTCTAGTCGTCTACAAGTGGATGCATCGAAATGAAGTGGATCAGGGATCTTGTGGCCCACCCAACGTATTTTTTACATCACTAATATGATCTTTTCAAATGTATTGTTTTTGTCCTCTCCTGATTCACGATTTGAACAAATAAATAGTCAGAAATGCAGTTTTAAACTTAAGGTGTGTTCAGACTGGCAAAATTGTTTGGTTCTGTCCAAGTATTCAGACTGCCGTCAAATGGACTATCCTGTTCTTGAACAAAGCTTGTGAATAAAACCACGTGACTAAGGATCTCTTCACTCATTAGCCAGGAATTACGAGAATGGGGCAAAGCAACTAAAGGCGGATATTTTAGAAGTCCTGCTCTTGATCCTTGTCGGGAATTTTACTGATTCAAACTTGAAATTTCTCTGATCAATTTTGAACATCTGTATCAAGGTCAGGTAAAATCATTTTTACTGCTATTTTGGTACGACGCATGTGCCGTATAGCGAGATATAGAGAAGCATTTTTAGAGGTGTTGAAATAAGCATTATAACAAGTAAGGATTTGGGCCATTTTTTTCTACGGTTCTGTTTTAAGTCAAATGTTTTGTTCTTTTGAAACATTTTTCAACAAATGTATTAACTTTTTTGTCTATTTTTACATATTTTCTTTGTTTTTATAACATTTGTTTCATTTTGCATTTACTGTTTGTGTCCATACTAGGATTTTATTCAGATTATTTTTTTCCTCCAAGTTCTGAATAAGATTTTTACGCCGACCTGTCTTTTTACGATTATTTTGAAGAAATATTCAAGATCTCATGCTGAATCCCTGTAAGAAGCATTTCTCCAGTTCAATTTGGACTAACGTTTACATCCAGCCCTCTGTTTTATTTCCCTGTACTTTCACTCACTTACTGTGCAGGGTTGAAGTGATCGTGCACTTCAAAGTGTAAGACTTCCCATCAGAACCGCACTTGCTGCTCTTCACCTAACTGGTGGTGCTTTGCTTTCTTGTGCTCCACCACGTGTGGGTGGATCAAATCACATACCAGGCTGTGAGTCATACTTTGGATGAGTTGTGAAATAATCCTTAATGAATGAACATTATAAAATAAAAAGATTTTTTTTCCCTGAGAGGTTCAAGGCCCCTCTTTTGATGGGATAAATGGTGATTTAGGTCAAGGGTTAAAAACTGTTACACTGCCTGAGAAAGCAACTCATTAAAGAAAATAATTTGGTTAGGACCTATTTTCACACAAAGAGCTGAAACTGGTTGTCACAAGTGCTTACCGGATGAGTTTGATGTGTCAGTTGTTTTTATTTACCCTTTGCCAACAGCGATTATGGTTCAAGTTTCAAACTTTTAAGTATTTCATCTTAGGTTACCTGCACTGAAATGTGAGTTCAAAAAGGGTTGTGTAATTGTTAATTACTAAAGTACAGACATTCAGTTCTGGGTTAAAATAACAAACAATTGCAGGATCAAAAAATTCTATAGTTCCAATAATGCTTGGATTTAAACCATTGAGAAAAAAAGCCTATGGCAGGAGATACTTAAAGACCCATTGATGAAAATTGCTTTATTGGTGTTTTAAAATGTTTTTGTGGCATCTTTCTCACAATGAAGTACATATATAAAAAAAGTTAAGCTTAAAATTGCATTTCCATTTATTTCAGGAGCAGACGAAAACATCTGAGCAAATTTTTGATCTAGAAAATACGCTGGGTGGGTCAAAAGTCTTCTGCTCCGCTCCATTTTGACGCAACTATTTGTAGACAACTAGGTCCATGTACATATTTTTTTTCCTCATCTGAGCTTGTACCTTGCTCAAAACTGTACGGCAGGATAGCTCCAATATTACTCGCCATTTTCGTTACACCGGTAATTTTAGGTTGGGTTTGTGAGGGGCTGTAAGCTAACGGGAGAGAGTGTAAACGAACAACTCTCAGCAATGGGGAGGAAAAGGAGGGTGGGATTACTTGCGCCAACAGTCCTGTTCACAACTTAGAGGCAAATTTCTAATGAACTATTGCCACTCTGTTGAAACTATGTCCTAGAAAATGACACTTTTAAAAAATTTTGTCTAAAAGGAAAATAATCATAATTAAAAAACATCTGGGAATTTTAAAATAGATCAAAAATGATTGGAGGGGTATTTAAAAACAAATTAGGCCTTTCTGTACTATTACGTTTCCTCTTTAATATCATTTTACATTTCTGAATTTGTTTTATTTAATATGTGGCAGTTTTAAAAAGACCTTTCAAAATAAGACATCACCAGATGAAACATCTGTTTTTGTTAAAAACCTGATTTAAATTATGTTTGCTTTCCTAAGGCACTGACTGACTTCATAGCTTTTGTTTTTATCAGTGTCAAACATTTTGGCCATTGCATTAAATAATATGAAAACAAAAGTGATGTGATGGTGCATTTAGTGTTAGTGTATAAAGGCAGCGTTTCAATTTATTTTTTGACACTTATGTAAAAAACAAAACAAAAAACTGCTGCACAGACCCATTGTCGTGCCAGTAACTAATAACTAGGTCATCTATAAGCCAAAGAAGAGGTTAAATAAACGGTTTTGTTACACCCAAAAAACCTGAAATGCTCAAAGCTGCTCCTAACCAGTTGAGGACTATAACATTGCCAAGCCTGAAGGATAAAGTAACGCAGCTCATCAACTGGCGTGCACTTGACTTGTTTTAGACTGTCTGCGATTACATGGTGACACAGTTCCTGCCAGGAGAGGAAAAAAAAACAAAAAACAAACCAAACCTTGAAACCACACCAGCAGATTAAACAAAACATTGACCTCTTCCTGTTTTTTATTCACTTTATTTGTCACTTTATTTGGATTTGTCTAAAAGAGTCTAAAACAATTAATTTAGAACAATAATCATAAACAATGAAGAATAATTTTAGCTAAGACACAATATCAATGGGAGCTACAACTCTTTCTGCACTCATGCTCTACTTGACTGGCTGAGCAAATAAATCACGTGGTAACCCTTCCAGAAACATTTTGATTGGTAGTTGGGCTTCACTTGAACAGAGCGTGAACCCATCCACACTGTTCTGAACCCATGAGGAGACAGAAGCTTGGATCTGTTGGAGTCTTTGCGGAGCCACGTAAGTGCATATAGTTAGACAGCTGCTTTAATGAAAGACGAGATCTTTGACTGAATGAGAGTTGCATTTGTTGATTTAAAAAATGGTGTAATATTGTTTATAATGTGGGAAGTGAAGTGGAAGTGATGGGGCCTTTTGTTGGTCAGTTCTCTCGTCACTCCTTTTGACCCGCTTTCCTGTAAGTGGCTGTGTTTGCTTAAGTCTTTGTGTGTGGTTTTGGGTTTTAGCCTCGAGCTGAGATTTAACCTGGAAGAGGAATTTGGCTCTCCAACGTGGGTTAGAGTTCAGCTGATAATAACAAGAGCCAGTGTTTAACCATGTTGGTGCTAGTGTAGCTTTATTTTAGGTTAAAAAAACAGGAGCAATGAACTTTTTTAAAAATTATATTGTCCTTTATAAAGAGTCAAAACTGTACAATATGCATGCCAAGAATCACAAAAATCATTTTCCTACTATTATTTATATTTTTCTAAACAATTAAGCTGTTGATTTTAGCTTGATTTTAAATTTGCCTAAAAAAACGAAAAATTGCATATAATGCAACCCTAAAATGTGGCTTCTGTTTTTATTTTTTGAAGCCATAATCTTAATATGATATTTTCTTCCTGAACCTATAAAAATGACAGGTTTAAACCCCAAGTTTGCATTGTCAAACAGTAGTTCTGGCTGATGAGTAGTCCAGCATTGTGTGGATATTTGCTAATAGGGTGGGGCCAAAGTAAAGTGAATGTTTTGCCTTAATATTGCAGACATTTGAGTGCTAATAAATTCAAAACAACTGATTTTTATACAAGAACAACACACCCTGCTATGGTTTTCATAGAAAATAGAACAATAGACATCCAAAGTCTTTGACACTTGTCTGCAAATACATTTATTTTTGGTTTAAAGTCAGATTTTTCTGGAGTTATTAGCAACGTTTACATGAATACAACTAATCGAATTAAAAGCCAGATTAGAGTAAAAATGCTTCATGTAAACACGGCATTCAGAATACTCTGACCCGATCCGATTGATTTGGATCAAAATTTAATTCCGATTGAGTTGGGTCGGTTATCCTGACTGTTGATCTGATTATGTTTCATGTAGACAATTTATTGTGATTGTGGGTCATTACTGCACTGCCTTTACATCATACATAGACGGTGTCTCCGATCAGAGCAGGTGGACTCCGGAGCTCCATGTCTGCAAGCAGGGGAGGAAGCTTTGTTACAGTGTCTGCTCCAGAGCGTGGTTTGGCTTCTCCCTGCGAGTAGCCGGAGTACGGAGCTCCTTTGCTGTGAGCAGGCGAGGGTGTGTCCAAGGCTAAATGTTGTTGTTGGTCGCTTGTATTAACCTTACCGTAACCATAACCCTAACCCTTCCTCCGGGTTCGTGTGGGCAAGAAAAAAGCTCAGCTCACAGATTTTAAAAATTAAGCGCAAAAAGTCACTTAAAAATATATCAATAAAAGCACGCTCAGAAGATTGTCTCTCTCCATGTTCTCCATGTATGTCCATTTACAGTATTTTAGATAGTTCTGCTCATGTCAAAAAGGTTTATTACAATTGTGACGGATGTAAACCTTTGTTTACATGTTTACGTGAGACAGTTCACATCAGCCTATTACATAAGTCAATGATCTAGATATTAGAAAATGTAGGCTTGGTGGTGTTGTAATGTCCAGTCTTTTAGAGGAAATGATATCTGCACATGATCTTTAAACACATGGTTCTGATCCTTCCAAAATTACATCATGAAAAAGATTTTGACTGTTAGCTGTGTTACATTTAACATGCTCTTGAAGCTTTATAATACTAGTAAAATAAAGTCTGACAGGATTTTACCTTCAGGATCATTTGTAATCACCAAAAATAAGTGATGCCTTTTCAGTGTCTATAGCAAGGCCTTTTTGTTTTTTGTTTGATTATTACCAAGACCTTTAAAATTATCACTATTTTTAAACTATGAAGTTCCAATAAACCCCATTTTGCAAAGTCAGTAGTTTTTGCACTTAATTCTGTTATAAAAATGAAATTAAATGGACTTTATGTCCGGTAATCATCTTAGTCCAAAAGCTTCTGTAGGACTTATCAGTTTGCTCTGAGATTCCTCAGTCTGAATACAATTCGCTACCAGAGCGTAATAACTGGACCAAAACGGCCAATATAGCCAGAAGTCATGTGATGTAAACAGAGTAGGAATAACGCAACGGATGAACTGCGGACAAATGTAAAGCAACGATTGTCGTGTTAGCAAACAAGAAAAAATAGTACAAGTCCTTAGTTGTTAGAACGTTTGTTGTATCACCGCTAAAAACTCTTCTTACATGCTTTTCTGTTTCTTGTTGCACGGCACGCATGTCGCTGCTGTTACATCATCCTAAAAGCAGCCTTGTAGTTCCTTCACAGAATTCTCTTAAACCATGTCACCCTAACACCACAACGATGAGACACAGCAACTCATTGAAATGTGGTTGGATAAATGCAGGCTCATTAAAACAACTTTTAACGTGATGCACATTGCATCTCACTGTTTTACCAGACTATATGTCATAAACACCTATCATCCTACTTTCATAGCCGTTGTCTTGCCAGTAACCGGCTTACAGCATGCCTCTGTCGTACCAAAGTAGCAGTAAAAGTGTTATACCTAATTTTAAAACTGTCGTTCAAAATTGGTCAGCAAAATAGAAAGTTTGAATCAGTGAAATATCCAGACAAGCATAGTAAATAGCAGGACTTCCATAATTTCAGCCTCTAGTTGCTTTGCTCTGCCGTCGTAATTCCTGGCCAATTAATGAAGAGATCTTTAGCAACTTGGTTTTGCTTACAATCTTTGCTCCTGAACAGGATAGTCATGACGGCAGTCTGAGTACCGACCAAATGCAAGGTTCAGGACTTTTCACTGAAGCAAAAGCGGAATCAGACCGGACTAAATGTTTTTGCCAGTCTGAATACACCCTGAGAGTAAATGTTACTGCTGGCCTTTGAATGAAGCTCCTGTCTTTTTTTTAATCAGTTTGACAGAAATGCTACCAGTGTAAATGTTGCACAGAGACTTGAAAAAAGGTTCTGCTGGCGCCTCTGTGTGTCTACCCGTGACTGTTTACCTTTTTTAACAAACGTAGTCTCAGACTGATTGTCTTCACAGTCTTGCCTCCGCTTTTTCTTTGCTTTTCAAGTGCAAACATTTAGGCAGCATTATGAGGGCAGCCGCTTCTTTTGCCACAAATTTTCTTACCAGGTTTCAAACTTTTTTTTCCCCCCAGTTCCCTACGGTAAAAACATAAAAAACATGATGTGGGATTGTGTGTCTTTATGGTGTATGGTTTATGGTCCCTCAAATGAGTCAGTTCAATTCCTAATCAGTTTACCAGTCAAAAATATTCGAATATTTATTATTGTTGATATAGGTTATCATTTATCTAAATTCATTATCTGGACTTAAAATCCTATTTCTGTCCGATTGCCATGACTCAACTTCAAGACATTTATCATTATTAATATGCTGGTAAACAACTACATGTGAAAGTAATATTGATATTTCTCAAGCAACTTGTTAGTTCTTTATGTAATCCTCTCCCTTCTATGGGATTCTTTAACCCTTTAACACCAGAGCTGTCACCGGCAACAACTAAATAACCCCTTTTTTAAATACTGCAACTCTTTGACTGTTTATGTGATCAACCTGAATCAGCTGATTTGGATGAGGAGAAAATTTGGCTTTTCATATCTGCTTTTATATTGTTATACAACACTTACTTACTGTGCAGTGTTGCATATCAGTGCAAAGCTGTTTTTGTCTGCTTCAGGATCCCCGCTGTAATTACTTAACGGTTAAAGAATTACTCTAGTCAAAAGAATATCAACACTGGAGCTAAAGCTTCAGCGTTAAAGGGCTGATTCTTTTCCAACTTTTTTCTCCTTTTTATTTTCTTCTACATTTGGTCCCCATCTCTAATATCCTACTCTTCCTTCGTCTTCCATCCGATCTAAAAACAAATGCACACAAATAAAAACACAAAAGGGGTTAATACAAATATACCCCTCACATGTCAGGTGCCACTAAACCCCCTATCGTAATAATAACTCTGTCTAACACAAAAAGGCCTTCAGCTCTTCTCTGTTGGCTCAGATGCTGGACAAGACAGGTAACACCACCCCCCCCCCCCCCCCCCCCCCCCCCCCCACACAAAACAAAAAAAAAAAAAAAACAAAAAAAAACAAAAAAAAAAAAACAACATTTGATTATTAAGAATATAGAATAATGTACTCATGAATATAGATGAATTGGTTATACAAACAATTTTTCAATAATGTGTGATCTAAATTAAGTAAAATTGGAGCTGAATTACTAATCACATTTCTTTCACACAATGCATATCTAACATTTGGCATTCTCCGTTTTTCATGCTATGTTGTTTTTTTTTTTTTTTTGAACTTCATTTATTACTTGTATTTTTTGTGTATTTTTTCAGCACAGGGTTGATGACAGTCAGAATTTCATTGCACTGAGAACTTGGTCTCCCTGTTGCAAATGACAATAAACACTTTGAATCTTGAATCTAAAAAAAATAAGGAATCTTATCTTAATATCTAACAGAAAAGTTTTTTTCTTAAAATGCCTTTATATTTGTAACAGTCACTAAATGTGAACACCCACCTCCATGTGTCTTTATTTAAAGGCTACGCTGTTTAGACTGCACCAAAAGTCTGCTCTTCAGTCAGTATTTTATCAAATCTGTGATAATTGCAGTTTTTTTGATAACATTTACTTGCAGTTTATAAGAAAAAACAAGCAAGATTATTTACTTCTCAAAAAAAATTGTTCTCTCAATACTCTCTGAATTTAGTTTTCTTTACATTTTACGTTATTTTATATGTTTTTAACAGTTAAAATAAATGTGCCGTAATTTCCTGCTTTCTCTCAGGATCCAAAACTGGACGACTATGCTGCAGATCCAGAGGTGGGCTGAGACGGTGTTAGGCCTCACAGGGACACGCGAAGTCCTGTAAGCTGTGACCACACTATCAAGGAAATTCCTCGGCTCTCCAGGGTCACTTCGGTGGGTGTTTTATCTGCTGCTTTGTGCAGCTGCACAAGCTTCTGTTTCCACAACACAAATGCCCAAAGCTCTGAGCTGACTTAGACATTTAAAAGGGCACGAGGACCTGAGGTTATCCCCTCAGCAGAGTTCAGTATATGTGATAGTGGGAGTGGGAGTCAAGTTGCTAAAGGATATATGTGTTTACTGCAAATGCTCATGTTGCCAAACTCTGGTTGGAAAACAAACATCAAATTTTTAGAGCTGTTAGAAAAATAAATTATAGACATGAAAAACTGGTGAGCGAGATATAAAGTTTAAATAGGCAAACTATTCCGACAAGGATTCCAAAAGGACTTCCATTATTCTTTCTCTTGTTGCTTTTGCCCCACCCTCACAACTCCTGGCCAATGACTGAAGAGATCTTTAGTCACATGGTTTTGTTCCCAAGCTTTGGTTTGAAATAGAAATGTCAGTTTGACGGCAGTCTGAATACAGACCAAACGTAAGGTTCAGGACTCGATCCGGACCACATTAAGCGGACTTGGTCCGTACCAATGGACTTTTCCAGTGTGTGTACACCTAGTTCCAAAACTAGGCTTGTTATCGAATTGAATATTTATTACACAATTATTGTTTGTACTTTTTATCTCCAGCAAAAAAAGGACAACACAAGAAGATATGATGGCTGCTGAAGAACATCAGACACAAGCTGGACATGAAATTCTTTTGAAGCATTCTTCATCTCCTTCCATGGGGAGCAGACCTCTCAGAGTCAAGGCGCATACAAGTTCTGGACAGGAAGTATGGCGAGGCTGTGACCAGCTGTGGCTATCAAAACAGCGCAGCAGCCCCTCCCTCCTTTTCTACAGGAAGTTGTCATGTGAAAGTGTGAATGGGGTAAATTCTGCTGAGGAGTGCGAGGAATATAGTTACAGCTCCCAAGTGTTGAGTACCAAAGACAAACTTCTGGCAGAACTGTCAGCTGACAAGCACTGTGAAGGGATGAAGAACATTTTGGGGGATTCCGAGAGATCCAAACTTGACAGAACCAACTGCTCCTATGCCCTGCCTGACCATTCCACAAGTCTGAACGCTAATAACTCTGACTCTAAATCCAGTCCAAGCTCCTGCACTTCATTTCCCAATCAAAGGCACATCCGGCATGGCAGCCTTCCTGTTTCTATGCTAGCTTTCTACAAGGTGATTAAGAAAAAACATCTGCACAATTTTACTCAAGTATAGCACAATGAAATGACCCATTCTGTCATGTTTTATTCCTCTAGACATCATCTCACTGCTCCTTTCCTGGAAGCCCTTCAAGTGAGCCAAGTTCTTTGGCGTCGTCTCCATGTGGCTCCCCCTGTCTTAAACACCGACGGCATCCCCATCAAGAAAACCTCCCCCCGCACCGCCTTAAAGACGGATTCTCCAGTTTGGAGAGGCTCAACAGAAGACCCCGGGTTCAAAAATGCCCTTTGGAGAAACTGTTCCTTCCACCGTCCTCTGCGGGTACCATGACTCTGGACTCATCTTTTCCAGGAACCATAAGTCGCAACAATGACAGCACCAGTGAAGAGGAAGATGACGCTGAGCTTTTTAGGAACCGCAAGGATCGTTCTACTGTCCTGGTGAGGCGGTTCTTCAAGAATAATCAAAAGGTACTTGGCAACTTTGATCACATTTCTTGACTGCATTTGCTAAATAGTCAGAAATTATGAAATACTCCTCTTTTTCCAACAAGGTGACCAAGTCAGTGTGTGCTGGAACCATAGCGATTGTCAGAACTCTACCCTCCGGGCACATTTCCAAAGATGTCTGGGGGATTGTTGTTGACCACAGATCCTGGCATCCCAGCAAAAAGGACGTGTGGTTAGCCTTTAGGTGTGGAGAAGAATTAAGAGGATGTAGAGGGATGTTACGCTTCGATTCAGCCATGCTGCAGCAGGTAAGAGAAGAAATGAGCACATTGTTTTATACAAATTGGTCAAATAAACCCAAGTTTTAGGGTTAGGCTATGAATACTTTCCTAATATTGTGCAGATCCACCTCGGGCTGTCATATAGACATCAATGTGCTGTGAATTCTGAAACCATTTTTTAATTAGGATTGGGAATAACTTCAATAGAAATCTGAGCCACAGTAGCTCCTCTGTTATAATGGACCACTGGACAGCTTTTCCCCCCTCGCTATTGTGTATAGAAGAGTCCTGGTTACATGTGAACATGTTGCCAGAACTCTTTCATCCTTGGACCACTTAAGATACTGATCACTCTGGACTGGAAACATTCTGCAAAAGCTACAATTTTCTGTTCTTTAACCCATTCCAAGTCATGAAAATTGCCCAAACCTTCATGTTTGCCCATTTTTTTTGAATCATTAACCTTTAGATTTAAAGACCCACTCCAATGGAAGTTGTGTTTTTAACGTGTTCTTGTAGCATTTTTCTCATGATGGACGACATATATATGAAGAAAATTAAGGTTAAAATTGCAGTTCTGAGTATATCTTTATTCAAATCGCAGACGAAAAAATTAGTTACGTAAAAACTGCAATTGGCTGTGCAGTAGCTCTCTGCTATGCTCCATTCTAGCATCCACTAGCAGACAAATACTGTAGATCCATCAATGTCTTCCTTGTTTTCCTCATCCGAGCTGGCTTCTGGATTGAAACTGTATGGCTGGATAGCTCCGATATTGCTCGCCATTTTTGTTGCACCGCTAATGTTAGGTGTTAGATTGTGGGTGTAAGCTAGAGAGTATAAACAAAGGCAACGGTCTTGCCCACAACTCAGGCAAATTTCTGATAAAATACTGCTGCTCTGCAAAAACTATGCCCTAAAAAACAACACAGTGTTTTTAGTTTGGCTGAAAAATGCTTAATTATGATTAAAAGACCACTGGGAACACTTTTAAAATAAATCAGAAGATGATTGGAGTGAGACTTAAAGTCAAAGGATTAAAATTGGTTTATTAAATCCATGAATTTACTTTCGTACGCATTCACTTCTTAAATTTTGAGGCAACAAAAACAGCTTTCATAAAGTTATAATGTATGTAAGAGCTCATTTTATCATTGAATGATCCACCTTTTGTTCAATTTATACCATTAGTTATGTGGGTGTTTTTTATCACCAAAAATAAATTGCTTTTCAATGGAAAAACAAATCCATCATATGTTGAATTGAACAGAATCATTATTTTACTACATTTTACTCTGAGGACAAACCGAACGCCATCATCAAAAATATCTTATGCATAAATGCTGAGTGGTGCATGATGATCAGTGCAGCAGGTCACGTGTCATGTTCAAGGAGCATATCACCACTGATGCAATGCTACATTTTGGAGACAGAAGCTGCCAAAAAGGTTGCCATGCTGTTGAAACGTCTGTGGTTATTATTGCATGAAAATGTTAAACCTCATCCTGCACATTTTCTGTACAATAGTGTGGTTTCAGAGACACAAAGGGGACCAGTCTTCACAGTTACTGTTGCATGTCAGCATGTTTGGTTGTACCATGACTTAATTTGATGATTTTTGTTAGACAGAATTAAAAAGAGTCAAATAATACATACATTTACTTTGTTGCCTCAACAGAAACAATGGTATGTAGTTTATTAAAGCATTATAGAAGTCCTGCACTACATTCTTGTTCAGGTTTATTTAGGGCTGGGCGATAAATCAATTTTATCGAATAATTTGACTTTGTTGTTTTCAATTTTTTCATATTTGGGTATCTTGGGCTTGCATTGTTCAGAGCAAAGCAGCAGAGGCTGGCGCTGTAAACAGCTCCTACCTACTTCCGGTGGCTCCGTGACTCAAATCTTGTGGGTCATGCTTCAAATCTCGAAGATCGCAACTCAAATCTCGTGGGTCACGACTCAAATGACCTTCAGTCCTCAAACTTCAATGCTATTTTATGCAGTGAAATTAAGCGTTGGAGCGCCTTTTGACATGGTGGATTCATTTTGTCCTACAATGTTATCCCGTAGCTCTCAGAAGAGTGTTTTGTTGATAAAATGAGCAGATATGTGGCTAAGCGCTCACATCTGCCGTGAGCTGGACTTTGGGTCGCAGCTCAATCTGATTGTGTCAATGTAACGGGCGTTTCCCACATTTAGCAGGTCCGCAAATGCCTCACTTGTTCTTAGTGTTGTGTTCAGTCATGAAGGACAAGGTGACTTCGGTTTTATCTGGTTTATTTTGGCATGAATGGAAAATAACAAATCCGTGACTGCAGGTCTCCAGAACATCAATACCTTCCTCAACAGAAACGGTGGGAACTCTCGCACAAGACATCCCACACCTCCGAGCGGACTACTACTCTGCTGTTGCTCTGTTACCGTGACAACTCATTGCGTTTTAAAAAGGTAGTCCGCTTTTTATTTAAAAAAAAAACTACTTTAACTTATAAAATAAAATATTATGTGCTAAAATTTGATTAAATATGTATTTCCTTGCCCCTGCGACAGACTGGCGACCAGTCCAGGGATGTACCCTGCCTTCGCCCATGAGTAGCCGGGTTAGGCTCCGGCAACCCCGTGACCCCGAAAGGGATAAGGCGGATTGGAAAATGAATGAATGAATGTATTTCCTTGTTGAGTGAACACCGTATAACCGGGTCAAATCTTTTGATGCATTTGTTATCAGAAATGAACGGACTTCAACACTCTGACACTATCAGACCTTCGTGTTGTCATTTTAAGAACACACAAATGAAAGTCAGACTAGAATTTCAGAAAACAGGTCATGGTTCTCTTGTGCCGGACACTTTAAACCAAAAACCTCTGTGCTGTGAGTGGCAGAAAGCTCCAAACGAGAATGGGACAGTGCTGCAGCTGTTTGACACGCATGAAATTCGGCCACAGAAACAGAAAAAAAATGCTTTCCTCATGGTTGTGCACAGGAGACGCTCAATTTTACTGCATAAATGGCATTGAAGCGACTCAAATTGAGCATTGAAGCGACTTTATAAGATGCTCAATTTCACTTCATAAAATGGCATTGAAGCTTGAGTGAGCTGGCTTGTTGGTCGCAGCACACTGCTGTGGGTCGTGACTCAAATCTCATGTGTCGCGACCCACAAGACTTTAGTCACTGCCTACAAGATTTGAGTCACTTCCTACAAGATATGAGTCACTTCCTACAAGATTTGAGTCACTTCCTACGAGATTTGAGTCAAGATCC